>JBAIZL010000004.1:3025616-3038116 GCA_036971475.1 Prosapia bicincta | reverse complement strand
ATGCTGATACGTATTCCTTCATGGATGGAAAAATATGATGAATAGTTACTATCTGGAGTACATCCGTTCATTCTGCAGTCCATAAATTCGCAGTTCCGACGTTTCGCTAGAATCTCATCCAGCATTGACGAGGTGAACCCAACAACAGTTGAAGAGCGAGCCACCTCGTCAATGCTGGATGAGATTCTAGTGAAACGTCGGAACTGCGAATTTATGGACTGCAGAATGAACGGATGTACTCCAGATAGTAACTATTCATATATATATATATATATATATATATATATATATATATATATATATATATATATATATATATATATATATAAACTTTGCAGCACTGTTTTCTTGTATTCACATAAGTATATATAGTGAAAGTGATATATATATATATATGTATATATATATATCACTTTCACTATATGTACTTATGTGAATACAAGAAAGCAGTGCTGCAAAGTTTATATATATATATATATATATATATATATATATATATATATATATATAATAAATTAAAACCTCTTAACTGCAAAAACCTTGTTGAAGTGAAATCGTCTATAGCGACGCCTACAAAAACTTATTGGTTGGACATAAACATACAATTTCGCGAAAGTATAATTTCCATTAGGAGTCTCCTGAAAGTGAATTAAGCGTTAACATATGATTTTATGTAACAGCTGATTTTGTGTTATAGGTTATGTTGCAAAACAGCTGTTTTACACGTAGGTCATGTTACATTATTTAATGGACATTATTAAGGAAAAAGCCTATTATTAAATAGTTAGGATCAGTTAATAAATTTATTTATTTAAATTTTGATACATCTGAATACAAACAATATAACATTAAGTTATGTAGGCCTATATTTAATTCCATATGTTTAACGAAAACTTTCATAGGTGCTTCTGTTAACTTTTAAGAATTGATTTTAAATTAGTTTAAATTTGTATTTAAAAAATGTGTATTCAGTAAACATCTATTAAATAGTTTTCGTTCCCTAAATTCATATATTAATAAATACAATCAATATTAGTCTTTATCAAATAAATTCCTCAAATAAATGTATAAAGATGAATGTATAAACTCATAATTTTGGTGAATTGTATTTAAAATTGGCAAAACTATAAGCCCTAACTTTTAAGAAAAAGGTTCATTATTAAATAATTTTGATTAGCTAATAAATGTATCAGTTTATTCAGTTTTTTATAAATCTCAATACAAATAATTAAATATAACGAAAATAAAAATTGATTTGTTCTAAATCTAATTTTTGAAATGAAAACATTCTTAGGCGCGTCTGATAACAAATGCTTAAATAACGTTCTCAATAAGCAAGATTATATGTTTTCTTAATTCATAATTTCTGCAGAGGGGCTATAAATGTTTTCACTTCTGTTGGCACTTCCCCGAGTGCCACAACCTATTACTTTTTTTTCTGGTTCCTGAGTCGTTGAAACGTTTATGGATTAAGTCATCCGCATAAGTCAGCGCTGGAAATACTAATGCATAACTTCTCTAGTCGGATTCTATGGCCTTCTGATATATTGGCATGTAGGCAGCCAACTACTGGCTGCTTGGACCCTTTTATAAAAATTACCGCTCGATTAATATCCATTAAAAAAAAAATCTCATTTTGATTCAATATTGTTAATATTATGATATACTTGAAATAAGTATGGCAATACGTTATTGGGGGCAACAATCAAGAATTACAAGTATTGAAAATTGTAACTTATCAGAAAACCATCTTCAAAATAAAACTACTTCATTTAAAAATAATTTTATGGTTGCGCCTGTTCCTTGTTTAATTTTCCCCATCGGCTATCCGCTCTTAGCAGGCAGAGAGTTATATCATTTTCTAAATTTAGGGCATTTCTTCGTTTCATTTTTATCTGAGCCATCGACGTGAACGTCATCTTGCAAGAGTACGTCGATGAGGTGGAAAATGGAAACACACCAAAGCTTCTGTGGCTATTTGTGTATACTCTGTTTTAACCAAAATGTATCCAAAGTGACAGACTTGAATTCTAAATGTAACATTAAATCAGCAGATAATTCATACAAATTTTAATTTAGGTAGGTTACCAAATTGACCTCATCCGTAGCTTTAACAATGGATTTGTGATCCACTTATGTTCAGTGTTTTCTGAAAGTTCTTGTGCCGAGACATAATGACACATTTTTTTTCCAAATTCTACAACGCAAATTTCACGCTAGGTATATATGATTTGATGTTATGTCAGGGTACATTTCTTTTAAATAAATAAAACAAAGAAAATAAGTCAAAGTTGTTCACGTTTATGTAATATTGTCACAGGGTTAATTGTATTCTATGTCACGCTGAGAGCGCTCATAAGAGAAATGGGGGTCTCCAAATATTTTTTTTTAAAGAGAAGCGTCCCACGACAAAAGGTTGAAAACACTGCGT
The DNA here is from genome assembly GCA_036971475.1 of Prosapia bicincta. Classification (NCBI taxonomy): domain Eukaryota; kingdom Metazoa; phylum Arthropoda; class Insecta; order Hemiptera; family Cercopidae; genus Prosapia; species Prosapia bicincta. Next base: position 3,035,685 of record JBAIZL010000004.1, on the reverse strand, counting down.
TAAAAGACAAAATTAACGTAATATTATAGATGCGTTTTGAATTCTATGTTTTTATCAGTAACGATAGGTCTCGGTTTTCTGGTCCATAAGGCGAAGATATGCCTTATCTCTACTTTTAATTTGGCTGTTTAGTGACCCATTAAGAAAATGTAAAAAACAAAATAGATCTTTAATGGGATCATTATGCTAAATGAAGCCAATATAAATGGATACATTAATGTTGAAAAACATTCAAGCATAATGGTTTTTGAGTGAATGTAGATAAAATATGGAAAAGCTTTGCAACAGACAAACCAGATATACGTAATCAAACTGTTAAAAAACTACACATTTTTACATGACATTCCACTTTGAGATTTTTATTGTTCACATTGCAAAAACATTGACGTATATATAAAGTGACCAGATTTCTAGTATTCTCTGAGAGCTTTTGAGGTACGATACGAATATCTCCAGAAAGGCGGTGCTACGTAGAGGACAGTTTAAATGTTAAACCACTTGAAAACGGAATTTAATTCTTTGTTTTTAGCTACCTTCAATGATTTTCTTGAAGAACTTTCATCTACATTTTCAAGCACTGACACGAAGTTTGAAAGCGTAGGTTTTCTCCTTTTAGTGTCTGAAATCGTTGATCGTCCAACACCGTTACATCTCAGCCTGTCTTTTATGATTAATCTATAATTCTTAGCTTATCCCCTGACGATAGGACAACTCTTTTTCTTTTAGAAGCCATAGTGAACAATGAAACACACTCACAAACAAAACAACAGACCGATGTCAAGCACAGACTGAATGACTAATCGAAACGAATAGTCAGAGTCGGACCTGGCGACGGACGACGCCAACCACACAGAACTGCACTGTGACTTTGTGTGTGTGTGTGTGTGTGTGTGTGTGTGTGTGTGTGTGTGTGTGTGTGTGTGTTGGGTGTGTGTGCGTGCGTGTGTGTGTATAAAATTATGTATGTACATAAGCAAAATATCGAAAATATTTTTAAAAACACAAAAAACCCCAAAAATCATTTAGTAAATGTTTGCGCTGCGCCTGGACTGGCTTAGCGGAGAAAAGGCTAATACCACATGTAGGCAGGATCATTATTTTGGAAATCACAAAAAGCCGGAAGTTTCTGTATTACCAATTGCAGTTTTTGTGTTGTACATCTTCAGGTTTTTCTATATTACATTTTTGGTATCAACTTGGCAAAAAAACACTACTTACTGCTGATATTTTTCAGCAGACTCGTTGAGCGCTAGATCACCGCATTAGTCAATGCTGTGAGTCTGTCGTGTATTTCTGTTCTGTGGTGCGTTATTGTTCTTAATTTTTTTTTTTTTGAAAATGTGAAAGCGATTCGAATAATCAGACCCGGATAGTCGGAGTTCGGATAATTGGAGTTCTACTGTATTTCGCGAGGGACCTCCGCTTCGTCGTCCCTCTATATACGCTACTGCTATACTGTAGAAATATCCTGTAAGTAATAATTTTTTCCGTATAACCGTACTGTGTTCCACTACATTACTATAACAATATTAAAGTTTAGCTACGTGGTACCTGCTAAGAAGAGATTTGGTTATAAAAAACTGATTGTAAACCTTGAATGTATAACTTAGCATATGTCAAGTTAATTTCGGTGTACATTGCCGGACGTACATAAATAAATACAAGTTTACAAAATGTCAAACTTTCAAGATAACATGGAAGAAAGCGTGTACAATCATTGTCGTTATTATGTCGTCACATTAGGTAGGCCTATGGGGCGTTGATTCTAACACCGATTTTAGTGTTGGCTTTAGTAGAGTTATTACTTTTTGATAAGCAAATCTATTCCAACCGGATACTTTGTAGGTATATTGTAATTATTAACATCTGATGATTAATATATTAGACAAATTTATCTTTATACTGCTTTTGAGTGTTATTGCATTAAGGGATGTTTGACATTTTGCAAATTTTAAGCAGTACTTTTATTTTGCGGAGCTTGATCGCCAGTATAGGTTTGAGTAACATAAGTGAAAAAAAAAACGGAAACGTGTAACCGTTGAAAGTAACTGGGAATACAAAATACCTTTGTAGGACATGCGTAACGGGTTGAACCTAAACCTGAGAATGTATCAGTCCCAGCTGGACTTGGAACAAGTAGAATGGCAAGGTAAGGTCAAGCTATTGTACAGCAATGAGATGCTATATCCATAGCCTGTCCGTACATTAGAGGCACTTGAGGAGGTATTAGTCTTTCATGATCAGCTATACACCGTATGCGCCAAAATAATCAGAACTAAAACTGAATCGGCTGTAGTAGAATTACCTATAGGTATAGGGTCATTCTTGGTCGTTTGATTAGAAACCTCAGGAGATTTTTTGTGTGCCCGAAACCTGACTTTTCGTTCACAATGGTTCCAGCAAGATAACGCAACTAGTTAGACAACATTGTTTTCCTTCAAGAAACTTTTGGTGACCACCTCATCTCCCTCAGAACAAACTTTCCTCGCCTAGCCCACTCCCCCGATCTTACACGTCTGGGTAGTGATGGAGGAGATTTTCCGTGATGACTCACCAACCACCATCGTCCAACTACAGGAAAACGCAACCATGTGTACAACGAGCATGAAACAACCCCTCTTCATCAAAATGATACAAAACCTTCAAGAACGGTACAGGTGCTGCCTCAAATTGACCGGAGGTCATATAGAATATGTTAATACTCAAGTCTAACCGATGTAGCTTCTTTTTAATTTTTTGTAAATAAAAGAAAATCTTACAACTGTTTCAGTACTAATATTTTGGCGTATACGGTGATTGTTTAAACAGCTTAAATATCCAGCGTAGACTACATACGATTTTAATATAATTTTTTACAAAAACGTTTACAATTAGGCTATGCATGCTCGGTATACATCCAATTAATTTATTTGGTAAAGTTTATCCCTAATATCAAACAACATCTACCTATTCACTTTATTTTATACGAATCAGCTGTTAAACGTGGATAAATCACTCTTGACAGCATCGGATATTGCCGTTTGTTTCTGGCCCATAAAGAGGCGTACGCACGAAGCCAGACGAAGCAAGTTTATTTAACTTGAGGGAATAGCGTGACGAATGCGTGCTTAGTTAAACACGCATTACTCTTGCGATCAATAGCGGTATATCAAGTACTCTCGCTCAAGCACAAACCTCGTTACTGGGGGGGGTAAAGGAATGGGCTCGTATAGATCACTGCTTGTGTGGCGAGTACACCAAAATTACAAAGCAGGAATGAATGTAAACTAGAGATGAGAAGTTCCTGAACGAATTAATTGCGGGAAAAAACTGTAAATAAAGAGTGCATCTTTCTTTTGATGAACTGTAGTTCAACTTATATTCCCCCACCAGCCATCACACACGGACTAGAGACCGACGAATTAGTGTATCTTGTCCTTTTAGATCATTTCCTTCTCCTTCACATCATAGTTCCATCCTCTATTTCCATAGTTCAATACTTCACTTAGTTCAGTTCATTTCCACAGTTCTTCTTCAAAATTAATGAATGAACTAGTTCATTCAATTCATAGTTCACTTGAACTAGTTCATTGACCCAATTCATTAAAAAAACTATCTAAAAAAGAGCGAATTTGCAAAAGGAATTACTTCGCTCAACTCTAATGTAAACGTATGGCATAAGGTGCGTTAAAAGAAAAGCTTAGGTACGGGACGAAAACAAAAGATCATGCCTAGCGCCTAAACATCTGTTCCTTGGATTTACTAAAAATTCCTTTAGTAAGGTTTCGAACTGTAGCCGCTAACGTATCCCGGTATAAAGTGAAAGTCTCAAGTGTCCGTGCGTAGCCTTCCTATGCAATTAATCTATAGGCCTGTGAAAGAAGGCAAACACAGCTGATTCAGTTTCAATACTGTTTATTTTGGCGCATACGGTATGAAGTTACCAACAATAGTTATCGCCTTACGCCTTAGGCGATAAGCACTCTACATCTAAACTAAACCTAAATACGCTCGAATTCACATAAAAATACAAAATCCCAACGATACAAAAGCCGACACCAAGCACAAATACCTTAGATGGAAAACGCCGTTAGAAAACCAAGAACAACTACAAGAAATAAACACCATAAAACCTATAACAGAAATTAATAGATTAAACACAACATTAATAAACTATATAACAGCCTGAAAAACCTCAAGAGTCCAACTCGACAAACCCATATAATACACAACACTACCATACACATCATCCAAAAGACACAAACCAACACCTTTCGTAAATAGAATTACAGAATAGCCCACACATAACATCATCAAACAATTCAAACCCTAAAACATTTACAACTCCGAGGACGAACACAAACTAACTTGCGGTTCTACATAGGCCTAACAGAATGGTCATTTTAAATACGATATTAAGAACACAAAAGCACTCACAAACAAAAAAACTCATTCAAACTTTGACAAGCACCTCGTATCAACAAACCACTACACAAACATAACATCAAACCTTCAGACGCTACAGAAAAAAAAACAAAAATAACCAACACCACACAACCCAACAGTATGAAACATACAAACATTTCAAGCTACACCCAACAAACATACTCAACACCAATTACATTACAACTCAAATACACTTTTTAACATTACAACTTCAAAACCTCACTAAACTTCCACATAATATCCCTACCCTACCACAACCCCCCCCCTTACCACATCCATACCTTAACCTAAAACAAGCAGGTCAGTTACGGTCTGAGATGACAGTGGGATAAATCTCCCGAAACTCTCGGATTTGATCCTAAATAATAAAAAAAGTAAGTGCTACTATAGGCAAGTGTAACATATTTAGTGTTTTTGCAAGTGTTTTTTATTAAAAACTAGTAGTTCACGTGAAGATGGAATCAAACAATAATAAAATTCATCACAAGTATCACATAGTGAAAACTATAAACTTATATTTGCTGAGAGTGAGTAGCGGGTTCCCAAACGAAACGCGTCAGCAAGTAAGTTAATAAGTTACACTCAGTTACTCAATAATTAATTATGATTTATTGAGTGAACTTAAGATGAATAGAAGCAAAATTCAGTTTTTTATGAAAATCCTATTTAATATTTATGAAGACAGTATGAAACTTGTAGCACAGTTTTTATAAACAAATAATGTAGGTATGTTTCTTGAATTTGGTGCTATTATATGTTAATAACAATTGCATGCAGTAGGCCTACATACATTAATTTGCCACGTATTTGAAATATGTGTATTTTGGTTTTAGTATCTGTTCAGTTAGGCGGTGAAATTAAAACGGTTAGTGGCCAAGGTAAAGAGCTCATTAACTGTTATTTGCACGCCTTTAATTCGCACAGTTTTAAAGTTATCTTTCACGAATTTAATGATTTTTGTAGAAGCTATTGATGTGATAGATCATTTGAACTTTTTTTCTTACACCATTCCCAAACTTTTTCCACTTTTAAAGTTTAATGCATTTCGTGCAATTAAATTTCTCTATTTCCCTCAAAAATAATTTAGAAATCAACTTGTAATTGTTTACTTTAGCCACGTAAGCGATTTCGGCCGACAAGTTTTACCGGCCGATGCAGAAACTCAACGAATGCCAAAATAAATAAAAACACATTCGCTGACGACCGAAATAATTACAATTTTTGGCAAATTAGTCCACCCCACTTCCTACACGGTCACCTAAAACCTTACAAAATCAATCGTTTGACTTGATTTTTTATCTTGTATATACAATAAATATATTCCACCTTATTATAAAATATACAAAGCAAACTTTACATGTAAAGTATGAGATCAGGCGAAAACTTTTACCGGCCGATGCAGAAACTCGAATATTTTAACATAGGTAGGGGCCTATATAGTAATAATGTATAAAATTACAGCCAAATCTATCCTGACTGGATTCTTTATAGATATATTCATGTCTATAAATCTATAAGATAGCCGTACAATGAGCTGTTGCTACTGCGCGGCCAAAAACATAGTCCTAAATAAAATGTGATACAAAATTAACCTTCCATGATAATTTTAAAAAATGTAAATAATAACTTGAATACTTTTATAGGCAACTTGCTAGTTTCGAGGTAGACATTAATTTTGTAAGGTTTTAGGTGACCTTAAAGCGGATTAGGGGTGAAATATTTTTTTCCAAAATTGTAATTATTTGGGACGTCAGCGATGTTTTTTTTATACGCGTTATGACTTTCTACATCGGCTGATAAAAGTTTTCTACCAAAATGGCTTACGTGGTTATAGTAAATAATTACTCCACTTTGCATAAAGAACTAACCTGTTAAATCACAACTTTTGACACCGATGAGTCATTTTGACTCATTTTTTACGTAATGCATCTTAATCTGGAAAACAATGGCTTCTATGAATAAAAAGTAAGCACCTTCTCCTGAGTATGAGAACGTGGTATGAGCAAATACACTTTTTAATAGGATGTATAACTTTTGACTCAGACTTCAACCTATCACTCGTCTAATAAAAGGACGTGCCCTCAATGAAATCAGCTGATTTTAGTTTGTAATTATTGTTTAAGGTTATGCGGTTAATTGTACACATATTGTTTTTGGAGTCTTATTTGTGTACTTTGTTGCATAAAGTGATTATTTCATACAGTTGTTTTTTTTTTTAATAAATAAAACCTCTAAACCACAAATAACATTTTATTTAAACCTTATGTACATTTCGATTGCCCAGCAATCATCTTCAGAGGTATTTAAAAAATACAGTTGTTTACTGCTTGAAAGGACAAATGTTTGAATTACATTTTAATCTTTCTCTTTTATCTATCGTTATACAAAAAACGTGAGGAATCTGAAACCGAATTTGATAAAGATTTAGAGAATTAAAAAATCAGCGAAAACATCCCGTCTTTTTTGGTTGATAGTTTTTAAAAAATGCTTAAAGTTCGCAAAATTACCAAATTCCTTCGGCGAAAATAAAGAAACCTAATTCGATGAATGTTATCTGTGATTTGTAGCAAAACAAATGTTGGAATTCGCATCACGAAGAAACAGTTATTTTTTAAAAAAATACAATAAAGTAGATTTAAGAATAAAACAGACAAAAATAACAATGGAAATAAACGAATAAACCTAAAATAATTGTAAAAAATGTTAACTCTAAAATGCGTTAAGTCAAAATAAAAAAAATAAAAAAAAAAAACATTTGTTGATTCCATCTTTACGTGAGATATTAGTTTTCACTAAAACACTTGTAAATATTTTACAACTTACCTACAGTAGCACTTATATTTGTTGAGGACAGCCGTTTCGGGAGATGTGTCCCATTGTCAACTCAGACCGTAATTCATCGAAGCGAGTTACAGTCTGAGTTGACTATGGGACACATCTCCCGAAACGGCCGTCCTCAACAAATATAAGTGCTACTGTAGGTAAGTTGTAAAATATTTACAAGTGTTTTAGAAAAAAAAACAGTTTGGCAGACGAAACTGGCCTTTATTGACTTCGACAACTATCAGTTGTCTTGTGGAACCTTTGGCTGCAATGGTCACTCCATTCCCCTCGGGAGCGCTCCAGAAGCGTGACGTGGCTTATATAAACCTCGCGTGTCCAGCTTCGAATTAATCCAGAACAAAAGCTTTTGGGTAAACAATAACTTGTGCAATCAAAATAATCGAGGTACATTAGTGGATTGCGGCAGATGGCCTATAGTCTAGACTGTAGCGTGAGATGTTATTGTAAATTTTGGAATGTTCCTGTGGGAATATAGTTAAGTAAGTAAGGAGTGGGCGTTGTTATGCCTTCTTTAAGTGGAACTGTTGTGTGCTTAGTATTTTATACAATTGTAACAGCACACGAACTTCGAGTGGTTTGTAAATATGTGACTTTAGGGACCCGAAAATCAAATAACTTTCTGGCATGTTGGCTACAGATTTGGCTGTTCCCCGTTGTAAAGCAATAACCGCCTCCCCCCCCCCCTAGAGCCAATTCTTCACCTCTGAATTTTATATTCATACACTCTTGATAGTACTTCCTTCCAAGAAAGTGGCCAACACCACTGGTTTTGTTGATTTTATCTTCAGAGTCCGTTTGAATTTTTTTATATTTAATACAACAATGATGACTTGTATTATACAAGGGGTTCTCAAAATGAGGAGGCGTAAAAGGTTTTCAGGGAAGCGTGAATAAGTGCACTGAGGTGAACAGCGCAGGTGATAAGTTGAGGGTAGTGTCGAACTGCGCATCCTACAAATATTTTTGTCTATAGAATTTGGGTTTTTGTTCAAAATATTGACCAAACATAACCTAACGAAAGTTGTCATTAAGTCGATAATTAACTTGAAACATAAATTATCTTATAAATTTAGGTAAGGATACGCTGGTTAAATGTTTGTTTTACATAATAACGTAGAGGTTGTTATAAATCCAGGCAATTCCCAAAGTAATTCTCAACGAAAGTGTAACATATGCACTTTATGACTAAATTCCTTCTCGTCTTAATAAATAGCTTAAACTGCCGGCTAATAATAAACCTTTTATTAATGTGTGATATAACAATCCTTGCAGACCTTACCATGTACAATCTTATCTAATACTCTCTTCCTCAGAGTTGACTAAAAGACGGCTATACCCCGTCTCAGGTAAAGTTGAGGCAAGCCAGGTAGCTGAGAGATCTGGAATTGCTCGGCCGATGAATAGGCGGGGACGGGCCGGTGAGTACATCCCATTAGTGACCATCTCCGATCACTCTACTTTATAATGTTTAACAATACATACGCATTATATGAGAAAAACGTTGATACGGTTTTCTTAATTTTTATTAAACAAATAATTGCGTGTGTTAAACCAACTTTAAGTGTGATTACCGGTTCGCTTCGGTAGTTAAAATTTGTAATAAGCCTAAGTTATAGCACTTCAAACCGACCGATTAAAATGAGATAAACACGCAATCGTTTGTTTAATATTACTTAAGAAAACTATATCAACGTTATTCTCATATAAGTTATTAGATTAACGTTTTAAGAGGAGTAAACGGCGATGTGTCACTAATGGGATGTACTCACCGGAGCGTCCCCGCCTATTCATCGGCCGAGCACTTCCTAATCCCTCAGCTACCTGGCTGGCTTCCTTACCCTGAGACGGGGTATTGTAGTAAGCTTGTTGTTATTCTCATATAAGTTATTAGATTAACGTTTTAAGAGGAGTAAACGGCGATGTGTCACTAATGGGATGTACTCACCGGAGCGTCCCCGCCTATTCATCGGCCGAGCACTTCCTAATCCCTCAGCTACCTGGCTGGCTTCCTTACCCTGAGACGGGGTATTGTAGTAAGCTTGTTGTTATTCTCATATAAGTTATTAGATTAACGTTTTAAGAGGAGTAAACGGCGATGTGTCACTAATGGGATGTACTCACCGGAGCGTCCCCACCTATTCATCGGCCGAGCACTTCCTAATCCCTCAGCTACCTGGCTGGCTTCCTTACCCTGAGACGGGGTATTGTAGTAAGCTTGTTGTTATTCTCATATAAGTTATTAGATTAACGTTTTAAGAGGAGTAAACGGCGATGTGTCACTAATGGGATGTACTCACCGGAGCGTCCCCGCCTATTCATCGGCCGAACACTTCCTAATCCCTCAGCTACCTGGCTGGCTTCCTTACCCTGAGACGGGGTATTGTAGTAAGCTTGTTGTTATTCTGTGAAATAAACATCCTCGCAGACGTTACTATTTACAATCTAATACTCTCTTCCTAAGAGTTGACTAAGAGACGGCTACGCTGAAAGGTGCGATCATTTCCCTAGCAATCTCACCAGCATAATTTACGTAGAGTTTAATAGCGCAGCTCGACCATAAACCCGGAGGCCTAGAAATAATCCTTTTACTAATTTCTTGACCACTTGCGCAGTTCTACCCTGCCCAAACCCTTTGATGGAAGATACATAGGAATCACGGCCCTCTGAAGTAGACCTAACCTTGTTACACCTCCTTACAGGAAGAAGGAAAAGAAAGGGCAAATGGAATTAGGTAGGGCTAAGAAAGAACAAAACTATAACTAGGTTCTGGGAATAAAGTAAAATCATGATATCGCACGGG
>JBAIZL010000004.1:2560616-3020616 GCA_036971475.1 Prosapia bicincta | reverse complement strand
TGATATTTTGTGATTCGTGATATCGAGTGATATTGTTAATATGTTGTAGTTGGTTTTTGTGGTTTTGTATATTTTGATATTTTTGGTTGTGTTTAGTCTATTGGATTTATCAAAGAAATATAGAACTTTTAGATTTTTGTCAGTATTGGGGTACTGGTAAAGCATGTTCTGTATATCTGTAGTGAATTTTGATTTGCGTTGTGTGTATTCGAACACATAATTAACACCCGCTCTACAAAACAACAATACATCACAGGACACCAAAACACCACAGACTCACTCCAACTCGACACACCTTGTCCATGACTTACAGCATTGAACAATGCACTGACCTAGGGCAAAACACTTTTGCTGAATAATTTCAGTAAGTGGTGGCTTTTTTCCAAGTGTTTTCAATAAGTAAATATTACTAAAAACACCTCAAGATGCAGGCCTAAAACCCAAACAGTGCAAGATATATTTTTCACTGTATTTAAGGAGAAAAATTTATAAATAATAATTTAAAATTATTATGGTCTGACTTGACAATGGGACACATCTCCCGAAACGGATGTCCTCAACAATTATAAAAGTAAGTGCTACTATAGGCAAGTGTAACAATTTATGAGTCTTTTCAGTTAGAAACTAGTAGCTCGTGTAAAGATGGAATCAATAAATAATGGTTTTAAATCATTTAATCTTTTGTTCAGTGTGTCTTCTAGGATGGGAACCGACTGTAGCCCAAGAGCTCGATACTAGGATCGTTGGTGGTGAAGAAGTTACTATCAGAGACTTTCCTTACCAGGTAAGTGATACTTTATTGCTATATAGATAAATTTTATAAAATCCAAATCCAAATTATAAACCAGTATAGTAAGAAATACATCTCTTTCTAGGATAGGACAGATCTACTTTGACAATCTGCTCAATATCTTCTCAAGAGTAATAAAACCGTTACTAATTTTATTTTCTTACCTTATTTTAAATAAGTACTGCCAATCTTAAACATTTAGTATAGGAACATCAACCCAGCACCATCGCATTGGTGACTTAATTTCTGATCCAGACTCAGATTGCCTATTTAAACACTTCCTGGAAAAAAAAGTATAACATCAAAAAATTATAATAGTACAAAACTTGACTAAACACATGTACATATGTTATACTTGCCTATAGTTGCCCTATGCAGCTTTTGTGTTGTACATCTTGAGGTTTTTCTATAATTACCCTTTTGGTATTAAATATTGGCAAAAGAACCACTACTTACTGATATTTTTCAGCAAATGCGCTTCACATTAGGTCAGCACATTATTCAATGCTGTGAGTCACAAACAAGACTGTTGCTCAGATGTGTTGTTTTGGTGTGAGTCTGTGGTGTATTATTGTTCATAGAGTAGTTGTAAATTATGTGTTCAAATATAGTATTTGATTGTGAGTGTTTTTATCGTTTAGAATGTGTTGTGGTGTTTTTATATCTCGTAGTTTTCTGTTGTGTTTAATTTGTTTTTTTTTATGTAGTGTAGGCTTTTAGATTGTTGTCTATGTCGGTGTGTGATTGTAGTAAGTTTTGTATGTGTATGGCAAATTTTATTTGGGTTGTGTCTTTTTATGTCTTTTATGTGTTCGTTGTATCTTGTGGTAAATGTTCTCCCTGTTTCTCCTGTAGGACAATCAATCTAAAATGCAACAAAACATCAAAAAGCAACAAAATACATACAACAGAAAACTACGAGATGTACAAACACCACAAGTACTATCCACAACCCATTCTAAACGACAAAACACGCTCACAATCAAATATTTGAACACATAATTAACAACTACTCTATGAACAATAACACACCACAGACTCACACCAACACAACACACCTGAGCAACAGTCTTGAGGACTCACAGCATTGAATAATGCGCTGGCCTTGTATGAAATATGTCTGCTGAAAAATATCAGTAAGTAGTGGTTTTTCTGCCTAGTTAATACCGAAAAGTCTATTTACTTTTATGAATGTTGAGGACAGTTGTCTCGGAAGATGTGCTCCATTGTCAACTCAGACGGTATTACATGTTTATTTGAGAACTCGAAATAAGTATTGAATAAATGATAAATGGTTGAATATCCAGTCAAAGAAGTTTATTTAATTAGTACAACATTTCGGCAACTAATTCGTTGCCTTATCAAGCCTGTTGTGCAATGAAATCAAAGGCTAAACCCCCTACACTTCACCAAAGTGACTATAGCATCTGTTTACCATGAAGCTAGTAGTAATTTCTGTGATTTTATCAAGATATGTTTGAATTATCCTCATGAAGTGCAGAAATAAGAGTTAGCAGAGCTATAGCTCAAGACATTTTTTGGTAAAGTGTAGGGGTTTGATGTTTTGCCTCCTCACATTGCTCATTTGAACTCTAAATGTAAGGACTTTGTTTTTCTTACCACTACAGGCTTGATAAGGGGAACAAATTAGTTGCCAAAACGTTCCACTTATTAAATAAACTTATTTGGCTTGATATTCAACTGGTTTATCATTTATTCAGACCGTAACTCTACGCATAGAGTCACGGCCTGAGTTAACAATGAAACACTTCTCCAGAAACTGCAGACCTCAACCAAGTGTAACAATGTACAAGTGTTTTTAGTTAAAAACTAGCAGCTCACATGAAGACGGAATCAATTAATACAAAACTTGAATTAATAATACTGCTTATAAAGAATGGTATAAATAATATTCACACTATGAAGGTTAGCCATAATGAAAGTATATGCAATCTGCATTAATATTTGTAAATCATTTTTCAAGTTCTCACATATGTTTTCAAAATGCAATAAGCTAAAGACATAAAGAGACCCACAGTTATAAACCCAATACTATTTACAAAAAAACTAACAACAAATTAAGTGTAATAAAAAACTTTAGATAAGAAACATGAATGATTCCGTTCCTAGAAATACATTTTATATTATGTTGATGTTTCAGAGTTTATAGGCCGATACCTAACATTTTTGTTTCCAAATCCAATTTCAATTCTCAAATTTTTCTTTCGATTCTTGATTCTTAAGTCGATTCTTTAAAGTTATATAGGCCTACATGATATTCTCTAGTAATGAATTTATTTAACATATTGGTCGTATGGTGAAGCCTTTTAAAAGTTCTGTTTTAATGTATCAGGCTACACAAAACGTTCAACCTTGGTTTATAAATAGGAATTTCTGAAATGATGATAAACATCTTGGATAAATGTAATGATTTTTTAAAATTACAAATATGAACTTCAGTTCACAAATACAATATAACTTGAGTAATAGCCATTTCAGTTTGTAAAACCAGAGAAATTGGAACTACCTTTTCTTTGTGTTTTGTTCTGACATGTACGAAGAGGTGGCGCAGTAGTGGCTGCCAGACGGGAAGATATAAAGTGACGAACCCTCCCGAGTGAGACAGCAGAGCAAGAAAAGTGGTAACAAACAGACCAGAAAACCTTCCAATCGTCTATGTTGTTGCGTCATACATAATAATATTTTCGTGATCTCAAACATACATTCGCTTTAATAGCATAATTCATTCAAAGGGACTAATATTTGAATAAGACATAGTTGATAATAAATTATATTTCCTATAAATTACACCACATACGTATTTTAACAGTTAAAAAATCAAGAGCCACTATTGGCACTTAATCAATGAAAAATCGAGTATGCCACAATAGCATTAGAATCAAGAATTCGAATCGGCCCATCCCTATTTATAATTTTAATTTGAATTATTTTATAATTATAATTTTTTTATTTTAAATATTTTCACTTTTCCGTGTATTTTGTGAGGGGTTTGATTCCCAAACCCCCCCTTAAATCTGCCACTGCACCCCCATAACTGTTTTGAACAAATACCAAATTAACTTTACTAATTGCTAACATTTAGCCAGTTAAATGGCTCAGCAGTAATCACTCAATTTGTTCAAGGGTTTAGGAGGAAAATATTACCCTATAAAACAGCACTAGGTTGTTTAGGAAACAGCTTCCCGACCGCCCAACAATTGTGTAATTTAAAGTCACATAATAGCATAAAATATGATTTCTAGAGATAAAAATGTCCAAAATTTCCCTGACAGGGTTCCACCCCCTGGCTCTCTAGATCATGCCTCTCTCAAACCTCGTCCTGGCTATGCCACTGTGTAATTTACACTTAATTAATTTATTAATTACCATTACTCGTATTAATGGTGGTAAATTATAATAACATGTAGGGCTGAAAATCTTTAACAACTTTAAGAGTCACAGAAAAAGAAAGTGGTTTAAAATCCCTCAACTGAAACAAAAAAAAATAAACCAACATGAGCTATAAGTTATTAGAATTCATTAATTGTTCAACCTACCTAAGAAAAATGGGACTCCAACAGAAATCTAAATACATGCTAGAACCTAATGCTTTAATATAAGCTTATCTAAAACAAACGATACAATTAATATGTTTAATATCTAGAGGATTTTATTAAACCAATACTAAAAAACCTATGTTATGGTACTTTGACACTTAAAATTACACATTTTTTGAGTCGTCGTAAAGCTGTTTTGGTAAAACATAAGGCGATAAATACTAGCCACATATAGGCCTACTAGGTATAGGCTATTACACAATATATGTAATACTAAAACATATATAAATAAATATATTCTGTACATGAGCACTATAAATGAGAATCAATGAATACGTCTTCACACTCAGACGCTAGCTTTGCTGTCAGGCTGTGCCCAAAGCCGTGGTTCGTAATGTCGCTTCACAAAAATAATAGTCAATATTAGTTTTTGTTTCCTAGTATTGGTGGAGTAAATTAAATTTTATTTATAAGTTAATATTTTCTGTTAAAATTATTTAGTTTGGAGGGTGGACGTGCCCCCTGTGTTCATCCCTGGCTAAGTCCCTGCTTATCCCACTTCAGATGAAGTTTGACATGGTGCAGTCAAATGATAACTTTTCCACATTAGGTCTAACATCTATCTCTCTAACGTATAGTCTTTGTAAAAAGAGCCTAATGTAATTAATTTAAACTTAATTAATAATTACCAGTACTTGTGTAAATGGTGGTATATTATACTAAGATGTAGGGCTACAAATCTTTAACAACTTGTCACAGAAAAAGAAAGCTGTTTAAAACTCATTAGGCTGTCTAAACAAGTTATTAAAATTAATCACTTTTACATTAGTTTATGACTATCCGAACTTTAATTTTGTAATATTCTGAAATAATTTTGTAAATAATTCTAAAATAACTTTTCAAATTGGTAAAATAATTCTGATACATAAACTAATGTAAAAGAGAATAATTAAGTTTCACCGAACATAATGGACTACAAAATTCAAAACCTATTAAAACTCATTAATTAATCAAAATTACTCAAAACTTGACAGAACTGTAAGAGCATGCAAGATCCTAATACTTTAATATAAGCTAATCTATCACAATTAGGATTAATATTTAGAGCATTTGATTGAACCATGACTAATAACATCTTTAACATCACTATCAGTTCCAGGTAAACAGCAAAAGTACTTTCTGAGATAAATAGATTGTAAGCCCGCCACTAACTTTGTTTCAAGTAGTTTAGTAATTAATTCTAATTCAATTTATATACACATTGATTACATATTTTATTTCATAAGGATTTTTGTTTCTCTCAGGTTGCACTTGAAGGAGGTAATGTATTACTGTGCGGAGCATCAATTATCAGCCCCAACTGGGCCCTTACAGCTGCTCACTGTGTTTACAGGTTAGATATTATCAAGTTACTTATATTGCATTTTCTTAATATACTCATCTTTACTTATGTTAGGGATATTTGTATATATTCAAGTACATTTTTCTGCCTCTCCTAACATTACAATATTTTCCTTTGTTCATGCATTTCGGAATGACTCTATTATCAAAATTCAAACAGAACTGTCACCCAAATTTTGAGTTCAGATTTATATACTGTTAGCCCCACCCCTCCACCACTTGCAGATGTCACTTCCTATTGGTACAAGCCTTCGCTTGACTCCTCGTCTTTCGTCTTTAGCTAATTAAAGTTTACTGAATAATTTTAAACTTTTAATAATAACATCCGACTGTGTATTTATTTGTTTGTTTATTACTTCCTTTCTTTAACTTAGCTTTATAAATTTCCAAATTTTCTAAAAATACCTTCCTAAAATATTCAAACGTAGTGTAAAACTTTCGTTCATAGTGTAGTCCTATCTTTCACTTTATGTATCAATGAACTAGCTCCCATTAGTAAAGTTTATTATTATTAAAAATAAAATACAAATTTATACTAAATAGATACTTTTATAACTATACTGTTCATAGTAAATTGGAATTACATTGTTATATCATAGTCCTCTTGTTTTATAAAGAAGCCTCCATTTTATAAAGTTATATATGTGTTGTAAACTAACTATAAATGTGTCTTTTAAAATTTTAGATTATCAGCACTATGTTTTATTATATTTTCCATATTCCTGATAGGCCTGCCCAGAGAGGGGGGTACTTCCCAGGAGCCCCACTGAGTTGTTGTTATTTTACTGAGGAAAATAATTACTCATGTGACGAGAACCATAAAAGTGATAACATTATATCAATAAAGTACAATGTACAGTTGTTCAAGTTTTAATAGTAAAGTAATACTTAATAAATGAAATCTATTTCCACAAAATGGAATGTCTTAATCACTGTAAACGAATGGCAGTTTATTTTAATAATAATATACATTCACAAATTAGATTCAGTAGGCATAGTAGGTTTTAACACAGAAGCAATAATTTGTTTATAATATCATGCAAAATACAGTGTTGTATAGGCCTATGTTAGAAGTAATGAAGCGGCCTGTACTCATGTTTGCCCAAGGGCCTGTACTCATGTTTGCCAATTGACCCATACTCAAGTTTGCCCAGGGGTATGTACTCATGTTTGCCAAGGGGCCCGTAGTCATGTTTGCCCAGGGGCCTGTACTCATGTTTGCCAAGGGGCCCGTACTCATGTTTGCCCAAGGGCCCGAACTCATGTTTGCCAAGGGACCCGAACTCATGTTTGCCAAGGGGCCCGTACTCATGTTTGCCCAAGCGCCTGAACTCATGTTTGCCAAGGGGCCCGTACTCATGTTTGCCAAGGGGCCTGTACTCATGTTTGCCCAGGGCCCTGCACTCATGTTTGCCAAGGGGCCCGTAGTCATGTTTGCCCAGGGGCCTGTACTCATGTTTGCCAAGGGGCCCGTACTCATGTTTGCCCAAGGGCCCAAACTCATGTTTGCCAAGGGGCCCATACTCATGTTTGCCCAGGGGCCTGTACTCATGTTTGCCAAGGGGCCTGTACTCATGTTTGTCCAAGGGCCTGTGCTCATGTTTGCCCAGTGGCCAGAAATTTCTCTGGGTGGGCCTGATCCCTGATACATAGTCCTATAATATAAATAATATATTTTAATTACTTTGACATTTCAAATTAGTTAGGCCTTCTTATTTATAAAACAATGGAGACATGGAAGAGCGTTTTTTAGAGAAATGATCATAAAAACAAATCTATTATTCTGTGATTCAACTTACAATACAGTCATTTCTGATCAGGAAAAAATTATGTTATCTAGAGCAGGTATGAAATTTCAAGTGATGTAAAACAGAAGTATATGCATTGCTGAATAGAGTTAAAAAAGTAGGTAGGGTCAGAAAGAAAACTGTTTAGGAGGTTTTTGACCTTCTTAAGGCACTAATTACAATTTGAAATTACTTGCGACCCGACATTCTATTAATATTAGTTGTTAAATTGTCAACTTACACTTGGAGGAAACTTTTTCGTCTTACGACGTCTTCAGCCTCACATTTCTGCCGCTAGGATTGCTGCAGTTGTGCTTTTCGGTTCCAGTTTTTGAAAGTTAAAAGTGATGTGATCGAAGAGTACGTGTGATCTGTGTCGTGTTTGTTCATTTAGGATGTAATTTTTATGTGTATTGCTATGTTTGTATATTTCATATCGGAACCAAAAAGCACAACTGCGGCAATCCTAGCAGCAGAAATATGAGGCTGAAGAAGTTGTAAGATGAAAACCATTCCTGCAAGTGTAAGTTAACAATTTAACAACTTATAATAATAGAATGTCTGGTCACAATCAAAGAGTAATAAGTGATTAACAACCAGCTCGTCATGAACAACCACAAAATGTTGAAATTCGTAAGGCAATTAGGCTAATAAACTAAAACATACGGGTTTATAAGACTTTTCCTTATAGACTTTATAAGGAAATTAAAATAGACTTAATAAAACTTTTGGTCTTACTTGAAGCAACAATAGAGAAAAAAATATACCGTAATCTCAAGGAAAGTATGAGAAGAGCTAGGGAATAAACGGAGTTTTATGATACTGTACGAAATGCTCAGTTCTATAAATTTATATGGACTTTATCATATTAAGTCATTTTAAAACAATATATTAAATATGAACTAATAAAGAATGCATGAATATGTTATATACATAATGTGTTTTTTAGTGGTAAAGATTATTATTTTTTTACCAGAGTCCCAGTAGCATGGCTAAGGATAAGAGCAGGTTCTTCGTTGTTTTTAAAAGGCGGCACGATACACAGAGTCTCAAGGTCTATATCCCACCCCCTTTACGAAGATGTTTACAAGGACTATGACGTAGCTCTATTGTTAGTGTCAGAACCATTCCAATTGACAGCTTTAGTTCAACCGATACCTTTAGCTGTAAGGCCAGCACTCGCTGGACAGGAAGTGGTAGCTTCTGGATGGGGATTTCTCGAGGTATAATTCAATTTATTAGTATTAAAATAAACAAGATAATATGTATGTTTATATTTATTATAAATTTATATACTTATATATATTTATAATAATAATTATAAAATATAAGGTAACTGAATCTTCAAATTCTGATGACGACAACTTGATGCATACAGTAAAACTAAAATCGGTGAAATGTGATTTTCAGTAAGAACATGTAGTTGAAAAAAATGAATCTTATTAAGTACTCACAATGAATCACTACACTCAAACTATATAGAGAGAAAATAGTTTGAAATTACTTACTTTTTATGTTTTAAGGTTTAAAAGCAATATCTATCACACCCTAAAAGATTATTTAGAAGATAGGGTATAAGAGAAAATAGTATCTCTCAAGCTGTATAGTACCATCAAACACTGGCAGATCCAGAGGGTACTAGGGACATTTGCCTCCCCCCCCCACAGACAGGCAAAGATTATACTAGATACAATTGCACTATTTCAAATAAGTGGGTTTTTATTTTAATTTGTATTGATTGTTATTTATAAGGTAGAATACAAGTGATAAATGAATTTCACAATAAACACTTTTTGTTAAATATAAGGAGTTTGTTTTATATAGAGAAAGAATTTCAGGTTTGATAAAGTCAACAAGGTTTCTTCTTCATAGGGGTGGGGGTCCAAGTCTACGTGACACCGATGAATATGATATGTCGCTGCAGCGAGCGTCCAAAGTAATTTGTCTCTGAGTATTTTATTTAAACACTCAGCCATTTCCTTTAGTTTGTTCTAGTGAGAGTTGCCTGGGCTTGAGCAATGCATGAGTATGTGTTATGGTGTTTCTTCAGCTACGAGACACATTTTTCACAGTTCACTAAATTAAATCTGTACAAGTATTTTTCTTGGACAATGTGTAACGTTCGGCACAGGCAGCAAATGTTGCTACAGCATATAGGATGTCACTAGGGATGGACGATATTTTCTGAAACTTGTCACTGATATTTGTTTGTCGCGGATGGTACCAGTAACAAAATATGGTAAATGCCAGTTCCAGTGACAATGGATCGATCGGAAGTTGGCTCTGTTGTGATTAGGCAAAAAGTCGCTATCATTATCATTAATTACTTAATATTGTGATTCTGACATATGTGTAAACATATTTATATTAACTGTAATTATAAAATTTTAAAAATAATAAAACAAAATTTTTTTGTTGATTTGTAGGAATTAACTTAAAAACTTGTTTTTTATATTACTTGTTTACCAATAGGGTTAAAACATTATCCATAAACTGAATATGTAGAAGAATAAAAAAAATTACAAACTTTTTTATGTGTTAAATATTGATTTTGTTCAGCAACAACAACTGCACAGACCTAAGCAGTTAATGGCAGTCAGTATTAGTGTAATGGATTGGAATTTGTGTCGCAAAACCTTCCCATTTTTGACTCCTCGACAGATGTGTGCTGGAAGTATGGACCGTGATACATGTTATGTGAGTAAACCTACGATCTTTTGTTTTTTTTTTTTGTTTTCAATGGAAAATTGTCTGTAAAAATGTTTAAAATGTACAAAGTGGAAGAACTATCAGTAATAACTTTTACCTATATTTTCCAAACGTGTTTATATTATGTGTCATAATTATTATGAACTAAAAACGCTCGTACATATTTTAAACTTGCTTATAGTAGTACTTACTTTTATGATTGGCAATGGGACACGCCTCCCAAATCTGCTCTCCTCAACAACCATAAAAGTGCTACTATATGTTCCAAGTGTTTTTAGTTAAAAACTAGTAGCTCACATGAGGATATAATCAATTATTATTTATATTTGTTGATAAACAAAAACACCCAATCAAACTTCGCCGAACATCTCACACCCACAAACCATGACTACACAAACATAACATCCAACCTACAAACTCTTTATAAACAATACAAAAATAACCAACAATACACAACCGAACAATAAAAAATATATAAACACTTCAAACTACACCCTACACACATACTCAACATCCAACTACATTATAACTCACATTATTACTCCTAATACTCACTATAATACACCCACATCCCTTCCTAGCCTACAAAAACCTTGAGCTCAGTTACGGTCTGAGTTGACAATGAGACACATCTCCCGAAACAGCTGTCCTCCACAAATATAAGTAAGTGCTACTATAGGCAAGTTGTAAAATATTTATTAAGTGTTTTTAGTGAATTAATACTTATTATGTATACAATATTTGTATTTTGTAGTATTACCTTGATTTAGTTTGCTGTACTTTTACAAAATTTTACAAATAACCTTCTGCTGGGTGAATTTCTTTACAAAAAAATAGTTATGCGGATCACAACTAACTCTGACGATTAAATGTTGTATTTATAATATAAGTGGTGAAATACATATAAACATATTTATACACTTTGGCATAAATAATGACATATCCAAAAACAAGGCCGCCCTCATTAAACAAGAAATGAGACAGTAAAACCTCTCCTCCAGAACCTCTGATATCTGGACGTAATATGAAAATAAAATACGCATCATTATTCCACAAGGAGCCTTGCTATCTGAACAATTCTCTGGCGATAGCAGTCGGCTTTTTATTCTTTCCCGATTCAGCCAGTTGTTCATTTTACATATATTCCACAGGATTTTGTGTAATTTAGTTATTTTACCTGAAATTTGTAGCCTACAATATACAGTATGGCAGAAAAAACAGATTTTTCTATATCGCTGTAAGTTACTAACTGCTATAATCGCTACTATGGATACGGATCGTCGACCCTTTTGAAGGTGGGGGGGGGGATATTTCATCAAAGAAACGTGTTCAAAAAAACAAGCAAATGGCCATTACAACTTATTTTAACGGAAACTGATAATTTATGTACTTATGTATGTACAGTACAGTATTAAGAAACTGTACATACAGGCATGTAACTAAATTGCACCTAGAATTTTATATTGCTATTAAAATATAATTACCATCTTCAATAAGTGTAACATTAACTTAAAATAATCATACATCTACTTCCAATTGGAATAGTTGTAAATATGTAGTACAAACGTACATCATTACATAACCCCTCCCACATCCGTCAGGCTGTTGATACGAGTGGTTTTACTGTACTACTATAGGTAAGTGTCATATATTAATATATGTCAAAGTATGTAGGTGTAATCCAGTAGCTCAAGCTAAGAGATTTTTAGTTATATATACGTTAAATATCAAGAATATATATATATATATATATATATAATTTAATAAATTAAAAATATTTCAAAAACAAGAATACTTTTATTGCATATATTATTCGAAGCTTTTCGCCAATAAAATAGTACCAGCATCTTCAGGAAAATAATGATCTAACAAAAGATTTTTTGTTAGATAATTATTTTCCTGAAGATGCTGGTACTATTTTATCGGCGAATTGCTTTGAATAATATATGCAATAAAAGTATTCTTGTTTTTGAAATATTTTTAATTTATTAAATATATTACAAGAAAACATATCACCATATATATATAAGCTGAACAAAATATTAAAGGATGGCTTCAAGCCTCCACCCACACCAAAGATCTTGACAATGGTCAAGATTCCACCTACACAATCACAAGATTCAGTGATTCGACAATGGTCAAGTGACCGAAAGTTGCCTCATCACATAATGTAAAATTATTGCACTTAGTGGTGGAAAAAATTGTTTACAATTGATAATAATAACTTCATAAAGTCAGTGCAACGGAAAAATATTGGACAACGTAAATATATATATATATATATATATATCACTTTCTCTATATGTACTTAAACAAGAATCTTACTTGGTATTTATGCGAGTTAACATTCAAAGATTGGTCGTATTTCCATCATTGGGCATCACAGGCTGGGGGTTGTAGTTGACTCTACAACTGTAGCAGTCAACTACAACCCCCGGCTTGATATGCCCGATGATGGAGATACGACCAATCTTTGAAAGTTAACTCGCATAAATACCAAGTAAGATTCTTGTTTAAGTACATATAGTGAAAGTGATAAGTGAATACAAGAAAACAGTGTTGCAAAGCTACAAATATATATATATCCCTTTTTAGTAACATTTTGTAATACTTTGAGCACAAAGTTAAGAAAACGTATTGTACTTAGGACTTCATCTGATCGTCTGACTATCATCAGATAAATGACAGACATTCTATCACAGCAACAGTATTCTATTACAACTCTAACAATTTATTTAAAAACCTTCTGTATTTGGTGAAAAACCTATATGATTATCACTGTCATAGCATATTCTTATCACTAAAGTAAACATAAAGGTTTGTAAATATATTACACTTCCCTATAGTAGTACTTACTTTTTGCAATTGTTAAGGGTGGCCGTTTCGGGAAATGTGTCCATTGTCAACTCGCTCTGTGTAATGTATTTACAAGTGTTTTTAGTTAAAAACTAGTAGCTCATGTGAAGATGGAATCAATTAATATAAACATAGAGGATTAAAACTAAATACTAACCACTAAAATTACTAAAGCCTAAAACTAAGCAACTACTCTAAGAACAAAACACTTAAACTATACACAATATTGAGTCAACATATTAATAAAACTAAACACCACTACTGATTATTTAAAAGCACATTTGAAAGAATGAAGGTGACTTTAATGTCCAATGAACAAGTCTACCCAAGTAATGGTGAAAACGCAAATTTGAATTTACCCAGCAACCTGAATAGTGGTGATAAGTTTGTACTTTTTTCTAAATATTTCAAAATATTTACTCTTAATACTGTTCAGGAAGATTTTTGCACATACTTTTAACCTTATTTAATTTTTTTTAGTTACTGCATTTTTTGTAACTCAGATTTCGCAAACTAAAAAAATTCATTGACAATTTATAACTTATTGTGTGCTTTTGTATTTTTTAAATCTGTATTTTTTAAAATATGTTTTAAAATTAGGCTCTCTTGATTTCATTATGAACTTTCTGCTGTAAGACACTGAAAGTACTTGAACCAATAATTAAACAATCCAAAGATAAAATACACATTTATATGGGACTAGCTGACCCAGTAAATTTAATATCTCCTAAAAGTAAATTAATGGCATGTTCAGATTAGATAAACTTAATTTAGTATTTTATAAACATAATAAGAACTGAACTTATAGTAGTTGATCAAGAAAAGGGTGACAAAAGTTCTTGATTGAATGCTATTTATTGAAGTGCACTCGGATATACAACTTTTTTTGTATATTGTTTGAAATGTGTTGGAAAATAATTTATTTTAAATTGTTGAGTGTTCTCTAGCAACCAAAATGTGGACTGAATTCAATAAAAAATTATAACATAAAAAAAAAATATTTTATACCAATTTTGCACTTAAAAATTACATGTTGAAAAAAATTGTTATGTCATTGAGAAGCTATTTTGCTTAAAGGCTAATGCCGTTTTATAGGTTAATATTTTCCTGGTAGAATTAATTGGTTTGGGGGTGTCATATGCATCCTGGCTATGCCCCTGAGACTTTCTATTCCAGAAACCTTCCGAGGAATGTACTCAATTTCACAAAGTTTCATGGCGATCGGATCAGTGGTTTAGTAATGCATATGGTGCATTCATACATACATTCATTTATATATATATGAAGTTAATACATTACTATTGTAAGTAATTTTATCCACCACTAAGTGCAATGATTTTACCATGTGTGATGAGGCACCTTTCGGTCACTTGACAATTGTCGAAATTGATTCGATAATGGTCAAGTGACCGAAAGGTGCCTCATCACACAAGGTAAAATCATTGCACTTAATGGTGGATAAAATTACTTACAATAGTAATCTATAACTTCATAAAGTCAGTGCAACGGAAAAACAATGGATACCGTAAAATATCAAGAATATATATACAGTATATATATATTCTTGATATTTAACGTTATCCATTGTTTTTCCGTTGCACTGACTTTATGAAGTTAATATATTACTATGTAAGTAATTTTATCCACCATTAAGTGCAATAATTTTACCTTGAGTGATTCGACAATGGTCAATTGACCGAAAGGTGCCTCATCACTCAAGGTAAAATTGTTGCACTTAATGGTGGATAAAATTACTTACATAGTAATATATTAACTTCATATATATATATATATATATATATGAATATATATATATATATATATATATATATATATATATATATATATATATATATATAGGAATTTTTGGACTAAATAAGAGACTGATAGACTTACCTAATGGCAATAGTCTAAAACTGCAATCTCTTGAAAATAAACACATATAAAAACTTAACACACTATTGAAATATTTCGATCAAAAAATTATCTTCATCAGTCAAAAACGAGAAAAACAAAAGATTGAAGTGAACCACAGATATGTATAAATATCCAAATGTTACAGATTTATAGTTTATGATATAGTGCTATATGTGATTTGTGTAAATATTGTTATATGTGATTTGTGTAAATATTGTTATATGTGATTTGTGTAAATATTGATTACTTGAAACTAGATATTAATAGTCTATTAGTATTAGACTATTACATATGTAAGGATCTTTATTTAATGACTATATAATTGTAATATAACTTATTTACAGGGTGACTCTGGAGGACCACTTGTGATTGGTGGGAAACAAGTTGGTATTGTTTCTGTAGGCTACCGATGTGCCTACCGAGGTCAACCTGGTATCTACACAAACATATCTGTTGTGGGATCTTGGATTGAACAAGCCTCACGGCGAATGGTTGAAAATATTGATTCTATTGTTTTTCCTGAAGGATAGTTCAATGTAAATAATTCTGACAATTATAAAAAAGAAATGTACATAATTTATAATATTTAATCAACTTTTCAAACTAAAGAACCTGGTGATAAATTTTAATAAACTGTGATTTTAAAGTATTTAATATTTATATAGGTTTAAAATTTCTTGTTTTGTAAGTTTGCTTTTAAAATAATATTGCACAATATTAAGTGTTTATATTTTCCACACAAAAATAAAGATGTTAATTAGACAAGTTATTCCTATTTTTATTCAAATTAAAATTAATATTAAAACACATGAAAAATCGTTTGGTAATTTTAAAAAAATATTTATTTAGAAAAGACAATAAATATATTTATTCCTAAAATATTTTATTTGAATTTAGATAATTCAAGTGTTACTTCCTAAAGATCCATGTTGAACTCACTGCTACTGCCGCACTGAATACACCACGTCCCCACTTCCTACATTACCTATACTTGCTATGTTGACCATGCCAACTTATCTCAGTCTGCGCATCTATATATACTCGGCTTCCTCTGCTTGTTCTCGGTAGTCACCATCAGTTGTGTATAGTAACATCTAGTAGAAGACTCTATTACTAAATTAATGAAAATGTTTTAGACCAGTTAAAATGATGCTTCTTAACATTAGAAAATTTGTTAGTTTTTGAACTTTCAAACCCATGTTTAAAACGTTTCTGAAGCCAAAATTTCCAATGAGAAATTATTGTCACAGGTTCAGAAAATTTATCCCAACATTTCTGAATACCAGAGACTTGAAAATGAACTGAGTGTGATACATAGAATTGTTACTCTTGAAGAAAACACCTTTCCAAGATAAATACAGTTTCTTAGAAAATGCTTTTAATGAAGCCACCCTTTTAGCTAAGCTTATCGGTTTATTACTGAATATTGCAGTAACGGCATATATTGGCAATTACTGAATCAGTAAGGAGAAAATTTTCAGCACTCAAAATAATTCACACATACGAGAGATCTACACAAGAAGAAGAGTGGACATTTAATTTGTCATTTCAGATTACTGAAAAAGAGCTCTTAAAAGCATTATCTGCAGAAGTTTTATTATTACTGTGATTGAGTTCATCTACAAATAAGAATATATAAATAATGTTAATTTGATTCAATAATTGTTTTAAACCTAATTGAAAAAACAAATGTCTTCTATAATTAAATATTGGTTATTATACAATTTAAAAATTAATCCAGTTAAATACATACACAAGCATTCATTAGTATCAATTAACAGAATTATCGTTTCATTATTTGAAAAGGACTGTTAAGCCACCTCACTCTCTGAGTCAAAGATGACTTAGAGGGATTTATCATGCTTTATCAATGGTTTTTCATTATTTCAATTGATTCTAGTGATTTTTCATTCAGATACTATTTTGGCAAGTTCTGATTAAAATTTCTACAGCTTTGACTTTTTTTCAATTTCTTCTATTAGTTCACACTCTCCTTATATATATCTTGTACAAATTTTCAATCATTAATAAAATACTTTTTTTTCATTCAATTGGACTAAGTTCAAATACAATTTCCCCGCTGTAGTGGATGACAATTTGTGTAATTACAGTTTTTTCAAATATTTATTCATTAATTAAATTTTAAAAAGCTGATATTTCGGTTGAATAACTACATGTTTGAAACCCAGGACTTTAGCATTAAGCCAATTTTCTCATAACTAGAAATTAGTTACTTGATGATGTACGTGAAATTATGAGAGAAAGCTTCCTTGCAATAATGAAGCATTAAAAGAGACAGATAGAATAAGAAATGATGGTCATCCCATCAATTTCATAAATTAGAAATGAAAAAAAATAAAGCGAATAAATAGTAACAAACAAAAATAATAGTATAACACCACATACTGTATAGAAAGGGAAATTAAAAATACCAAGGAAACTTGCTTTCTATTTTGACATTAAATATTTTGATTCTGTCATATGTATCTACTTATTTATATTAGTTGTAATTATAAAATAAAAAGTATCTAAGATAATTTTTGTTTGTCTCAGTAGGAATAGAATTTTTTTTTTAAATTTATATTACTCATTTCAAATTGATTTTAAACGTGAAATTTTGAACATTTTGTACATTCTCAGATGTTTTAACAGTACTAACAATTTTTTTTCCAATAAGACTTACATCAGTAAATTCAGATGAATTACATTCACTTAGGTCATTTTTAATATATTAGCATTTATCTAGCTTTTAAACTAAGGCTGGCCAGAAACCTAAAATTTTCGACTCCGACTCTCTCACAATAATTTAGTTGACATCTTGGCCACATGGTGAAACCTTTTAAAAATTCCGTTTTCATGTAATAGGCTTCACAAAACGTTCAATAGAAATTTCTGAAAGGGTGACAAACACATTTGATAAAAGCAATAGTTTATTTAAAATTAGAAATGTGAACTTCTGTCACAATTACAATATAATTTCAGTAATAAGCATTTCAGTTTGTATAACTGGAGAAATTGGAACAACCTTTTATTTGTTTTGTTTCGACATGTATGAAGTGATGGCGAAATAGTGGCCGCCAGAGACTGGGGAGGGGGAGAGAGCGTGTCGATCTCTCCCAAGTAATAGTGAGACAACAGAGCTAGATGAGCGATGACAATCGGACCAAAAACGCTTCCAATCGTCTTTGTTGTTGTGTCATAAATATTTTCGTGATCTTAAATAGACATTTGCTTTAGTCGTTTAATTCATTCAAAGCAACTAATACTTGAATTATAGATAGTTGATAATTCATTATATTTCCTATAAATTACACCCGACATATATTAACAGTTAAAAAACATAAATCAGAATTGTTACTTGGCTCGATAAAGAATCGGTCCATCCCTACTTTAAACTGCTAATATGTTTCTACAACAGTTAAAGCTGCAGCTGTATTTTCATACAACCACCTTATTTATTATGATCATATGACATAATTACTTCTGTTTTTATGAAATTCAGAACTGTAATTTTGTTGTGCATAGAATCATATTATCATGAGTCTATTGCAACCTTACAGATATTCTGCCTTTTGACGAAACAGAAGATTAGTCATCGCTTTCAACCCAGTTAAAGTGTGAATTTTACCATATTTGGTACCTTTCTACATCATGTATTCAATAATATTTAAAGTATTAACTTTTTTAATTTAATTTGAATGGTTTTTGTAGGTTGTTACTCATATTTTTCTTATTAAATTTTAAGCGTTTTAATTATTTACCTTTTTTATTTATAATTTCACTATACTATTGATCTCAATATATCTAATCATAAATATAATAGATATAAAGCAATAATAGATTACCAGATATTTTTCCAACATCAAGTATTTGTCTGATTTGCATAATTTCGTACTGCTGGAACCTATAAATTAAACTCTTGAATTTTGTAGTCCATTAAGTTTGGTGAAACTTATTTAATCACTTTTGAATTAGTTTGTGACTATCCGAACTTTAATTTATTTTGTAAAAACTTACTGAGATAGAACGTTTTCATCTACATCAGTGTCTAAATTTTCTGCTTAGAGATGTTGTTAAGTTAAACGGTGACGGTTTTAAAGGCAGGTTTTCGATAGTATCAAACAGTATGTCTCATTTGTATTGGTTTGTATTTGGTTTGTTCGTTTAATATGTTTGTATTTTCAAACACACAAATTTACAAACACACAAAAACACAAAATACAAACATATTAAACAAACAAATCCAATACATAACACACATACTCTTCGATACTATCGAAACCTACCTTTAAAACTGTCACCGCTTCCTAACAACAACTCTAAGCAGAAAATGTAGACACTATGAAGATAGCCACGGAGCGATCAAAAATGTTCTACCTCAGTAAGTTTTTATAAATTTACAAAATAAATTAAAGTTTGGATAGTTATTAACTAATGTACAAGTGATTAACTACAAATTAAAATGAAGAACAAATGTTGAAGTAAATGTTTAGCAAAGAATAGAGAGAGGGTCTTAAGAGAGGAATGTTGTTAGGAAGAGACAGCAGCCATAAGAAAATAATAAATAACTGATTAATAAGAGAAAAAGAAAGTATTATTAAAGAACAAATGTTGAAGTAAATGTTTAGAAAAGAATAGAGAGAGGGTCTTAAGAGAGGAATGTTGTTAGGAAGAGACAGCAGCCATAAGAAAATAATAAATAACTGATTAATAAGAGAAAAAGAAAGTATTATTAAAGAACAAATGTTGAAGTAAATGTTTAGAAAAGAATAGAGAGAGGGTCTTAAGAGAGGAATGTTGTTAGGAAGAGACAGCAGCCATAAGAAAATAATAAATAACTGATCAATAAGAGAAAAGGAAAGTATTATTAAAGGACAAATGTTGAAGTAAATGTTTAGAAAAGAATAGAGGGTCTTAAGAAGGAATGTTGTTAGGAAGAGACAGTAGCCATAAGAAAATAATAAATAACTGATCAATAAGAGAAAAGGAAAGTATTATTAAAGAACAAATGTTGAAGTAAATGTTTAGAAAAGAATAGAGGGTCTTAAGAGAGGAATGTTGTTAGGAAGAGACAGTAGCCATAAGAAAATAATAAATAACTGATCAATAAGAGAAAAGGAAAGTATTATTAAAGAACAAATGTTGAAGTAAATGTTTAGAAAAGAATAGAGGGTCTTAAGAGAGGAATGTTGTTAGGAAGAGACAGTAGCCATAAGAAAATAATAAATAACTGATCAATAAGAGAAAAGGAAAGTATTATTAAAGAACAAATGTTGAAGTAAATATTTAGAAAAGAATAGAGGGTCTTAAGAGAGGAATGTTGTTAGGAAGAGACAGTAGCCATAAGAAAATAATAAATAACTGATCAATAAGAGAAGCGGAAAGTATTATTAAAGAACAAATGTTGAAGTAAATGTTGAGAAAAGAATAGAGGGTCTTAAGAGAGGAACCCGGCAAGCTGGCCTGAGCAACCGGGCGGGTCCACAGGTGGCGGATAGTGGGACGGCCTACAGAAATGTAGGTTACCTGTGAATAAGGATTCCGGAAGGTTTCTGAATATGCAGGCCTGGACCAAGGCTATGGTTCAAAGGTGAGGAATTATCCCTCCTCGTCAGTCAACCGGTTGGGCTTGGTAGAAATAACCGAGTGCTCTGACCGGGGTGACTGGGGTAGTTGGGAATTAAGTCCTCACAATGCTACTCTCACCTCCCGGGTGAACCAAGGGCAATGCGACAGTGAAGTAGGGGCGGGAAACTGCCCAAACGACACAGTTGTAAAAAAGAGAGTAAAGCAGGCTGTTCATCTGAGCAGTTAATAATGTCCTGAACTTGGGGTGTACTTCAAGGTCAGTGACTGAATACCCAATCCAAGGTGGAAGGCATCGTGCCGAAGGATGAATGGCTGCAGGGTATAAAATGCAGTCCCAAACGATCCCCTTGAGGAACCAGACAAAACCTCATTGTATGTTGTCTTGCCAGGGCAATGGGGGCTCTGCTCTGGTCGACCTTTTATTTCCCCTATACTCGTGGGACGTTTATGGACCAGACAAGTACAAAAGATAATTTTGAGACTGCACAGACGGCGGGAGCCAATGAGTTGGCAAACCGTGGGTCTGTAGCAGAGATGCCAACGGCAACCATCACTGGGGGTGCGGGGGCGGCTGTCAAGCTGCCGACTGCAGAAACCGGTGAAGTGGCTGCAGAGTTGAGTACGCTCTCTTTACGGAGAAAGCGAATGAGTGGAGCGGCCAGAAGGAGGCTCCGAAAAGAACAGGCGAGAGCAGCGGGAGGGCCAACAACTCTGAAAAAACGGAGGGGAGGCCAAAACCGAGCTGAGTCTGCCAAAGTCCAGGGCTTGGATGTTGTGAGGAGGGAGGTGCAACAGGGAAGAAAGCAACCTAGAGCGCCAAACCCCAGCACGTCAAAAAGGCCTAGGAGTGAGACATCCAACCCCTCTCCAGTGAAGGGAGGAATGAAGAAGGTGAAACTGGGACAAGGGGGGGACGCTGGAGTGTCTTCGGGCACATACGGCGATACCCTCAGGCAAAAACTAGCAATTGTCCCAGTTAGTTACCCTGAGAGACAACTCTCGGAAGAGATGGCGTTGGAGCTGGAGGAGCTGTTCTTCTCGGAACTGCTGTCCGCTGAGGCGGAGAGTGGGGATAGAGGTTTTAGGACAGCATACTTAGAGAGGGGAGCTCTAAATGTCGTATGCTCCTCACGGGAGAGCCTGGAGTGGGTCCTTCGGGTCCTGCCAAGCTTCACCCTGAGCGAGGGGGTAAAGTTGAGGGCAGGGCCACCCAAGGAGATCTTTTGCGTCGCAAAGGTGTCAATGTGGGTGCCCAAACCCTACAATGACAAGGAGCCGGAAGAGATTCTGAAGGTGGTCAAAACCCAGAACCCTGGGGTTGTTCAGGATACTTGGAAGGTGATTGCCAGGAAAAGGGAGGATGCAGGTCTTACCCTGATCTTGTACATAGGAGAGGGCTCCCTCAGGGCACTGCGAAACAACAACCTGAGGGTGAACGTGGGGCTGAGACAGGCCACGTTCAAGGTGCTCTCTAGTCCTGGGGCTGCTCTGCGAACCCAGGCAACTGCAGAGTAAGCAGGAAAAATGATCAAGATCCTCCAAGTGAACCTACAGCATAGCAGGGCGGCCAGTGCTGTCGTGTGTAGGATGCTGGACAGGGGAGAGGTGGACTTGGTGCTCATCCAGGAACCATGGATTTCTGGAGGAAAAATATGCGGGCTGGCGACATCTGGAGGTAAGTTGTTGTATGATAAGGACTCCGGTGTTCCCAGGACGTGTATCCTGGTTAGGAGGGGGTTGTGTGCTTTTGTACTAACGAACTTCTGTTGCAGGGATTTGTTAGCAGTGTCAGTGGAGCTGCGGGCGGAGGGGGGGATGAAGAGGCTGAACCTGGCCACGGCATATCTCCCCTTTGACTGCGCGGGGGCTCTACCAACACAAGAGCTGAGGAGCCTGGTCGAGCACTGCGGGGCTGTGGATGAGGAGCTGCTGGTGGGGATGGATGCTAACTCCCATCACACTTCGTGGGGTAGTACAGGTACAAACACTAGAGGTGAGGAACTTTTAGCTTATCTTAGCTCTAAGAACTTACTAGTCTTAAATCAGGGGGAAGAGCCGACGTTTGTCACTAGGGCCAGAAAGGAGGTCCTGGACATTACGGTGGCATCGAACCAGATGGCTAGGTATGTACTAAATTGGCATGTGTCGGATGAACCATCTTCTTCTGATCACAGACATATTAGGTATGATATCTCTCTAAATCCAGCCATGCTTCGCCCAACCAGGGATCCAAGAAGAACAGACTGGGACTCCTACAGGAGGGACCTGGGTGTTCGGATTGAGGAGGCTGGATTGGAGTATGGTGGGAGGAGAGAGCTAGAAGACTCTGCCACATTGGTTGGCGAGGCTATAATAGAATCCTTTACCGATAACTGCCCTCTCAGTGAGGGGAGGAAAGTAGGGGATCCATCATGGTGGAACAAGAAGCTAGCTAAACTTCGGAAGACCACCAGGAGACTCTTTAATAGAGCAAAAAAGAACGGGGAGTGGGACCTGTATAGGAAAACACTAACCGAATACAACAGGGCAATTAGAGAAGCGCGCAGGAAGTCCTGGAAGGAGTTCTGTCATGAGATTGACGAAACTCGGGAAGGGGCACGACTGTATAAAGTGCTCTCTAAGGATCCAGTTAACCCGGTGGGGATGCTAAGAACCCCACTGGGAAATTTAACAAAAACGGCAGGGGAAACTGTGGAAGAATTAATCAGGACACATTTCCCTTCCAGTACCCTGAGGAAACTTGGGGGAGCAGACACTGAACCGGTTACCAAACTCTCCACAAGACGTGGTAAGAGGGAGGACTGGGAAGTGGCAAGGAGGATAGTAACTCCACAAAGGGTAAGATGGGCTGTTGGCACTTTTAAACCCTACAAATCTCCAGGTCCAGATGGGATCTATCCTGTGCTGCTGCAGCAGGGAATGGATATGCTGGTGCTGGTACTTACTAAATTATACAGGCTAAGCATTGCTCTAGGGCATGTGCCGGCAGCCTGGAAATCTAGTAAGGTGGTCTTTATACCTAAGCCCACCGGTAACCAATCGGAAGGGAAAGGATACAGACCTATCACACTCATGTCCTTTGTTCTCAAGGGACTTGAAAAACTGGTTGATAGGCATATTAGGGGGGGTGCTTTGGCTATCAAACCACTGCATTGGAACCAGTATGCTTACCAACCGGGGAAATCTTGCGAGGGAGCTCTCCATCAAGTGGTTGGTAGGATTGAGCAAATGATCGCTAAGAAAGGTTGTGCCATAGGTGCCTTCCTCGACATTGAAGGGGCTTTCAATAACCCCTCAGTGGAGACGATGGTAAGTGGTGCAAGACGTCATGGAGTGGATGTGACCACTTGTGGTTGGATAAGTTCCATGTTAACAAACAGAAGCATTTCTGTAGAGGTGGCAGGGGAGGTCAGAAGGGCGGAGACAAGTCTGGGCTGTGCACAGGGGGGGTTCTCTCTCCTCTGTTGTGGTGCCTAGTGGTTGACAACCTTATTGAACTCCTGAATGAACAGGGGTACTTCTGTCTAGGATATGCGGACGACATAGTTGTCCTGATCCTGGGCAGATTCCCTGATACAGTCCTTGAGGTAATCAGAAATCCTCTACGACTGATTGAAGAGTGGTGTAAAAAGGAGAACCTTAGGGTAAATCCAAAAAAGACTGCTCTCATTAACTTCACCAGACAGCGAAAAGATCTGACGACCAGGATGCCCCGCTTGTTTGGTGAATACCTTGAGTTTGTGGGGGAGGTGAAGTACCTGGGAGTTATTCTGGACAGGAAACTCACCTGGAATCCACATCTTGAGAGGACAGTTAACAGGGCCAAAAGGGCACTGATGACTGTGAGAAGAATGGTGGGTAAGAAATGGGGACTGAAGCCATCAATGATGCACTGGATGTATCTGAGGGTGATAAGACCTATGATTACCTATGGAGCTCTGGTGTGGTGGACAAAGGCCAACCAGGCACAGACAAGAGCTAAACTGAGCTCTATCCAGAGATTGGCCTGTCTGTGCACACTGGGAGCGATGTCAACTACACCAGGCGCAGCAATGGAAGTAATGCTTAACCTCCCTCCCCTTGAGCTTGTCCTTAGGGGAGAGGCGAGGCTAGCGGCATGGAGATTGCGCAACTCGAGCAACTGGGCTAACCTCCCAGATGTCTCGGGACATATGAGTATCGAGGGTGTGGTCAAAGAACCCGTATTGGAAATGGGCAGCGACCACATTACTCGAATGTTTGCACCTGACCAGGTCCACCAAACTATGATGGAATGGTCGGGGACATTAACATCGGGAGCTCAGATCTGGTACACAGATGGCTCCAAGATGGACCTCGGCACTGGAGCGGGGGTGTATTGTAAAAACCCAAGGGTAGAACAAGCTTTTTCCTTGGGGAGGCATACCTCTGTCTTTCAGGCCGAAGTATATGCTATAAATGCCTGTCTGGGAGAGATAGCAAGAAGGGAAACACATGGGGCCCGGATTGCTATTTTCTCCGACAGTCAGGCAGCAATTAAGGCACTAAACGGACACGTGGTCACCTCGGCCATAGTCAGGGAGTGCCTAATTAACCTACAAGCTCTGGCAAGGCACAATCAAGTCAAGATTGGTTGGGTGCCAGGGCATAGGGGAATACTTGGAAATGAAGCCGCAGATGCGCTGGCCAGGGAGGGGTCCTCGACTCCCCTGATTGGACCGGAACCTGCGGTGGGTATTTCCAAATCCATGGTCAGGATGACAGTGCGAAGGTGGATGGCTGAAAGACACTGTGAGCACTGGATCAGGGCCGAAGGGATGAGACACAGTAAGCTAACCCTTAGGAGACCTTCCTTGGGGCTGCAGAAGAGTCTCATCTATCTGTCTAGGCAGGAATTAAGGATAGCCACAGGACTACTCACGGGACACTGTGGACTAAGGAAACATTTGCATAAAATGGGTATCTACAAGGATGAACCAGTGTGCAGATTGTGCGGGCAGGAACAGGAGACTGCCACACACATTATTTACAGATGTGGAGTACTTGCTGAGAGGCGCTTCAACCTCTTTGGTGATGGAACGGCTTTGGTGGATGCTGAAGGTAAAACTCTAGTCAGGAAACTCCTAAACCTGGTAAGAGGGAAGGGGTTATTTGACTAGATCAGGGAGGTAAGTACAATATACCTTAAGGTAGCAGTGCTTCGGGCAATTCAAACCCGCTCCCAAGGTAAAAAAAAAAAAAAAAAAAAAGAGAGGAATGTTGTTAGGAAGAGACAGTAGCCATAAGAAAATAATAAATAACTGATCAATAAGAGAAAAAGAAAGTATTATTAAAGAAGAAATGTTGAACTTGAAGTAAATGTTTAGAAAAGAATAGAGGGTCTTAAGAGAGGAATGTTGTTAGGAAGAGACAGTAGCCATAAGAAAATAATAAATAACTGATCAATAAGAGAAAAGGAAAGTATTATTAAAGAACAAATGTTGAAGTAAATGTTTAGAAAAGAATAGAGGGTATTAAGAGAGGAATGTTGTTAGGAAGAGACAGTAGCCATAAGAAAATAATAAAAAACTGATCAATAGGAGAAAAAGAAAGTATTATTAAAGAACAAATGTTGAAGTAAATGTTTAGAAAAGAATAGAGAGAGGGTCTTAAGAGAGGAATGTTGTTAGGAAGAGACAGCAGCCATAAGAAAATAATAAATAACTGATTAATAAGAGAAAAAGAAAGTATTATTAAAGAACAAATGTTGAAGTAAATGTTTAGAAAAGAATAGAGAGAGGGTCTTAAGAGAGTGTTGTTAGGAAGAGACAGCAGCCATAAGAAAATAATAAATAACTGATTAATAAGAGAAAAAGAAAGTATTATTAAAGAACAAATGTTGAAGTAAATGTTTAGAAAAGAATAGAGAGAGGGTCTTAAGAGAGGAATGTTGTTAGGAAGAGACAGCAGCCATAAGAAAATAATAAATAACTGATCAATAAGAGAAAAGGAAAGTATTATTAAAGGACAAATGTTGAAGTAAATGTTTAGAAAAGAATAGAGGGTCTTAAGAGAGGAATGTTGTTAGGAAGAGACAGTAGCCATAAGAAAATAATAAATAACTGATCAATAAGAGAAAAGGAAAGTATTATTAAAGAACAAATGTTGAAGTAAATGTTTAGAAAAGAATAGAGGGTCTTAAGAGAGGAATGTTGTTAGGAAGAGACAGTAGCCATAAGAAAATAATAAATAACTGATCAATAAGAGAAAAGGAAAGTATTATTAAAGAACAAATGTTGAAGTAAATGTTTAGAAAAGAATAGAGGGTCTTAAGAGAGGAATGTTGTTAGGAAGAGACAGTAGCCATAAGAAAATAATAAATAACTGATCAATAAGAGAAAAGGAAAGTATTATTAAAGAACAAATGTTGAAGTAAATATTTAGAAAAGAATAGAGGGTCTTAAGAGAGGAATGTTGTTAGGAAGAGACAGTAGCCATAAGAAAATAATAAATAACTGATCAATAAGAGAAGCGGAAAGTATTATTAAAGAACAAATGTTGAAGTAAATGTTGAGAAAAGAATAGAGGGTCTTAAGAGAGGAATGTTGTTAGGAAGAGACAGTAGCCATAAGAAAATAATAAATAACTGATCAATAAGAGAAAAAGAAAGTATTATTAAAGAAGAAATGTTGAACTTGAAGTAAATGTTTAGAAAAGAATAGAGGGTCTTAAGAGAGGAATGTTGTTAGGAAGAGACAGTAGCCATAAGAAAATAATAAATAACTGATCAATAAGAGAAAAGGAAAGTATTATTAAAGAACAAATGTTGAAGTAAATGTTTTAGAAAAGAATAGAGGGTCTTAAGAGAGGAATGTTGTTAGGAAGAGACAGTAGCCATAAGAAAATAATAAATAACTGATCAATAAGAGAAAAGGAAAGTATTATTAAAGAACAAATGTTGAAGTAAATGTTTAGAAAAGAATAGAGGGTCTTAAGAGAGGAATGTTGTTAGGAAGAGACAGTAGCCATAAGAAAATAACAAATAACTGATCAATAAGAGAAAAGGAAAGTATTATTAAAGAACAAATGTTGAAGTAAATGTTTAGAAAAGAATAGAGGGTCTTAAGAGAGGAATGTTGTTAGGAAGAGACAGTAGCCATAAGAAAATAATAAATAACTGATCAATAAGAGAAAAGGAAAGTATTATTAAAGAACAAATGTTGAAGTAAATGTTTAGAAAAGAATAGAGGGTCTTAAGAGAGGAATGTTGTTAGGAAGAGACAGTAGCCATAAGAAAATAATAAATAACTGATCAATAAGAGAAAAGGAAAGTATTATTAAAGAACAAATGTTGAAGTAAATGTTTAGAAAAGAATAGAGGGTCTTAAGAGAGGAATGTTGTTAGGAAGAGACAGTAGCCATAAGAAAATAATAAAAAACTGATCAATAAGAGAAAAGGAAAGTATTATTAAAGAACAAATGTTGAAGTAAATGTTTAGAAAAGAATAGAGGGTCTTAAGAGAGGAATGTTGTTAGGAAGAGACAGTAGCCATAAGAAAATAATAAATAACTGATCAATAAGAGAAAAAGAAAGTATTATTAAAGAACAAATGAAAAATGACCATGAAGATTGGTGTAGATCATAAAAGAACATTGATAAAATCAATTAAAAGCTAAAGATGGGAAAAATTGAAAATGAAGTGTTAAGTATACAGAAATCTATTATAGCAGTATCAATGAGTCAACATTTAATCATGCAACAAATTTAATTTCAATGATCGCATTGAGAACCACATTTAAGGTTGTAAATCATTACAAAAAAGTGTGAAAAAATAATAATTTATTTACTATCTAACAAATAAATATAATTTACCTGACATTAAAATATAAATGCTAATGTAACTAACAAAATAAATGCAAAGCTGGTACGCTTAAAACTATCAAAGAAGAGAAAAATTCTACACTACAAGTTATTACTAAAATCTTTTATATAAATTAATACTAATATTTAAAAAATTTCCAAAAAGTTAAATCTTAAATTAAATCAACACTAAGGAAGATCATGAATGTTTAAAGTTAAACTTATATTGGATTTAGAAAATAATAGTAATAAACTTTGGTTTCTACCAAATGTAAACCATTTCTGTTGCAAGATGAATCTGTGATATAAATAATTTTTATTACATTTCACCTCATTTTTTTCTTTGGTTACCTTAACATTTAATATAACTTCAATATTTATATCCTATTAATTAATAGTTATATAGTAATAAAATAAATAACCTATTACCTCAAAAAAATATTATTGTAATAATATTATCACATTTGCCTTTTATAACCTATAGCTATCTGGATTTATATACAGTTATTACCAGTAATATCAGGAACAAAATATAAAAATTTTATTTTCAAATGGTTTACTGAAAGTTATTCCAGTGTTTGTTTTTCCAACATTTCCTTACAGCTTTCTACTTGAAGTTTTATTTAGCTTATCCTTTTAACCTGAGGAGTAGGTTTAAATTGTAAACATAAATTCATGTAATGAATATAAAAACTAGAGATGGGCCAGTACCTAAAATTTTCAATTTCGATTTTCAAATTTTTCTTTTAGATTCTTAAGTTGATTCTCGATTCTTTTAAGTTATATGGGCCCACATGATATTCTCTAATAATGAATTTAGTCAACATCTTGGCCAAATTGTGAAGCCTTAAAAGTTTCGTTTTAATGTAATAGGCTACACAAAACGTTCGACCTCGATCTATGAATAGGTGGAAAACATATTTGATAAAAGCAATGGTTTTTAAAATTACAAATGTGAACTTCTGTCACAATTACAATGTAACTTCAGTAATAGTTTGTATAACTGGAGAAATTGGAACTACCTTTTCTTTGTGTTTTGTTTTTATATGTATGAAGTGATGGCGGAGTAGTGGTGGCCAGAGACAGGGAGAGAGAGTGTCTATAGAGCCCTTACGAGTGAGACTGAGACAGCAGAGAAAGAAGAGCGAGAAACAAAAGGACCAAAAATGCTTCCAATCGTCTTTGTTGTTGCGTCAAAAATAATAATAATAATTTTTTCATGATCTCAAATAGACGATTGCTTTAGTTTTTTAATTCATTCAAAGTAACTAATAATTGAATAAAGCATCGTTGATAATTAATTATATTTCCTATAAATCACACCATATAGGTATTTTAACAGTTAAAATAATGAGAATTAGAATCAGCACCTTAATCAATGGAGAATCGAGTATCGATAATTCCTTGATAACATTAGAATCGAAGATTCCTGGAATCGAGAATCGGAATCGGCCCATCCCTAATAAAAACTTTCGTAAAACTAATCCTACAACAATTTGAAGTCAACGCAATTATACTCAACATAATTAGGGGTTATTCTTTTTGTAAAACTGTTACCATATTTTTTAAACATCGCTGAATTTTTTGTACAGTTATTATTTCTATTTCATTTCTATAAAACCATAAACAATTGCTAATTTTTTAACGTTTAATTTAAAAAAATGTTTAACTTGTTTCTATATTTAGGAAAACTTACTTTATTTATTTATTCTCAATTAATTTTTATTAATTCTAAGAGTAATGAAAATTTGGGTACTCATCAATCATCTCATTGATTTATGTGTACAGAGGAACAAGCTTACCCACATCAGATAAATAATGATTTAGGTTATAGACATTATACTTGTAAATACAGAAAAAGTGAAAATATACGTTGAATCTTAATTTTTCATTGAGAGAATATGAATTCATTTTCTTTCTATAGACAAAGAACAATTGTATAATTTCTTTTGAGTTCATTAACTCTAGTCACTACAAAAATAAGTCAAGATTTATAGTCAATTGTAAAAAATTAAGTAAACATTTCCACACAATAAGTAAGTACAAAGTAAACATTATAATAACCTTAAATTATAAATATATAATATAATTTAAATATACTATATAAAATAATAGAAAAATGAAAATAACGTGCTTGGTGCACAATTCTTGTAATCTGATAGAAAATTTACTGTTTCACTATTTATTCGTCAGTCATACTCTAGAGCTACTTGTAAACAAATTATTTAGCTCCAGGCTCTTCCGCACCCCTCTAAATGCCCCTGGTGCAATTGTCTTACCGCATTACAGCACCCAACAACCCAA
Source organism: Prosapia bicincta (assembly GCA_036971475.1). Lineage (NCBI taxonomy): Eukaryota > Metazoa > Arthropoda > Insecta > Hemiptera > Cercopidae > Prosapia > Prosapia bicincta. The sequence goes on along the minus strand of JBAIZL010000004.1, from coordinate 2,989,887 downwards.
ACAAAGATAAATAGAGAAATGTAATTTATTTATGAATAAACCATGAATATTTTTAAATTCTATGATTAGCAATCAAATACAACTCAAACTAATTCAATGTAAAATATTACCCTTTTTTAGTAGTAGTAAATTATTGCAATGTAATTTAATCCCTGGTTGGATATTATCCTAATTATTATTAATTAAATTGTGTATTTTGTGCTAAAAAATAAATATTAAGGAAATAGTGAAATTTTGTTAATATTTCTAACCTTTTTGGATAAAGGTTTTGCTCTCTTTCAGATAATTTTAGTTTATTTTTGGTATTTCATTTAACCCTCGACTCTGTTGAGTTTCTGTTGTTGCTGCAGTAGGTGAAGGAGATTCTGTAGCATTAGGTTTTGGACCACCAAAAGTAAGACCCCAAAAACTACTGAACCATGCAATACCTTCTTCAGCGGTTTCGTTTACTGCAGCAATTAAGGCTTCTTCACTGAGATCTGGTTTTTCTGTGGTCTCAGGCTCTTCCTCCTCCAATGGTGGTTCAGTTATACTGAGAACATAATTTAAGCATTTAATTTAAAAGAAAAGTATTATTTTAATTTCAAATTAGATTATATCAACAATATTGCAACAAGACTTTCTTATAAAAAACAGAAAAATATAAACAATTTATATTATTTGTAGAACATTATATGTTAACGAATTTAATATTCTTTGAACATGGGATTTGATTAATTAATATAGAAAATGGATTGAATCTAAAATGGAACAACAAATTACTTATAAGATACATTGTAAAGGTACAGACACCTGTGAATTACTAAGGGAATTTAAACTAGCTCTTAGTATATTTAAAGAGTAAGTAAGAAAGCATATTTATGAGGGTAGGGTGAAAAGTTCTAGCCTTGATAATGAAATATTGTAATTTTCAGTTTAAAAAAGTTTTTTTTACATAATCTCCCTTGACTTCAACACACTTGGTCCAGCGTTTCTCCAACATCAATAATTCCTTCCCGGCAGTGAGAGTCTGGAAGGCTGTTAAAATATTCTCAACTTCATTGGACGCGAAGCACTTTTTAGGAACATATTTATTCAGGTTTTGGAAGAGCTGGAAGTACTAGGGTGGCAAATCAGGAGAGTGAATCAGGAATGACCAAGTAAATCGTACCTCAAATCTTTCAACTTTCTCATAGCCAACACACTTTTGTGAGCAGGTGCGTTGTCTTGATGAAAGATGATTTTTTTCTTCTTCAACCCAGGCTTCATCTCATGAATTTTGACATCCAGCTGGTCAAGAAGGTTGGAATAATATTCGTCCGTAATTGTTCTGCCCTTTTCAAGGTAATCAATTAACAAGATCCCTTTAGCATTCCAAAACACACTGTCCATGTCCTTTCCATCAGAAGCGGTCGACTTCGCTTTCTTTGCCACTGAACCACCAGCTTCCACCAACTGTTTCTATTTTTGTGTAGTTTCTCAACCATGGTGACAAATTGCTGCATAAAAATCAGTTAGATCCTTCTTGAATTGGTCCAAATATTGCTGTTAATGTTGTTTGCGAATTTGCTTTTAATCTGCATTCAGCAAATGTGCCACCCACCTTTCTAATTCTTTATGCAAGATGATTCACACTCTTTCTTCTGGTATCTCCCCAGCCTCAGCTATCTAATGCGCCCTTACTCTCCTATCATCCAACACAATATTGTGCACCTTTTCAATAGTTTCCGGTGTGGATGCACTTTTTTTGAACATCCTTCACATGGGTCATCTTCCATTGACTTGCGACCATGTTTAAATTCAGCTGCCTACTTTGTAACTGTTAACGTTGAAGGAGCAGAGTTCCTAAACACTTTTGTCGACTTCGGATGAGTTGCCTTAGGGGTTAATCCATCTAAACCAAAATTATATCACCACGCGATATTCAAGTTTATCCATTTTAACGAAAAATATGCAGAACATCTACTACAAAAAATTCCTACAAAAATATACAAACTACTTGAGCGAACAAGTTAAAGCTCATCACCATACTAACTAATGACATGTGCACGTAGGAGGGAAAGATAAATTTTCACTGATTGGTATACCATCGAAATCTTGTTGCTGTTCATGACAAGCTGGTTGTTAATCACTTATTACACTTTTGCTATTACTTGCGAGCAGACTTTTTGTTAACTAAATTTTGTTGAATTCTTAACTTACACTGGAAATGTTTTTGTCTTACGACTTCGTAGGTAAGTAGTACTGCTTGAGTAAGTAGTAACTCAGCCTAATTAATTAATGGTTTAATTAGTTTCATATAGTTTCAATAGTTTAATTAAAAGTCTAAACTGCCATTAATACCATTAATTTGTTTCTAAAACTTCTAACTAAAGCTAAAAAAGAGTGCTCACAGAATACAACTAAATAATGCTTACTGTCGAATATTAAAAAACATTTTCTAAGTACAGTAGAGTCTCAATAATTCGAGGTTGATGGGACCGACACCCTCTAAGAGTTAACAAAACTGAGATTACACAGAAATTCATTCCTGTTCATTAGAAAAGGCAGGAGTTCTAATAAACCCTAATACTATATTAAATAATGTACAAAATACATTTATAGAACTATATTGATTACAGTACTTACATAAATTAATGTTGGTTTGGAATATATTGTTCATCACGGTTGCTACACTTTTTGGAATAAGTTCTTATGTATTGGCCAGCATTTGCTTATCCAATCGTTTTTTTCCTTCTCTTGTAGACGTATTAGTAGAGAGCACATTTGTTGACATGATGTCTGTTTTTTAATATAACGTACTGTAGTTTCCAAGGCACCATTCCTTCACTGGATTAATTTTCTTTTCTTGTACTATACTGGCCAAACCTTCATCTTTATTCTCAACATCACTGCCTTTAGTAGTTTCTTGTACCAAGAGACATAACATGTGTTATTGTTACTAACTAACGTTCGTCCTTACTCAGCCATTGCTGTTCGTCCGTATCATCGACATTTCCACAACCCGGAAGTTTCTTAATAAGAAATGTCAAGACCACAAATTAGTTTCCTCTAGTGGATCAATAACATAATCAACAGTTTTATAGTAACTCGGGATTAAAAATATTCCATATCTTACTTAGTGTTTCTTCTTTTATTTCGTTCCATGATTTGGCTATCCAGTACACAACTTCCTTAACTGTATTTTGTTTTAGAAAGCCTACAATCCTCTCTTCCCTTTCAGTCGCTTCTTAAAGATATTGTAAAAGGTAACATCTGTATTTTTTTTCATACCTTCCAGAAAACCATGATACATCAACTGGATTGGGCTCATAACATTTCGGGGTAGACATAAAGCATGGATATCATCAAAGCACAGTTGATCTTCATCGAGGTGCGACTCTAACAGTAAATAATTTGAATTTTTTTCAAATAGATAAAAAAGCCTAAAATAGAAATAAGCTCGAATTTAACGGAAGTTCAACAAATCAGGACTTGGATTTTCGAGACTCTATTGTATAATTATATCCTAACATTAAAGTAATACTGTACTGTATTTACCCATAAGTTTTGTCTTCAGAATCTTAAAATTAGGATTTTGTAATGGTTTAGAACATGAATAATGCTCAAACTTTCTATAGTTATACTCCCAAAATCTACAAAAATATACTTTTAGGCAGTAAAAATTTTTACTATTATTTACATTTAACAAATACTATCAACTTTTCTAGTAGTAAAATCAAATAAGTAATACCTGCCTAGATTCTGATTTACCTTGAATATGTTTTAAGCACAAAATTAAATTAAATAAAAAGTAAAAGGTATTTTGTTAATTAACGGATTTTAATGTTTTAAATGTTTATAATAATTATATTTAATTTATTGAAAATAATAATCATTATTGTATTAAAATTAGATCAGTTTAACAACATACTTAACCCTTTGATTAGCACATGTGTTTGTTGCAATATGGCCCCTGAGAGCAAGATATTTTTGAAAATGTTTACACCTTTTCTTTTTTTCTTCATTTTTCTCTATTTTTTTAAATTAGAGTAATATTTGTTAATATATTTTTTTATTTACTTATTTTCTCATGTTAACCAAACTTTACCTTACGCTTAATGACATTTCTTTGCTAAAAAGTATTTGTTAATCTTTATTTTTTTGTAAAACACTGCACAAACTTTGAAACAATCTGTAAATATATAGGAAAACCCATAGACTTTAGACACAAAAGAATGGTGACTATGTACTCTGTGTAATATTTATTGTCCAGATAATTGCGAACATTTAACCTAGAATACAGCACCATACACAGAGAAACAAATAGTAAATTGTCGGCAATGCTATCTGAGAAAAATGGTAGAACGTACATATACGGGAATGCTCCTACTAGCCGTTTTGCCATCTCATGTACTGGTATGTGAATGCTAATTACAGTGTCAGATAACCTTATTTTTATTATTAAAGAAACATATTGTTAAATGCCTTATTATTTATTACTGGAATAAAAAAAACGTTATAATACATTATGCCAATATTACCTCTGAACCGTCTGATTTGGATCCAAGCTCATCCCAGAAGGGTTCATAACAAAACAGCCTAATGGATATTGTGCCTGTGGATCTCCTAACAACGTAGGTTCAAGTATTGTACATCCTTTTAAGCCATCTTCATAAGGTACTAACTGTATAAACCTTGCACACATCTGTGCCAGGTCCGAAAGTAGGTCCATACATGCTGGTTCTGGCTTGGGGCTTGCTGTAACGGTTACGGTATTTTAAAAATAGGGAGAACAAAGGTAGAGTTTCCTCTAATTAAAAAAAATTAATTAATATTCAATTAATTTTAAATTTAATTAAAGAATAGAATTTTTAAACAAAAAATAAACTTCATATAACCAAATGAATTTTTAATTTGCATACTCCATGTAAACAAGGAATATAAAAAAACATTTTTAAGGCAATTTCTACTGAGGCATAATTTATTTTAATTTTATGATTTAAAATAGCAAAAGTAACATCTGCATTTAGGAAAGTTCATTGTGAAAGGAGATTTATTCAAATACTCTATCCTTATGTCGCAGGATTTGATACTGAAAATTTGTCAATAAATCAGAGGGTTCTGTAAAATGGGGGAAAGGTTTCTCAGTATTGTAAAATTGTATAACTCTAAATCATTTTTATCATGTTTTCTTAGAATTAATTTGAAAAAATAACTTATTGTTTAAAAGATATTTATAACAAGAAATGCTTATATTACCTTTGACTTGTTCGCTATGTAGGAGACTACTGCCATATGAAACATTTACAGATAAACCTTCACTTTGCGATAAATACTTCAAATGCACACAACCTGCAACCAAATGTATCACATAAAGTTTTGCAAACAAACCTTATGTAATTTTTTTTTACTACATGGCTATATTATAAAACTAGAATGTTTCAATACGTGAAAAATATTTACTCCATGTGCAGTAGTTGAGGAAAACTGTTTTATAGAATAGGTTGAACAGACTTCTTGGTACTTATGGTATCACTTGGCAAAAATAACTACTACTTATTGAGCAGGCGCGTTTTACACTAAATCAGTGCATTGTTCAATGCTGTAAGTCATGAACAAGACTGTGGCTCAAGGGTGTTGTACTGGTGATCCCAAAGACTCACACCAATACAACACACCTGAGCAACAGTATTGTCCATGACTCACAGCATTGAACAATGCACTGACCTAGTGTGAAACGATCTGCTGATGCGTAGTGGATATCAATGAGTAGTGGATTTTTGCCAAGTAATACCAAAAGTAGTAATTTAAAAAACCTCAAGATGTACAACTCAAAAACTGCAAGACTTATTGGTTTTTATATCAGACTTATGGGTTGAAAATTAATTTGTGAGTAATTATTTCAAGAACTAAGTGCAACCTTACTTGCTGACGCGTTTTGAACCTGTCGTTTCATTGAGAGTACAGGTTGAGCTTTATCATTGTTTTGAAATGCCTCAGCACGTTAATAGTTTTCATTTAGTTCTTCGAACAACTACAAATGATTTAACCAGTGATATTAAGATGATCACAACAACCGACTTTAAAATTAGCTTATCATTATGACTTATTAGATATCATTATAACTAATATCGCCTACAAAAGTAAGAAACGTTGTGAACATAGCTGGGATTAAGGTTAGGGCATAAAACCTCCTGGTACAGGATCTGCAGAGGTGCATGCCTGAAGAACACCTGCTTCCTATAGGGATTATAAAGAGGTGTCTATCTGTTACATGCCTTTGGAAGAAGATCAGTAAGGAATGGCAAGTGAAATTAGTTACGGCTAAGGAACCGCGTAATATAGGGGGAAACCATTGCATCTTGTTTGCAGGATCACTTACCTCCATGGGGGAAGTTACAAGTTTTGTTTTGGGGGGGGGCACAAGATTGCCCTGGGGAGTATCAAATAGGGTCCAAGATACTCCCCCCCAAAAAATAGAGAACATTTAAAAGCTTGTCGATGTTGAGCCAGCATCCAAAAACTTACATTATAAAGTACATGTTTTAAACTACTTTTTTATTGTTACGTTAGGGTATGGTATTCAACAATATGTTTCTCATAGAATGCAAGTCAAAAGCTTTCAGACTTATAGCTTTGCAGAATTGAAAATTTTTAAAATTTGTTTCGAATTTTTCAAAGTTGTATGTCCAAAAATAAGTCTGATTTTGTTTCTACGAGAAACATAACGTTGAATATCAAACTTTATCTGAAACAATTCCTAATGCCATAACAAGACCATTAACAAACATTAAAGGTAATTAAACACTTATCTAAAGGTAGCAATAGCATTAAGGCTTTCTTAAAAGACAAAATATTTTTTTAAAGTTTAAAAAAAATTTAACATGTAAAAAATAGTTGTATGCTCAAGAATGAGGCTCATAAAATTCAGAGACAGTAAAGAATAGAGGTTCTTAAATGGCAAAATAACATGTTGGGTAGTAATAATAATAATAATAATAATAATAAATTTTAACATTAGTTTATGACTATACGAACTTTTATTATATTTTTTTGTAAATTTGTAAAACCTCACTGAGACAGGACGTTTTTGTTTGCTCGGTAGCGATCTTTCCACAGCGTCTAAATTTTCCGCTTGGAGTTGTTGCTAGGTTAAGAGGTGATGATTTTAAAGGCAGGTTTTCAATAGTATTGGGTTTGTTGGTTTAATATGTTTTTATTTTGTGTTTTTGTGTTTGTAAATTTCATATTGTACTAGTGTGTGATCCTTTTTTGTTGATGTGTAAGATTTCTAGGTTATGTTTAATGTCTATGTATTTGTGCCCTGTTTCGTTTAGGTGAATGCTGAGTTGGTGTTATAATTGGGTGATTGTATGTGTTCATTGACTCTTTGTTGAAAGCTGCGGCCTGTTTGTCCTATGTATAGATTTGTGTATGGCAGGTGCTTGTAGTTTAAACTAGTTATAAACTAATGTAAATGGGATTAATTAAGTTTCATCGAACATAATGGACTACAAAATTCAAGAATAATAATAAAGTTGTGTAAAACAGATGAAAAGAAAAATAATAAAATAAATAATAATAAAACAGAACAAAACAAAATTTTATGGTTAAGAATAAACTTTCTGATAAAATTTTATGGGAAAGAATAGTAAAACGGAAAATTCCTGGGTATAAGTAATAAAATAGTAGGTTTTATTAACTTAAATGTGTGTAATATTGAAAGAAAAGGGAGAGAGATTGAGAAACATAGGGAGAGAGAAAAGAAAGAGAGCACAATATGTTTAAACTATGTCCCACTTTAAACAAATCGCATTAGATAAGAAGAGACTACACAAGAAATACCAAGATCAAACTTACCTGGACCTCCCAGATCAATGTATGACATATTAAAGTTGACACAACACATGCATGCTGGTCCACTACAAGAACAGTTCCTCTCAACCGGCTCTGGAGCAGAATCACTCTTCCCTTCACTGCCAATGTAATCTAGTCCCCAGGAAAATATGTCTGGAAAATGAAACACAATTAATAATTGTTTGCATAATTTCCTGATCGAAATTTACTACTGTGTACTGGGTGCAGGGTTTTAGCAGCATTGTCAGCTTCTATAAACATATAACAAAATCCTGGTATTCTTTAGACTTAAATGGAAAAGATAAATTAGGCTTTCAAACATGAAATATCCTAATATAACATGAAACAAGTAATATAAATAAAACATTTTCAAAGTCAATTAGTACTTTCATCAATAAAAATGTATTTTATTTTAGTTACTTTTTATTAAATAATTACAATTAATATAAATAAGCTAACATGACCCATCCGTTGAAACAGCTGTTCTACCATATAACCTATAACATAAAATCAGCTGTTCTGTGAAACCATTTGTTATCACTTATTTTAAGCCGAATGGAACGAAATAACTATACTGCATACCTTGCCCCTTTTGTGAAAAGTTTTTGTTTTATATGCAACTAAAATTAATTCATTAAATTTAATGGATTAATTAATACTTGGAAAAACTGTATTAACATGAAGTGTCATCCACTTCATGTTTAAAAAAAATGTATTTGAACTTGAGTGGATGAATACTCTACAGTATTTTATTAACGGTTGAAAATTTGAACATATTATATATATATATATATATATATATATATATATATATATATATATATATATATATATATATATATATATATATATTAAATATGGTGATATGTTTTCTTGTAATATAGTTAATAAATTTAAAATATTTCAAAAACAAGAATACTTTTAATGAATATATTTATTCAAAGCTTTTCGCCGATAAAATAGTACCAGCATCTTCAGGAAAATAATTATCTAATCTAACCAAATATTCCGGGTTTAATATTCCTGATGATGTTGGTACTGTTAGCCAACAAAAAGCTTTGAATTGTAAATTCAATAATTCTTGTATTTGTATTTTGACTTAGTTCTTTATATATATATATATATATATATATATATATATATATATATATATATATATATAAGGAGAGTGTGAACTAGTATAAGGAATTGAAAAATATTGACAATATTCCCAATGCCACAAAAATATTTCTTCCTATCTTTCTCTTCTTTCAATTCTAATGTATTCATTCTATCATTTGGAACATTTATGTATCTTACTGACAATTCATTTAATTATGTTAGTTAATAAACACATAATCAAACAGGTTTGAAGCTACTATAATAGGTTCTTTGTTAAAAAACAACAAATAGCCAAGTGTTTTAACACATGACTTTGTTTACTACTTCTCCTATTTCATACTTCATTAATTTGTTTACCTGTTTTTACTACTTTAGAGTTTCTCAACCCTTCAGAATTTATGAGCCAATTATTAATCATAACTCTCATCATCTCATACATTCATTTCAATGAAAATTTACTATATTTAAATATTAGTTTATATTTAAATTAATTAAAACAATTATTGTATTCTTGAATCACCGCTTGACCCAACATCTCCAAGCTGAACACACTGATGAAGATCGCCACTTAGCGATCGAAAATGTTCTGTCTCAGTAAGTTTTAACAAATTTACAAAATTGAAAGTTCGGATAGTCATAAACTATTGTTGTTAAGTGATTGGTTATTCTATTTTGATGACATAGTTTTACACTGTTACCTTGATAACAAACCATAAAAAATATCTAAAATCACTTGTACATATGTTACACTTGCCTATAGTAGCACTTTTATGATTGTTGAGGACAACCGTATTAGATCTGTCCCATCTCTGCTCACTCAGACCTTAACTGGGTGGGTGTTACTCAGTGTAACATAGTCCCGAGTTGACCACAAGATAAATCTCTCAATTAGCTGTCTTCAACAATCAAAAAGTAAATGCTACCATAGCCAAATGTAGCAAGGCATTAGTACAAGTGTTTTTAGTTAAAAACTAGTAACACACATGAATATCCAATAAAAGTATATAAAGATAACAATTATTTTTGCACTGAATTCTTTTTGCAATAAATTCTTCCTCAATACATCTATCTTTACTCACTTAGCTTTATTAAACCCAAGTACAGAGTGTACCCCACAGGTTGAGAATCACTGAATTATTTTATATTCTCTTAGGATGCCTCTATAAATTCCTAATCGCATTAATTGTGTTAGGTTAATAATTTCATTATATAAAAATAAATTTCATCTATGGCTTTTCAAAGCTACATCAGCATAAGATGTTGTTCCTACATGTTGATTTTTCTAAAACTTTTCAGAGAAATTTCCCAAGACCCGGGCAAGACACCCCGAAATAGTCGACTGGCTATGCTATTAAGAAGACACAGAGATGCTTGGGCAATACAGTATTCAAGGTCATATGGCCAGCACTATGTTTCAACCATTTATTAGGGAAAGGGATGGTGAGCCAGTGGCGGTTTATAACTCCCTGTGAAGAAGCAGGGGCCAGACCATGCACCAGCTTCAACCACATTGTGAAAGTTAGATTGGATATGAGGGAGGAAGGTTGCGAGATAGGTTGAGTTAAAAACAATGGATGTATTGTTATCTTACCAGGATAATTGGTGAGTCTTTTAATCGACAGTTATGATAGTCTTTGGTCATGTCAAGATTACTTTCTGGCATAGTTTTAAAATAATTAACTTAGGCCTACATTTTTTCGACATGGAATAAAAAGGTTTCAATACTGTTTGACCCACTGTGACATTGAGTAGAAGATGAGGCAAAGAAGTACCAAAGGCCGACCTGACGTTACAAGGTTGAGTTGGTTTAACCCCCAAGAACCTATTAAACTCTAGTTCTAGGTGCTGGAATGGAAAGACACCTTTATTTATCTCACTACTTCCTTTCTCTGAGAGAGAGAGGGGGGGCTAACTGGCACTCAGTCCACATATTGGGAAACTACCTGGCTACTCTCGTCAAACCAAGGGGGCGGGTGGCTTGATCCTACACTTGCCTTTCCACAGGCTGAATCTACCTGCAAGCAGAAAATGTCAAAGAAATACTTTGGAGCTATCTAGAATGGACTTAGAACCCAGTTAGGTTAGTGCTCTAAATATCCTGCCCTAGATCACTCAGCCGCTTATCCTAGCTATTAAGATTGGTTAGTAATCTATAGGTGTTTGCATTCTATAAACTTCATAGTGTCCTACTATACAAGCAGCTTTGGTATTATTTAGTACTTAACTTGAGTTGAAAACTCGGACAGTCAGGGAGCTCTGAAGGCTTTAGGTAAGGCTAGTACCAGCTCTAGGCTGGTGGCTGAGACTATAGCTTCTCTAGCAGAGCTGAGTAAGTATAATTCGCTCAACCTAACCTGAATTCCAGGACATTCTGGCTGGATAGGGAATGAGAGAGCTGACACCTTAGCAAAACAAGAGTGTATAACTCAAGGACCGTTGCTGAGGGCTGTCGGCATGCCACCTCAGGAGGGGCGCAAGAGGGTCACGACACATATAGACAGGTTGTGCAGGAAAGAATGGAATGTAACCTTGGGGTGTAACAAATCCAAGGTACTGTGAGGTTACTCAGGAGAGTTGTGGGGCAAAGAACTAATCTCCTTAAGTAGACATCAACTCAGAGTTACTGTAGAGCTGGTCACAGGCCATGGGAATCTGAGGGGGTTCCAATACAAAATTGGAAAATCTAGGTCCCTTGTGTGCAAGAGATGCGACGAATCCCAATCCATGTACTCTGTGAGTGGCCTGCTCTGGGAGCTGCAAGGAGAAAGTGGTTTGGCTGGCAGGTATGTACACCAGAGGTATCAGAAGATTTAGCATCAGATGGGTACTTGATTTCTGCAAAGAGGTAGGTATCCACTAAGCTAGTCCTGTGGTAGGGATGGGAAAAGAGTACAAAGGCTGCAGCTAAGTGCTCTACACCGATAAGGTCCCTCCGAGTTTATGGTAATAATAAAAGTAATAATAAGTTGAAAACATTATAAAGAAAGAAAATTCAAGTCAATTCCTACTGAGGTCAACAAAGAAAAATTTTATTTGAGTTATTTTCTATTTTATAATTACAATTAATATAAATATGTATATACATATGACAAAATCACAATATTAAGTGCCAAAATAGAATGCGAATTTGTTTTTAATTTTCCGTTTCCCTCTCTATACAGTATATAGTGTGTGGAGTATTTTGTTTGTTACTATTTATTCCTTTTTTTAGTTTCTAATTTATGAGTATGATGGTGGTCTGTAATATCTCATTCTATCCATCTCTTGTAACGCTTCATTATTGCAAGGAAACTTTTTCTTATAATTTCATTAACTCTTTAAGTACATATTAGATGTCTAATTATGGGGAAATTGGCTCAGTGCCAAAGTATTGGATTTCAAACATGTAGTCATTCAGTTAGAATTCTATGGACCATTACCTTTTTTAAAATTAAATTAATGAGTTAATATTTGAAAAACTGTATTAACATCAATTGTCATCCACTACAGGTTAGACAAAATGTACAGTATCTGAACTTAATTCTATGAATAAAAATGTATTTTATTAGCGACTGAAAAACAGTACAATATATATATATATATATATATATATATATCGCAATATGTATTCTTGTGTATTAATAAAGAACTAAGTCAAAATACAAATACAAGAATTATAATTGAATTTACAATTCAAAGCTTTTCGTTGGCTAACAGTACCAACATCATCAGGAATATTAAACAATTAAAATTCAGAATTTCAATTGTTTAATATTCCTGATGATGTTGATACTGTTAGCCAACGAAAAGCTTTGAATTGTAAATTCAATTATAATTCTTGTATTTGTATTTTGACTTAGTTCTTTATATATATATATATATATATATATATATATATATATATATATATAGAGAGAGAGAGAGAGAGAGAGAGAGAGAGAGAGAGAGAGATAATAGAAGGAATAGAATTAATAAAATTCAAAAGACTTTATTAATAAATCTATTTATGGACCCACATAGCTCATACTTTACAAATTCACTGCACTCACAGTACATCTGCTTTACCAACCGCCTCTGGATTGCTTTTAATAAGATGTTTTCACCCAGTTTGAGTTCTTTTCTCTTGACAAACTCTTTGTATTTGTCAATAAGACCCTGAAGTCATTAGAGTATCCACCTTGGTTTACCTTTAACGCTTTACTGAAGCCGCGAGTGGGTGAAGAAGTTCGTTTTACTGTAGAAGTTAAACCATATAAACCGTAGTTTGTCTAATTTGCTAGACGGAACGTTTGCTTCGTTGCACAGCCGTGACTTTCATGTGACCTTCATACATGACCTTGACTATTGTTCGTTGCACTCGGCATTTACAGTTAAAGAGAGAAGCAGTTGTTGCTACGCCTGCTTGACCCAGTTTGGAGATTCTAAAAACTTTTCAGAGAAAGTAAGTTCCATGAAGCAGTTTAAACTTTCTCTCGAGGAAACGAAAAGAAGAATATTATTTGCCGGAGTTTCTAAACGTGTTAAACAATTACATTTAGTACTTTTATTTACTTCAGAGAATTTTTAATTGCACAAAACATGGTGTAGACAAAACCTGTTAGATATAACTTTAGCAAGTTCACTTAGCTTTTGTCTTGGTTAACAGTAGGTTAATACTTTCAGCCAATAGGTCGAGGTACCACAAAGAAGGTTTGTATACATCTTCTTCTCCAGTTCCAGAGATTTCTGATGCCCTCACTTTTTTAAACTTTTTTTTGTAAACCTATCTCAACGAGTTTAACTTTTTTCTTTTATAACTGTCTCTTTATTGGCCATCATGTCTATTTCTTTGTATTACTTTATAAGTTCTCATACGCGACGTTTTTTTATTACGTCCATATAGTCTTTATTTTCCACTTGCCACAAACACGAAAAACTTGTATACATTTCAATGAATTTCCCGAAAAATCGTGGATGCATTGCCGCAAGTCTGACATTATTAGGTTTTGTGGTAGTGAACCGAGCCAAGATAGTCTTGTCTGAACACGAGTCTACACGTTACGTTCTATCCTGTCAGTTCTTGCAAAATTATCCTTTTCTCATCAGTTCTTCAATATCACCTTGGATTTCATTTCGATTCGACAAGTCGTACGTTTTGCTGTTTACACGCCACTTTTTATTGGATAGGATTTGTCCTGTCCCACAAAACGTATAATAGGAGGAAGAGTGTAAACCTGACTCGACAAGTTTAATACGGAAGAGAATCAGGTAAAGTTAAGGAAAAGACAGTTGTACAAAAAATAGTTAGTTTTTATTTAAGACACATGTCGTCTCCAACTAGACTGGTATCATTACTATTTTTTTGAAAGGACCTTTGGGCTATCAAAATCTCAAATATTCAGCAAATACTTCAAAATATAAACTTTCTTAGTCCCTAGACCACAAGTAATTCATGCTCAGAGGCGTGAAAAAACAAGAATCTGTTTTTTTAAGTTAGAAATTGAGAGTGTACTACAAATATTAAGAATGCTGGGTTATAGTAAGATGTAGAGAATTAGTAACGTTTAGGTAGGAACATATATCTCCCCCAGAGTTGGTCTTCCCCAGCGAGGTTGTAATCCCGAAATAGAAATACTTCCTCTCTATCGGACTAATAGAGGTGCGTATATCTGCTACAACTTTATGGAGGAATTTTATAAGGTGTATTATCTGTTAAAATATAATCTGTATGATGTAACCTGTCTTGTGGATTGCACGGCTACTTAGGGTGGCCTGAATGTGCCTTATCACTCGCAGCTGTTTCCTTAATGAGTCACCAAGTTATTATAATTGTAATTTTCAAATTTTTATAAAATATTTGATAAGTTCATAAAAAAAACGAAACCAAACAGGCATAATTTGCCAAATTTATCATTGTCGCCATAAGTAAACAATAACGTGCGATTTGTTTTTTTTTCACCAAATTAGGCCAAATAAAAATTTGGAAATTATTATTATGAGATATAAAAAGTTAATTTACTTAGTATGGATGATATTAGGTGAATCATTAAAGAAACAGCTACGAGCGGCTGCAAGCGATAAGGCATGTCCGGTCCAACCTAGTTACCCACGCTGTCAATAAGACAGGTTACATCACAGACTAAAATGTATTTACGTGAATCACTCCACGTACTGGCGTCATGGAAATTACCTATGGAGTCATAAAGCGAAGGCTGGGCTATACATCTGAGAGACCAAACAGGACAAATACAACACAAAAGGTTGCATTTTCAGGTTAGGAGAAGGAATGCTATACCAGTTTATAGAAGTACTAGGATCCTCTTCGTGGGCACGGTTCAGAAAATGCTGCTGCACCCAAGACTATTATAATCAAGTTCTCCTGTGTACACGTATGGATACATTAGGTCTAACTTTAAATGGTGCGGCGTATATCAGCAGAGGCGCATCCAGAAATCTCTTGGGGGGGAAAATTGTTACTCGGGAAAGATTGAGAGCTAATTTATATCCTTAAAGAAAAACTTCTAAAATAAATATCACTTTATATACTACTAAAGGTTAAAATTAGACAGGTTGGCAAATGTAGTTAATTCAATTGCTTCTTAATTAAAATACATTTCAAAATTTAAAGTATTCAGTAAATATAAGGTATTGTTTATTTAGCAAATCGAATTAAAAACTTGTAAAAATAACCTCTTGAAAAAAAACTTAAAATTCTCATTTTCACAGTCTACAATAGGTTACTACAATGAAACGTTGAGTCTAAGAGACCTTTTTCATAAGGACGTTAGTACGTCCTTCTTTGTTGCTGCGATTCAATCTAGGGATGTTTGATATTTTCTGTCACGATGACTCGTCACTGATATTAATTTGTCGCTGGTGGTACCGGTGACAAAATATGAAAAATGCTAGTTCCAGTGACAATGGATCGATCGGAAGTTGCCTCTGTTGTGATTGGGCAAAAAGACGCAGTCACTAGATGATACGTCTGTCATTGGTTGATTTGTCACTGGCTCTGCTCTCACCGCTCGGCTCACGGCGCCGATAATCGTGCAGTGTCGTTGACTGAAGGGGAGAGGGGAGGGTGTATCTCTGTTGTTATTGGGCAAAATGTAACTGTCGCGACTGAAAAGCTACTAATATTTTACCACGGCTGTCACCATTGGTTGATTTGTCGCTGTCACCGGTTCTACTCGTTTACGTCATTTGTGTCAGATGTCAAGATAGTGACAGTGTTGTGTACAGTAGACGCTATTTCGCACTCGGTAGTTTGTTCACGTAGAAGTTTATTTTTAAATAAAATGAGGCTTCCAAAAAATAAAAAAAGCGAGGTGTGGAATCATTTCACCAGTGCGGTATGGATGTCTGTTATTGGCGCATACAAAGCAGTCTCAGTATCCGTCAGTTGTACTAAAGTCACCGGTAAAAGTCACTGATCCAAACCTGGCGCTGTCACTAAAATCACAGATCCGTTAAAATCACTGGATCGACCATCCAAAATTCTATCAAAGAAATAAACCATAGGCCAGTTACACAACCTCCGGAACCACATCTCTCAAACTTGCGACCATCATCAAACGATGATACCACATGGCGCTATTTAAGAACATTGTATAGGCCTACGTGTATTTATAAACTCCTCTCAGTTTACTTGAAATTTGTTTTACGGTGAAAACTAACTTTTAATCATAATATTTTAATTATCTCATGTGAATCTGGAATGAATATGAAAGTTATTACAATACTGGCGAATTTAAAGTAACCTTCTGCCAATAAATGTTAAACAAGTAACATTTGAAAAAACGTTAAATCAATGCCCAATTAACTCCACAAATAAATATTTTATTTTGGTTTTTTTTTAAATTTAATAATTACAACTGATATAAATATGTATATACATATGTCAGAATAACAATATTAAGTGCCAAAATAGAAAGAGAATTTCTTTGCCATTTTCCTTTCTATGTATGGTGTTGAACTATTATTTTGGTTTGTTACAATTTATACGCTTTCTTTTTTCGTCACTTGCATTGTTTTGTAGTTTCTTTTCGCTTTCCTTTCGCATTATCCGTTTGTGAAGCATGGTTCGATAGCATCCGTTTGTTTGTTTTTATTCTTTTCATTCATTTTGAATCCTTAAGTATTATTTATGATATTTTGTGGTAACCATGGCAACAATTCAAGATTGTGCAATGGAGGTTTAGCGATAACCATATGGAGGCAAATGAAAAATTCATATACATCTTCTAAAAGTACATTTCTAGCTATGGGAAAGTTGTCTCAGTCCCAAAGCGTTAGTTCGAACACGAAGATACTCTGTTCGAATCCGGCCTAGACACCAAACGTTTATAATTTTATAATTGAATAAATATTTCAAAATACTGTATTAACAACAATTGTCAGCCACTATAGGTTAAAAGAAATGTATTTGAATTGGATTGGATGGACAAAAACGTACTTTATTAACATTTTTATAAGTATTTTACATTTCTTGAAAATTTGTACAGGATATACATCAGGAGAGTGTGAACTAATAGAAGGAGTTGAATAATTAACTTTATAGTTCTTTTTTATGGAGGTACCATAAATACATCGCTTATCCATTGCATGAGAATAATCCTGAAGTACATTGCCTCATCACTTCGTAATTTTAAAGAGAGTGCGTAACAATGTCCCCCTTTCTACATTTATATAGATTTTATACGAGCGATATGCTTTACGCTTCTTTTTCACTCACTACCGAAATGTTTCGAATTGTTCCGAATATTTCCGAAAGCCAAACATGACGGTAAGTTACGATAAGTAATTTTCAAATGCATTATGCACTATATTCAGAATTATCGTATATATATCGTAATATATATATATATATATATATATATATATATATATATATATATATATATATATATGATAACTTGTAACTTCACACAACAGCTACTTTTATTTAGGTTATATTACACTCTTAGATTATATTACCAAATTAAATTTATTGTAAATTAGCAGTAGGTTAAAATGTAAGTTCAATTTAGTTTTTTTAGTTATCTCATACGTTAACGGCAAATATATGAATTCAAATATTCAATAAAATGACTGGTTAACGACTTTAGCTATATTACTTATTAATGGCGTTAATGTACAAGGATCTATTTAATAGGAGTTTTGAAGATGCCCCACGCCGCCATCGTTTTTTTTTTACTTGTACTCTCCAACATGGACTAATGTGTATACACCGCCTGTAGTAGCTCTTACTTTTTATTTAAATTAGGCCAGCATTTACGAAAAGTATTGGAAAGTTTGCTTTCGTACTCAACAGATCATCCAAAACACACAAACCAACGTCTTTCGTAAATACAATTACAAAATAGCTTACTCCACACACAACCTCAACAAACAATACAAACCCCACCAAAACAAAGAAAACTTCTCTGCATGTAAATTAATAGTCTGTCCCCATCCCAATTTCTACTGAGATCCCGTCCCCTAGTTGGTAGCACGTTAGTTTCCCGATCTATGGACTGAGTGCCAGACCCCTCTTTGGTAGCCAGATAGTTTCCCGATCTGTAGACTGAGTGCCAGACTCCTCCTTAGTAGCCAGGTAGTTTCCCGACCTGTGGACTGAGTGCCAGTTCCCTCCTTGGTAGCCAGGTAGTTTCCCGATCTGTAGACTGAGTGCCAGACTCCTCCTTAGTAGCCAGGTAGTTTCCCGACCTGTGGACTGAGTGCCAGTTCCCTCCTTGGTAGCCAGATAGTTTCCCGATCTGTAGACTGAGTGCCAGACTCCTCCTTAGTAGCCAGGTAGTTTCCCGACCTGTGGACTGAGTGCCAGTTCCCTCCTTGGTAGCCAGGTAGTTTCCCGATCTGTGGACAGAATGTCAGTCAACCACCCTCTCTCTCTCACTCTCGGAGGAAGGCTGCAATTGGCGGATGTTCCGGTCCCTGCTCTTTGAGAGAGGGTCATAGACCGCGGCTGGTTCACCGTCTGTTTTCCATTTCTACATCGGCCAATTAAGATCATTTTACACTCACTACTAAGAGCATAATTAAATACACACAAATCATAACACAACAAATTTTGCCCAACATTTCATATCCACACACTAAACTAGCATCCCCCAGTGAAGTGAACTAATAGTTTAAAGTACACGCTACATACATAATCGGTATCTAACTACATCATAATTCTCAAACAATTTTCACCATTATTACTATTCATTACCTGCAAAACTATTTCCAAATCACTGGATATAGTTTACCCATCCCCACCCTAACAGAGTCTAAGAGGGTGGTTACACTCTGGCCCAATAATGAGAAACATTCCCCCGCAAAGGGAGACATTTAGATAAAAAGTGTGCCCTACAAAAGACAAGAGTATGTATTTTTTTTAGTTTTTAGAAGAATCCAGAGTTTTATTTTAAATTTTCTAACAAAATTTGGAATACATAGTGGAAAGTAGAAAAAAATTTATATTTTATGACTGATTCTAAATTTTACAAGAACCCTTAAACTAAGTTTATGAGCAAAGGTTTACCGTAGAAATTATTTGAATCTTAAAAATGTTACATACGATTTCTTTCTTTGTGTGTGTGTGTGTGTGTGTGTGTGTGTGTGTGTGTGTGTGTGTGTGTGTGTGTGTGTGTGAGTGTATGTGCTTGTGTGTGTATGTGTGTGTGTGTGTGTGTGTGTGTGTGTGTGTGTGTGTGCGCGCGCGCGCGCGCGCGCGTGTGTGTGTGTGTGTGTGTGTGTGTGTGTGTGTGTGTGTGTGTGTGTGTGTGTGTGTGAGTGTATGTGCTTGTGTGTGTGTGTGTGTGTGTGTGTGTGTGTGTGTGTGTGTGTGTGTGTGTGTGTGTGCGTGCGCGTGTGTGTGTGGTGTGGTGTGTTAGTGTGTATGTGCTTGTGTGTGTGTGTGTGTGTGTGTGTGTGAGTGAAAATGTGTGTGTGTGTGTGAGTGAAAATGTGTGTGTGTGTGTGTGTGTGTGTGAGAGCGCGTGCGTGTGTATATTTGTACATCTTTAATCCGTTGCATCCTAAAAGAAACAATAGTTAAAAATTAGTTACATTTGGGCAAATTATATGAAAACCCCGTTTCAGTAGCCCCGAAGCTAATAGTTATTACGTTTATATAGTTGGTCACATATTCTCTAATATGTTTGACGCACCTAAAAAGGTTTGCATTTAAAAAGTTCAATACAAATAAATTAATAGAAAAATAGTACTAAAATTGTTACGGTGTAATTATACTATTATAAAATAAATAAGAAGTAATGTTAAACATTTTTAAAGAATAACTTTTTTTATGCATCGCTTTATTTCTTTGTTGATTTATCCACTATTCTTCTAAATAAATAAGGGATAGAAATACAATATAATGATATGATGGTAGAAATATTAAACAAGAAGTAACTTGCTTTTGTGCGAATAATATTCGCCTGAAATAAGTACAGTACAGTAACAGTTTACAACTAATAAATAATTTGCAATTGATAAATGTTAAAATAAAATATAAAAACTAGTAACATAATAATTTAAAAAATTTTAGTCAATTGCTACTTGAGTCAACAAAAACAATTTCATTTTAGTTACTTTTTATTCAATAATTATAATTATTATAAATAGAGTAACATAACCTATGCGATAAAACAGGTGTGTTACCACATAACCTATAACATAAAATCAGGTTGTTTATGAAACCATATGTTATCATTTATTTCACGCCAAATGGGACGAAATAACTATATTGCATACCTTGCTCCTTTAGTGAAAATTTTTTCTCCCATATAAAACTAAAATTAATTCATTAGTAAATCTAATTAATAAAAAAATATTTGACAAAACTCTATTAACATCAATTGCCGTCCACTTCAACTTTAAAAAAATGTATAAGATATATATATATATATATATATATATATATATATATATATATATATATATATATATATATATATATATATATAAAGGAGAGTGTGAACCAATAGTAGGAATTGAATAAAGAAAATTAGAAGTACGTGACGATAAAAATTTAGTTCATAATTTCAAACAAATTTAAAAATTTTAATTGGAAAATAGTTTTTAATTTTTCAAAAACCAACGTTTATTTCTCGTTTTTACCATTGGAAGATGTCAAAATTTAAATACAATTACATATAGCATTGAATTCTGTCAAGAATTGGCTTTCTTACTGATCGCCTTATGGGTTCAATCGTTTCTTTAAACAATTTTATAAAAATGAAACTAAACATTACAAAAACAAAACTAAATCAATTTAAGAAATTGTTTATTGTTAGAAACAATATTCTACTTTTATACGGATGGAAATAATATTGTAAACATTGCAGATGTTTTAACGCAATTTTGCAGCAGTCAAACTTGTTTTTGAGCAGCGACATGCAGGAGGGTCTACAGCTTCGGCGCACACTTACCTATGATCCCAGCGGCGCTTGACCACGGCACAAGAAACAAGACGAGCACAACACACTTGGAAACCATGACTACGACAAGAGTGAGACGAGACTGGCTTTCAGTGAGAACCGGGCTATCGGGTCACCTAGTTCAACAACCCCCCACCAGGGTGCGGTGACATGGCCGAGTTACTCGCAGCACTATTGACAATTGACAGTCATTTTTTATTGTCCTCTTCTCCTGTCTAGCACCTTGTTATGTCCGCTTTTCGTGTGTAAATTGAAGGTAATTCTTGTACGCCGCGTTCGAAATTTCTAAGCAGTGCAATTTCCACGTCCCTTCGTACACGAATTCTGATTATCCGACACAATTGTATTTAGGGATTTTTTGTCATTATTCAAAAAAGTGTATTGTAATTTAATTTCATTAATTTACATAATTATATCAGTATTTATTTACTTTTTGTATTCTATAAGGTTCGTGTACGCTTCAACAACTCAAAACACTGCAGTAATTAAAGTCAAATTTTGACACGTGAACATGGACAAAGGGCATTTATGATATGATAAAAGTAATAAACGATGAAGACGGGGGTGGGACCTTCTTCTTGCATGCGCCAATATGAACTGGGAAAATATTTCTTTCCAGATTGATTATTATAACTGTTCGATCAAAAAATGACAGCCTTTGCCTCTGAAGTATTGTAAAATTAAACCTCTATGAAACCCATGCCTCGTTTTGTTCCTCATTTCTCATCCACGCAACCACAACGTGCCACAGCAAAGCGTGGCAGAGTGCAGCCAGTTATATTATAAGAAACATTCTGATTGTGTAAATGTGATCTTGAAGTGATGTCATCAAATTACTCACTTCCAAACAAAAATATGTTTCGATATATCATCTAGAACGAAAGTAAATAACAATGACATAAAATCAGTGTATTGTTTCAGATGATGGCCTTGGAGTAACTAGAGCATATGAGTTATACACTTTACTCACAACCTCATTCAAGCACTTCTTTGTTTATTCAAGTTAATTTTTTCGAAACTAATTTTCTTACAGCGTAAAAATTCTCCTCTTTGATAAAATTGAATTCCTTTAGGACGTATAGAAGAATATCCTGTGTTTGAATGCTTTTGAATGTATATATATATATATATATATATATATATATATATATATATATATATATATATATATATATCGCAGTATGTTTTCTTATGTATTAATAAAGAACAAAAGTCTAAATACAAATACAAGAATTATAATTGAATTTACAATTCAAAGCTTTTCGTTGGCCAACAGTACCAAGGTTTAATATTCCTGATGATGGTACAGTTAGCCAACGAAAAGCTTTGAATTGTAAATTCAATTATAATTCTTGTATTTGTATTTAGACTTTTGTTCTTTATATATATATATATATAAAGAACAAAAGTCTTTATATATATATATTATATATATATATATATATATATATATATATATATATATATATATTATGATGACGTAAGACTGTGGCCTCAATACACTACTCTATGAAACAAATTTTACTTTGAGGATGTCTCCACTAGGCGCCACTCAGGCCATGATACTATCATCAAATAATAACCACTATTCTGTTAATCCACCACTATTTGTCAACCCTTAACAAACTATAACAATTATTTATGTAAACTCTTCTTATAGACGAGTATAACTATATGATTTTACATAAGAGAAACATTATCTCGTCACGTCACGGGACGCTTTTCATATTCTAACATAAATTAAGTGATAACATATGATTTCATGCAACAGCTGATTTTATGTTATAGGTTATGTTGTAAAACAGCTGCGTGTTTTAACATGGTTAGTTCCGTTATGTTATTTTACTTATTGTACATTATTAAGTTAAAATGTAATTATTAAATATTTTTTATCATTTAATAAATATACTAATCTATATTTCGATAAAGCTTACTATAATTAATTCAATATAATTATAATGAATTATATATTTTATATCAATTTATAAATGAAATCTTCAATAGATCCATTCCACAATTTTTAAAAACAGTTTCCAATTAAATTCGTTAAATAAAATTTTCAACGTCTAATAAACAGTATCTACCAACTACAATCTTTTATTATTAAGTAATTAACTACATTCTATTAAAACCCCTAAGACTGTATTCTACAAATGTAGTATTGAAAGTAAAAACAGCATTAAAAAGGTCAAGAAAATGTCTACTAGAAACTAGGATACTGAAGATGGTGAAAAGATGTAAGAAATGGGAAAAGCTAATATGTAATGCCAAGCTCTTGTAAACCATACCCAAGAGAATGGAGTTAAACCCTATTACAGTTGTATAGTTTCTTTGAATCTATTAACAAGCATCGATCAGATATATGTAATTTGCTAAACTATAAATCCTCGAAATAAAAGGCATGAGAAAATTATAATAACAAAAAAGCAGGCAACAAAAAGTGGAAAAACGTAGAAGGGAAAATACCAGAAAAAGGATAAGAAAATATCGACTAAAAACTGAATATTAAGTTGAAGCAGGAAACTTTCGTCCGGAAACTGGATGTTAGGTAGAAGCAGGACACTTTCATCCGGAAACCGGATATTAAGTTGAAGCAGGAAACTTTCGTCCGGAAACTGGATATTAGGTTGAAGCAGGAGACTTTCGTCCGGAAACTGGATATTAGGTTGAAGCAGGAGACTTTCGTCCGGAAACTGGATGTTAGGTTGAAGCAGGACACTTTCGTCCGGAAACTGGATATTAAGTTAAAGCAGGAAACTTTCGTCCGGAAACTGGATATTAAGTTGAAGCAGGACACTTTCGTCCGGAAACTGGATATTAAGATAAAGCAGGAAACTTTCGTCTGGAAACTGGATATTAGGTTGAAGCAGGAGACTTTCGTCCGGAAATTGGATATTAGGTTGAAGCAGGAGACTTTCGTCCGGAAACTGGATGTTAGGTTGAAGCAGGACACTTTCGTCCGGAAACTGGATATTAAGTTAAAGTAGGAAACTTTCGTCCGGAAACTGGATATTAAGTTGAAGCAGGACACTTTCGTCCGGAAACTGGATATTAAGATAAAGCAGGAAACTTTCGTCTGGAAACTGGATATTAGGTTGAAGCAGGAGACTTTCGCCCGGAAACTGGATATTAGGTTGAAGCAGGAGACTTTCGTCTGGAAACTGGATATTAGGTTGAAGCAGGAGACTTTCGTCCGGAAATTGGATATCAAGTTAAAGCAGGAAACTTTCGTCCGGAAACTGGATATTAGGTTGAAGCAGGACACTTTCGTCCGGAAACTGGATATTAAGATAAAGCAGGAAACTTTCGTCTGGAAACTGGATATTAGGTTGAAGCAGGAGACTTTCGTCCGGAAATTGGATATTAAGATAAAGCAGGAAACTTTCGTCTGGAAACTGGATTTAAATTTGAAATAAATGGTGTAAAAAAGGGAAGATGCTAGTAGCAAAACTCAAAGCCGGAATTGATTTGAGATGACTGTTTCTCACAAGACAATTTTATGCCGCATCTTCTATAGTAAGCTCTTCCAGTAGTTTAGTGATTTTTGTTCCAGATGGAAGAACCATCATGTTGTACATAAAGAGGTTTTGAGATAATCAAAGTATCAGCGAAAATTAAAACTAAAATGCCCAAAATGTTTAGCTGATAGTTTCATCTATTTTATAATAAAAAAGAAAAGTAGTTGAATAATCAATTTTTTATAATTACATTCATTTAAAACTCATTGTCTCATATCTGGACCTTTTTTCAGATGGATCAATATGTATTTTAAGGATTAAAAAAACTATTGAATTTAATAGGAAAAAGATAAGTAAAATAATATCTTATGTATATATATATATATATATATATATATATATATATATATATATATATATATATATATATATATACCTATAGATTTTTGTAAACAGATTTGATAAATAAATGTTTAGAATGACCTACATTTTCTAATTTCATTTACTTAACAATAAATACTGTTTCTATTAGTAGGCTAAATATATGCATTATGTGTTGCAACTATCATTATGATGTTTATAAAAAGTGAGACAGCTTTAAACTTGCGAGGGCAAAGCCGCGACGTGGGGAGGCTAGTTTTATATAAAACTTTAAAAGTATAATTAATTCCACAACATTTAACACAGATACATTTTTACTATGTTGATTGTAATAAAATAGTATTGTTTTAGCTATTTGTATTATTTGCTATTTGTAGAGATAACTCTTAACTCTGTTATTAATAATACTTATAGTGGTGTAGAAATATTTCCACTGGTTTATTACACATTTTAGCAAATCATTAAATCTATTATTTAAAGGTTTTTTATGATATAAAGATCAAGAAGAACAGGCGAAACCACTTGCGATGTGTAATAGTAACTGAAAGCCAAGAATAGGTTTAAGTGGTGTTAAGAACAAGAGAAATGGGATTAAAATCTTCAGGAAGGTTTTAAAAAGGGAAAAGATAGTAGAATAAGATGTTAACTCTTGTGAACACTATTCGGGCAGATGATGACTAGGTAATGCGTGTAGACGAAGGATGTCATTCCCTTTTCACTTTATCATTACAATTAGAACTTAAACCTTCTATTTACCAAAATATTCCTCCGACAGTAGTAAGCTACAACATAACATCCTCCAGGACGAAACCCAATATTTTCTTTAGCTAGGAAGTGCTACGGAATGTCTAATTGTTAACGTTATTCGAACAAACTCTCGTTGTTAAAGAAAAAAAATTGACAAAACCTTTTTTCCCGGCGAAAAATCAATTTAGGTTATTATATCCAATCAAAAATGGCGTGTAGGATACTAAAATTAAAATGGATTAAAATCAATAAAATTAATAGCAAAGAAAGTCTATTTTCCAAAAATAAAAACAAAAAATATTGAGGAACAAAACCGTAACAATGACTACAAAATAATAATATAAATAAAACAATAATATATCATAACAATAAATAGCAATGAATAACAACACAACAATTTAACCAAAAAATAAATAATACTAATAAAAACCGATAACAATAAGTATTCTATATTTAAAAAATAAATAACTAGATTACGGAAAGGTATTTAACAATAAATAAATATCCGTACACAGCACACAAAGAAAAACTTTCTTTAATTAAGGATGTTATTTACATGGAAAACTGCAGAGAAATCTAAGCGCCCGCACACACACGCCCACCGCGCCGTAACGAGAAGTAGGTCCTGACGTCATCTTGCCAAATACATCAGTTCTGGTGAAACTAAACGCCTAATCGTTCCTTGTTTCACGCTTTCCCGGCTTCTCTAAATACCCCCATCATATACGTTACTCATTCTTTATAATAAACTATTGTTTCAAACAAATTCTAGAACTGATAATAAATTGCTAAAAAGTTTAAAGTTGAAATTTAAAAATAAGTAATATAATTTTTTTTTAAATCAACTCCTACTGAAGTCAACAAAAACAAAATTTTATTTTAGTTTGTTTTTATTTTTTAATTACAACTAATAAAAATATGTATAGGCCTACTGTTGGGGGAAATCTTTTGTTAGTAGAAAGTTTAAGTTCTAATTGTAATGATAAAGTGAAAAGGGAATAAGATCCTTCGTGTACATGCATTACTTAGTCATCATCTGCTCGAATTGTGTTAACAAGAATTAAAATCTTTTTCTATCTTTTCCCTTTTTAAAACCTTCTTGAAGACTTAATAAATCCCATTTCTCTTGTTCTTAACACCACTTAAACCTATTCTTGGCTTTCAGTTACTATTACACATCGCAAGTGGTTTCGCCTGTTCTTCTTGATCTTTATATCATAAAAAACCTTTAAATAATAGATTTAATGATTTGCTAAAATGTTGTGTAATAAACCAGTGGAAATATTTCTGCACCACTGTAAGCATTATTAATAACAGAGTTAAGAGTTATCTCTACAAATAGCAAATAATACAAATAGCTAAAACAATACTATTTTATTACAACAACACAGTAACAATGTATCTGTGTTAAATGTTGTGGAATTAATTATACTTTTAGAGTTTTATATAAAACTAGCCTCCCCCCCGTCGCGGCTTTGCCCTCGCAAGTTTAAAGCTGTCTCACTTTATATAAACATCATATTTATAGTTGCAATACATAATGCATATATTTAGGCTACTAATATAAGAAGTATTTATTGTTATTTGAGTAAATGAAATTAGAAAAAGTAGTTTATTCTAAACATTCATTTATCAAATCTGTTTGCAAAAAATCTATAGGGCTATATATATATATATATATATATATATATATAATACGTTTTCTTGTTTAATAATTTAAAACAACACAGATTACTCAAATACAAGAATATTTATTATTTTATATCCATCTAAATATTCTTGTATTTGAATAATCTGTGTTGTTTTAATATATATATATATATATATATATATATATATATATAATATGTTTTCTTGCTTAATAATCTAAAAAAACATAGGTTATTCAAATACAATCTGTATTATTGTATTATTCATTCATGATGATGTTGGTACTGTTTATCAACGAAAAGCTTTGAATATAAATTAATAAATATTTTTGTATTTGAATAACATATGTTATATATATGTATGTATATATATATATATATATATATATATATATATATATATATATATATATATATATATATATATATATAGACCAATACATATGTCAGAATAACAACATTAAGTGGCCAAATTGAAAGCGAATTTCCTTGCAATTTTCCACTTTCGTTTCTATGTATGGTGTTGGACTATTATTTACTTGTTTGCTACTATTTACACGCTTTCTATTTTTCGTCGCTGATTGTGTTAGTTTCTTTTCGTTTTTCTTTCGTATTGTCCGTTTTTCAAGCAAGGTTTGATAACGTTAATCCAGTTTGCTTGTTTATTTTATTCTTTTCATTTATTTTTAATCCTAGAACATTATTTTATCATATTGTGTGGTAACCATTACAACAATTTACGGTTATACAATCGAGGTTTTTCATATAGATCTTTAACAAGTTCATTTTTTAGTTATAAAAGTTGGCTCAGTACCACAAAGCACTAACCTTCGAACATGAAAATACTTAGTTCGAATCCAACCTAGTATCTCCCCCAATTTTTATAATTTAATTATTTAATAAATACTTGAAAAAACTGTATTTACATCAATTGCCATTCACTATAGGTTTAAAAAATGTATATGAACATGATTGGATTAAAAAAAAACGTATTTTATTAACGATTGGAAATTTGGTCAAGACATACATCAGGAGATTGTGGGCTAAAGAAAGGAATTTAATAACAATAATAATAATAATAATAAATACCAACTATTTTTAGATAAAATATATTTAACCAAGCTATATACATAACTAGGCCTATGCCGATTACTATTCTCTATTCCAGGAATCGTCGATTCTAATGCTAATGAGGAATCATCGATACTCGATTCTCCATTGTTTAAAGTACCGATTCCATTGTTGTTTTTATAATTGTTAAAATACGTGTGCTGTGTAATTTATTGGAAAAATAAGCAATTACCAACTGCGTCTTATTTATGTATTAGATGGTTTGAATCAATTGGAAGACAAATGTCTATTCAAAGCCAGGAAAAGTTACGTACACAGGAAATACACAAAAAAGTAGTTTCAAAGAAAAAGACCTTCTAAATACTAAAGCCCAGTAAAACAATTAGTAAATGTACATTCAGGAATTAAAATTAGTTCATGGTCAAACTCGCACTTGTACACCCTCGAAAAAATACTAGGCGAGCGTGGAGAAGATTATACTTCGAAAACTAAGTACAATCAACCTGAATGTAAGTTAACCATAGTAGGAAACCAGGTTTTTGAAAATGTGTATATATAACAAATACGGTCAAAATAAAAATGTTTAAAGTAAAACCTCCAAATAATCATGAATTAATAAAGTAATGTAGAGTAAACTATTCTTTCTCTTTAACATAATATTACAAATAAGAAAATGTATTCAACTACACGTAAGGTTTTAGGTAAAGCTTCAGGCTAGGTATCAGGTAATACATCAGGCAAGGATTTACGTAACACGTCAAGCAAGGGCTCAGGCAAGGTATCAGGCAATACATCAGGCAAATATTTGGGTAACACGTCAAGCAAGGGTTCAGGCAAGGTATCAGGCAATACATCAGGCGAATATTTGGGTAACACGTCAAGCAAGGGTTCAGGGAAGGTATCAGGCAATACATCAGGCGAATATTTGAGTAACACGTCAAGCAAGGTATCAGGGAATACATCAGGCAAATATTTACCTAACACGTCAAGCAAGGGTTCAGGGAAGGTATCAGGCGATACATCAGGCAAATATTTGAGTAACACGTCAAGCAAGTTATCAGGCAATACATCAGGCAAATATTTACCTAACACGTCAAGCAAGGGTTCAGGCAAGGTATCAGGCGATACATCAGGCAAATATTTGAGTAACACGTCAAGCAAGGGTTCGGGCAAGGTATCAGGTAATACATCAGGCGAATATTTCAGTAACACATCAAGCAAGGTATCAGGCAATACATCAGGCAAATATTTACCTAACACGTCAAGCAAGGGTTCAGGCAAGGTATCAGGCGATACGTCAGGCAAATATTTGAGTAACACGTCAAACAAGGGTTCAGGCAAGGTATCAGGCAATACATCAGGCGAATATTTGAGTAACACGTCAAACAAGGGTTCAGGCAAGGTATCAGGCGATACATCAGGCGAATATTTGAGTAACACGTCAAGCAAGGGTTCAGGCAAGGTATCAGGCGATACATGAGGCAAATATTTGGGTAACACGTCAAACAAGGGTTCAGACAACGTATCAGGCAAATATTTACCTAACACGTCAAGCAAGGGTTCTGGCAAGGTATCAGGCGATACATCAGGCAAATATATGGGTAACACGTCAAGCAAGGGTTCAGGCGAGGTATCAGGCAATACATCAGGCGAATATTTGAGTAACACGTCAAGCAAGGTATCAGGGAATACATCAGGCAAATATTTACATAACACGTCAAGCAAGGGTTCAGGCAACGTATCAGGCAAATATTTACATAACACGTCAAGCAAGGGTTCAGGCAAGGTATCAGGCGATACATCAGCCCAATATTTACCTAACACGTCAGGCAAGGGTTCAGGCCAGGTATCAGGCAATACATCAGGCAAATATTTGGGTAACACGTCAAGCAAGGGTTCAGGCAAGGTATCAGACAATACATCAGGCGAATATTTGAGTAACACGTCAAGCAAGGTATCAGGCAATACATCAGGCAAATATTTACCTAACACGTCAAGCAAGGGTTCAGGCAAGGTATCAGGCGATACATCAGGCAAATATTTGAGTAACACGTCAAGCAAGGGTTCAGGCAAGGTATCAGGTAATACATCAGGCGAATATTTGAGTAACACATCAAGCAAGGTATCAGGCAATACATCAGGCAAATATTTACCTAACACGTCAAGCAAGGGTTCAGGCAAGGTATCAGGCGATACATCAGGCAAATATTTGAGTAACACGTCAAACAAAGGTTCAGGCAAGGTATCAGGCGAATATTTGAGTAACACGTCAAGCAAGGGTTCAGGCAAGGTATCAGGCGATACAGCAGGCAAATATTTGGGTAACACGTCAAACAAGGGT
Organism: Prosapia bicincta; assembly: GCA_036971475.1. NCBI lineage: Eukaryota > Metazoa > Arthropoda > Insecta > Hemiptera > Cercopidae > Prosapia > Prosapia bicincta. The sequence continues at coordinate 2,958,935 of JBAIZL010000004.1, read as the reverse complement.
TCAGACAACGTATCAGGCAAATATTTACCTAACACGTCAAGCAAGGGTTCTGGCAAGATATCAGGCGATACATCAGGCAAATATTTGGGTAACACGTCAAGCAAGGAAGGGTTCAGGCAAGGTATCAGGCAATACATCAGGCGAATATTTGAGTAACACGTCAAGCAATGTATCAGGGAATACATCAGGCAAATATTTACATAACACGTCAAGCAAGGGTTCAGGCAACTTATCAGGCAAATATTTACCTAACACGTCAAGCAAGGGTTCAGGCAAGGTATCAGGCAATACATCAGCCCAATATTTACCTAATACGTCAGGCAAGGGTTCAGGCCAGGTATCAGGCAATACATCAGGTAAATATTTGGGTAACACGTCAACCAAGGGTTCAGGCAAGGTATCAGGCAATAGATCAGGCAAATATTTGGGTAACACGTCAAGTAAGGGTTCAGGCAAGGTATCAGGCAATACATCAGGCAAATATTTGAGTAACACGTCAAGCAAGGGTTCAGGCAAGGTATCAGGCAATACATCAGGCGAATATTTGGGTAACACGTCAAGCAAAGAGTTCAGGCAAGGTATCAGGCAATACATCAGGCTAATATTTGAGTAACACGTCAAGCAAGGGTTCAGGCGAAGTTTCAAGAAATACATCAGGCACATGTTTGGGTAACACGCCAAAACAAGGGTTCAGGCAATACATTAGGCAAATATTTTGGTAATACGTCAAGCAAGGGTTCAGGCCATACATCAGGCAAATATTTGGGTAACACGCCAAAGCAAGGATTCAGGCAATACATCAGGCAAATAATTACCTAACACGTCAAGCAAGGGTGCAGACATGGTGTCAGGCAATAAATACATCAGGCAAATATTTGGATAACACGTCAGACAAGGCTTTACGCAAGACTTCAGGTAAAGCGTCAAACAAGACTTTCAAGCAAGGCCTCAGGAAAAAAGTCAGACAATATTTAAGGTAGGACGTCAGTAAACACTCCTTGCGAAATTTCAAATATGCCGCCAAGTAAAATTTCAGAAAACATTTCAAATAACTCTTACCCAAGATTTCATGTAAAACTTTACACATAACTTCAGGAAACACTTCAGCTAAGACTTCAGACAAGCAAGTTTTCCAGTCATTCCGTAGTATCATGGGAGCTTAAGGTTTTTACGGTAATTCTACCAGTTATTTCTACCCATTATAACCTTGCGCCTTTCGACAAGGTAACGATTACACACTTCAAGAACAACCCAAACAGCCACGAATTTGCTATTATTTATAGTGGAAAGTGTTCAACCGGATGCAGTCAAGGCTCGGCTAAGAAGACTTTCTGAAGTCGTGACAGGCCGATGTAAGAGAAAAGTAATTGCATTGAAAGCAATGAGCAGTGGTTGAATTCAACACGATTTCCGACATTCTAAGAATGCTATAGCAACGCTTTAAAGGCTCTTCTTTCAGTGTTTATTAGCAACGCTTTAAAGGCTGTTCTTTCAGTGTTTATTGGAAACGCATTAAAGGCTCTACTTTCAGTTTATTAGCAACTCTTTATAGGCTCTTCTTCCACTGTTTATTATCAAGGCTTTAAAGGCTCTCCTTTCAGTGTTTATTAGCAACGCTTTAAATGCTCTTCTTTCAGTGTTTATTGGCAACACTTTAAAGGCCCTTCTTTTAGTGTTTATTAGCAACGCTCTAAAGTCTCACCTTTCAGTGTTTATTAGCAACGCTTTAAAGGCTCTTCTTCCACTGTTTATCAAGGCTTTAAAGGTCTTCTTTCAGTGTTTATTAGCAACGCTTTAAAGGCTCTTCTTTCAGTGTTTATTAGCAATGGTTTAAAGGCTCTTCTTTCAGTGTTTAGCCTATAAAAAATTGTAAGTTTTGGTCTTGTGAAGTGAATAGTTTTTTGCAAATTTTGTAATGAAATAAATTCGTTTGTGAGATCAGCAACAGCTTAGCATTACATTTTCTGCAATGTGAAAAAATGTTCCTGAAACGTATTTTATGCTCAGAATACATTTACAGAACTATTAACAGAATTAAATTTTCAAATGGTTTGGGGATGACCAATGAACCGGTAGACGTTTGACAGGCTTAAGTTGACAGAAGCTATCGCAGACATTTGAAAAAAAGTGTTAGAGCAACATTTTCTTCTTCCCATTTTCTCTTGCCCTGCACTTCATGTACAAGTTACATCTCCATTTACCCCGGTTTAGATCAGCCTACTTCAGGGTCTCCACTTTGCCCAAGCGATACTATTATTATCCCCTATTCCAGTACCAGGAGATTACTATCCTTTGATTAGACCTACCTAAACCCATCTGCCCTTTCGTATCCTTCTATTACTTAGGATGACCTAATCTTGCCTTGATATGGTTGATGAACCCACATAGTCACGAGCTATAGAAAGAGACGTGAGATGGGCCGGAGGGGTGTTTGCCGACTAGTTGAGGGGGAGATTCAGTGGTTGTGACGGACCAGTGTATAGCTACGAGGTTCGATCGAGAAGCAGCTCCCCCACCACTCTAAATCTCAAGTAAGCTACTGAGGATAGTCTGGCCAGATCTCTTACTATATCTCGCGATTTATACACTTCTTTATGACCCCGATATGTCCACTTCAGAAACAAGTGATGCCGTGCTTCTACATTCTCTAACAGAGGGTTTATGTCATTACCTACATCCTGTCTATATTTTCAATACAAATCATAATGCCTGAATGCCTTGAGACTACAAAATAAATCCACTGCTTTTCCACATATGACAGCTAGTAAATGCAGCTGCCATCATGCATCCCAGTGTGTCCCAAGTAAAAGATCATTCTACTTTTTTTTGTTATATTTGAAACAAGTGAAATATTATGGTGAGATGAAGATTAAAAAACGGAAATTTTTCATAGGTTTGTACGATTACCAAGGCCGGATTCCAATAATGATGTCACTTGAAATCCCCTTCTTTAACAACTGAAGTCGCATGTTTATAGATATTTCTATCTTAATATTTTGTTAATTTCAAACAACCTGTTACAAACTTTTGAGTGTATTGGGAGAAGAGTAAAAATTAGAGACCAAGTGTGATCTTTCAGCTGCCAACAAGTAGGCCTAATTATACACATTCGTCAGACATTTACTGAACACCATCTACCGGCGTGCATTGGCATTACAGCAATTCTCCATCTTGTTCCAGACTCTCACATAGTTAACTGTTAAATTATGTTCTAAAAACTTTTGCAAATGTAAATAGGTAAATAGTTTGCCATAAAAATAAAAAATATTGATAAATCGAAATCGACCATGCAGTCAAATGAGAGATTGTTTCGAAGTTTTTAACAAAAAAGAACACCAAGCTTCAAACGCAGTAGAAGGGGTGATATGAAACGAATCTTTATAAAGTTTAAAGTACTGAACTGGATCTATTTGGAACCTGGTGTAAATAAAGGACTTACGTGAAGACATGTATCCTTTATCCGCCATGAGCCAAGGATTCGTAATACAGCCCATAAATATTCATGAACAAATTAATGAGAAAAATAATAAAATTTCTCTGCACCACTCTGTATAATGTAATATGCCTATACCAGCTTTACACTTCTAACTTAAAAAATAGTTTCTTCCAACGCAATTATGTTGGCACACATCAGAAACATGTTAGTTTTTAAACTTCAGTTAAGAGGAAAGCAAAAAATATGTTTACGAAAGGACTTTGTCTACAATAGTTAAGCAAAGATAAAATGGTAGAACCGGGAGACCTGAAAAATGATGACAATATACTTTAGATCAGATTGTTTCCAATTATAAAGGTCATGAATAGAAAAAAAAACGGTTCAAAAATAATAAAAAAGTCGAACAACAACCAAAGTGACGGAAAAAAGATGAGTACGTCTAAAATGCCCTGTTTAGTATCTGTAGGATTACTGTCCTAATTAGGCTATGTCTACTTCTTCCGAGAGAAAGCAATAAAATAAACCGAGGAAGAATGGGATTCACACTACTTACGAGAAGTCAACGACTTCAGAACAGGAGAATATAGTAGATACATTCTGAAGCATTGGTAAGTAATACAGGATAATCAAGACAAAGAACATAATAAGGTCAAGAAAATTAAATATGCAAACAAGTAATATAAAATAAAGTAAATTCCGCCTGAGGTTAACGAAGAAAAATTTTATTTTAGTTACCCTAGAGCACTATTTATGATATTGTGTGTTGACCATGGCAACAGTTTAAGGTTGTACAATGGAGGTTTCGACAACCGGTTGGAGGAATTCATATAGGCCTACATCTTTGAGAAATATATTTCTAATTATTGGAAAGTTGGTGCAGTGCCAAGGCGCGATAGACTTCGAACATGAAGATTCTCAGTTCGAATCCGGCTGGACCCCACAAATTTTATAATTTAATTATTGAATAAATATTTGAAAAATCTGTACTAACATCAATTTATAACACTATAGGTTAAAAAAAATGTATTAAAACTTGATTGAATCAATAAAAACCTTTTTCATTATCGATTGAACACAATATATATTATCGATAGTACACAATATATATATATATATATATATATATATATATATATATATATATATACATATATATATATATATATATATATATATATATATATATATATATATATATATTTATATATCAGGAGAGCGTGAGCTAATAGAAGGAATTTAATAAATAATGAAACGCGTCAACAAATGGTAAGTTTTCAATTGGTGCTAATAGTTGTGCGCAATGGAGTCTTGAAGGTAAGATTAGAGAAACCAGAGAGGGTTGCAGAGAAAGGAGGGAGGTAGCGGTATTTTGTGTAGCTTTTAGAATGTGAATTTCGATAGAGTATTATGGAATAAATTGACAATAACAGGGCAAAAAGAAAGGAAAAGAAAAGGATATTATAATATTTAAAAAAAAATAAAAATCGCTCAATAAAGCTGTTAGACGACACACTGTTAGACGAACAGAATAAGCGTAGAAGAAACATATAAGAAGGCTTAGACCAAACTAAGCATTTGATAATATGAAGGATGACAATAAAATATCATTAATAAAAAAACAGAGAGTATATGAATATAGAATACCATCACGCATCCCCACTACATATTTGTCAGTACTGACTGCATTCATTCAAGACTCTAGACCTAGACAGACGTATGAATGAAAGCTGTATTATGATTAGATAACGGTCAATGGCCGACTTTTTACAAGTACACGTCACCCCATGACGGTATTGGGTAGGTGAGTGATATCAAACAGCAGGCTCCCAACACAGCTTGCAATATAATACACAGAGTTGACTGAAATATTCCTTGTAACGCATGTTCAAGTAAAATAATATAAAAGAAATGAATACACAAGGCATGTCCATCAAATTTATTCCATAAATTTAATAAATTACGGTTATTATTAATAAAAAAATACTGAAAAAATAAATACAGTTATTCATAGAATGATGTAATGGGGAAAGGGTAATAACGGTAAACCATGGTGAAAAAAATTGGGTGCGTCCAAAAGTTTATCTATCTTATTTTTAACATAAATAAATGAAACCTCTATACCACAAATGACTTTTTTCTTTTATTTAAAACCTTATGTACATTTCGATTGCATAGCAATCATGCTCATTTATTTATGTTAAACATTACGCCACAGTTGTTTTATACAGTTATATATTATTTTTGTTAACATGCTGATAAAGTTAAACCCCATGAAAAGTTTCATTTTGAAAACATAAATTAAACACATATGCATACTTATTGTTAACCAGTGTATGACCACAAAACCAAAATTAATTTTAAACCTAAAAACTCTAAATTGCTATTCTATAACTAGTCATATTTACGAGGAAAAATACTTCCCATGCCGGGAATCGAACCCGGGCCTTCTGGGTGAAAGCCAGATATCCTAGCCACTAGACCACATGGGATCTTGTTTCTGGTGCCTTTAAATGCAGTTACAAGAGTATCTTGGTTTTAATTAAATAGTTAATAATATTTAAGGCTTACGGTATATTAGTTTATGGTTTATACATTTGTACTAGAAATATATTTCAATTCAGTCATCATATCATTTCATGTATTCAAGGATTTATTTTGGATTTTATTTCCAATAAAATAAGAAAACACTTCATGACACAAGACTTTTTTGTAATCATTTTGTCAGCACATTCACTTTTCCTGTAGGGCTATAACCAAAAAATTTCCCATTTAATTTTAAAACAAATAACGTAATTCAGCCTTCTAAAATATTTACTACAATGACAAAGCAATACACAGGTTACCAAGTGAACACTATAGAGCACTCAAGATAAAAAAAGTATTGATACGTTTATTATATAGAAGCATTTTATTTGAGTCGGGTACTGGTAGCAGTTTTTTATTAGTAAGCAGGGAAAAACAAAACCTTTTATAAAAATTGTAATTTTAAAATGCAAGAAAACCTATCTACAAGAGCTTTTATTCTCCATTACTATGTAGTCTACATAAGGGAGAACACTAACATTTTGAGATAAACTTTAAAAATATCTAGGATTACTATTTAAACTGTCTATATGCTAATAAACCTTTTTTTAGATCTAATATAGGGTAGAAATGTTATAGTCTACTGATATATCTTATTGAAAAAGGCAGACAGATTATATTTTATAACGTAAATATTATACATGGCTAAATAATTTTTAAAAGATTTCTTCCTTAAACAATATTATTAAATTTAATAAAACTTGGTCCTACGTCTAGCATCAATACAAAAGGTGGTTAACGTCAGTAATATACTCCTACCCCAACATCTAGAGCCAACAAATGGGAAGATTCCCTATATTCAATCTTCAATTCAAGGGGAGATTAACGTCAGTAATATAATCCCACCCCACCCTAAGAACCAATATAAGGGGAGGTTACCGCCAATACTATAAACCTAACCCTATATTAAAGCTCCAAACCAAGAGGTTAACATCAGTAATATAATTTACCTCAACATCTACGACAACCACAAGAGCTGATTAACGCCCAGTGGCGGTTTGTCCAAAAGGGCTCTGAGGCGCAGCCCTCCCAATTACAAAAATTAATTTTTAATTAATATTAATTTATCTTAAATTAGGTTAAGAAGAGCTTAGAATTATTTAAGTAATGTTAAAACCATAAAATATTTAGCAGTTGACGCACGAAATTAGCCGCAAGCTCCGCGCGGGGCTCACAGCAGAGAGCCCTAGACTAGTGCATTGAGTGTGCATGGAATAAGCTGAAACAGCCAAAACCGTGCGGTGACGCGCGTGTCACGGGTGGCCTGGGATGGAGTCCCGTCGTCTTGCACATGCGCTGAGAAATGACTAATCAATGCTGCTATTTAGGAAGCAGCATTGTAGGCTTATTTGTAATGTTTTCACAATTAAATGTTGACTCAAAAGTAAACAAATCAAATTTTATATTTAATAATAATATGCGTTTGTGAAACTACTATTTTAAACTTAAAGAATAATATTTATGTACTAGATAAGTATTGTTTCCATTTATAGATCCTTTGATGCGCATACACAGTGGCATAATATACTCATAAAAGTAAAACATGATTCACGCTACTCGTTGAGTACTCGACGCTTTAGCAACCAATAGGCGATCACTTAACTACCCAACCTTACAACATTTCGTAAATCACACCGTAATACGTCTATTAGTTATAGCAATGTTAATATATTAATCAATAAGTATAACTTAATAAAAGTTGTAGGTGCTTAGAATATAAAACGAGTTAAATGAGTATCAAATTTCAAAAGTTTCTCCGCACCTCGTAAATCTGGGGAGACCCCTTGTCATGAGCCCCAACAATGTAATTGGGCAGGAGCCGCCACTGTTAACGCCAATACTACAAACCTATCCCCGGAGATTAACGTCAGTAATATAATCCCACCCTAACATCTGAAACCAACACAAGGGAAGGTCACCGCCAAAACCTATCCTGTCCCTATATTAAAGCACCAATTCAAGGGGAGATTATCGTCAGTAATATAATTTACCGCAACATCTACGACAAATACAAGGGGAGTATAACGTCAATACTATAAACATTCCCCTATGTCCAATCACCAATTCAAGGGGAGATTAACGACAGTAATATAACACTACTCCTACATCAATTAAAAATATCAGAGGACATTAACATCAGCACTATAATCCCGCCTCACCCTAAGAACCAATACAAGGGGCGGTTACCGCCAATACTGTTATCCCATCCCTATATTCAAGCACTAATTCAAGGGGAGATTAATGTCAGTAATATGACTCTAACCCTACATCAAGCAAAAATATCAGAGGACATTAACATCAGCACTATAATCCCACCCCACCCTAAGAACCAATATAATGGGAGGTTAACGTCAGTACTGTAATCCCCCCACTGAGCACCCAAATAATTGGAGGTTATCGTTAGTACTATAATCCTACCCCCACTACAAGCACTAATGTAAGAGAAAATAAATGTCAGTACTATAATCATACCCCATGGTCAAGCACCAATATAAGAGGACATTAACGTCAGTACTATTATCCAACCCCCCCCCATCAAGCACCAATATAAGTGGGAGATTAATGACTGTACTATAATCCCCCATCCAAGCACCAATATAAAGGGATGTTAACGTCAGTACTATAATCCCCCCTCTAAGCACCAATATAAAGGGATGTTAACGTCAGTACTATAATCCCCCCTCTAAGCACCAATATAAAGGGATGTTAACGTCAGTACTATAATCCCCCATCCAAGCACCAATATAAAGGGATGTTAACGTCAGTACTATAATCCCCCATCCAAGCACCAATATAAAGGGATGTTAACGTCAGTACTATAATCTCCCATCCAAGCACCAATATAAGGGGATGTTAACGTCAGTACTATAATCCCCCATCCAAGCACCAATATAAGGGGATGTTAACGTCAGTACTATAATCTCCCATGTAAGCACCAATATAAGGTGATGTTAACGTCAGTACCTTAATCCCCCATCCAAGCACCAATATAAGAGGATGTTAACGTCAGTACTATAATCCCCCCTCTAAGCACCAATATAAAAGGAGAGGTTTACGTCTCTACTACAATCCTAACCCTATTCTAGACACCAATGTAAGGGGTAATTAATGTTAGTACTAAAATCATACCCTCAGTCTAAGCACCAATGTAAGGGGACGTTATGTCAGTACTATAATCCTACCCCACAATCAAGCACCAATATAAAGGGATGTTAACGTCAGTACTATAATCCCCATCCAAGCACCAATATAAAGGGATGTTAACGTCAGTACTATAATCCCCCATCTAAGCACCAATATAAGGGGATGTTAACGTCAGTACTATAATCCCCCATCCAAGCACCAATATAAAGGGATGTTAACGTCAGTACTATAATCCCCCATCCAAGCACCAATATAAGGGGATGTTAACGTCAGTACTATAATCCCCCCTCTAGGCACCAATATAAAAGGAGAGGTTTACGTCTCTACTACAATCCTAACCCTATTCTAGACACCAATGTAAGGGGTAATCAATGTTAGTACTAAAATCATACCCTCAGTCTAAGCACCAATGTAAGGGGACGTTATGTCAGTACTATAATCCTACCCCACAATCAAGCACCAATATATAGGGAGATTAACGTCAATACTATAATACTACCCCCTCAACACCAATATAAAGGAAGATTAAAGTCTGTAATATAATTCCACCCCCACTCTAGGCACCAATGTCAGGGGACGTTATGTCAGTACTATAATCCTACCCCACAATCAAGCACCAATATATAGGGAGATTAACGTCAATACTATAATACTACCCCCTCAACACCATTATAAAGGGAGATTAAAGTCTGTAATATAATTCCACCCCCACTCTAGGCACCAATGTCAGGGGACGTTATGTCAGTACTATAATCCTACCCCACAATCAAGCACCAATATATAGGGAGATTAACGTCAATACTATAATACTACCCCCTCAACACCATTATAAAGGGAGATTAAAGTCTGTAATATAATTCCACCCCCACTCTAGGCACCAATGTCAGGGGACGTTATGTCAGTACTATAATCCTACCCCACAATCAAGCACCAATATATAGGGAGATTAACGTCAATACTATAATACTACCCCCTCAACACCATTATAAAGGGAGATTAAAGTCTGTAATATAATTCCACCCCCACTCTAGGCACCAATGTCAGGGGACGTTATGTCAGTACTATAATCCTACCCCACAATCAAGCACCAATATATAGGGAGATTAACGTCAATACTATAATACTACCCCCTCAACACCATTATAAAGGGAGATTAAAGTCTGTAATATAATTCCACCCCCACTCTAGGCACCAATGTCAGGGGACGTTATGTCAGTACTATAATCCTACCCCACAATCAAGCACCAATATATAGGGAGATTAACGTCAATACTATAATACTACCCCCTCAACACCATTATAAAGGGAGATTAAAGTCTGTAATATAATTCCATCCCCACTCTAGGCACCAATGTCAGGGGACGTTATGTCAGTACTATAATCCTACCCCACAATCAAGCACCAATATATAGGGAGATTAACGTCAATACTATAATACTACCCCCTCAACACCATTATAAAGGGAGATTAAAGTCTGTAATATAATTCCACCCCCACTCTAGGCACCAATGTCAGGGGACGTTATGTCAGTACTATAATCCTACCCCACAATCAAGCACCAATATATAGGGAGATTAACGTCAATACTATAATACTACCCCCTCAACACCATTATAAAGGGAGATTAAAGTCTGTAATATAATTCCACCCCCACTCTAGGCACCAATGTCAGGGGACGTTATGTCAGTACTATAATCCTACCTCACAATCAAGCACCAATATAAAAAGATGTTAACGTCAGTACTATAATCCCCCATCCAAGCACCAATATAAAGGGATGTTATCGTCAGTACTATAATCCCACATCCAAGCACCTATATAAGGGGATGTTAACGTCAGTACTATAATCCCCCCTCTAAGCACCAATATAAGGGGATGTTAACGTCTGTACTATAATCCTACCCCTCATCCACCAAAAAAAATCCACTAACTTATAAAGGCTGAGATTTCACCTACATCAATAATGGTAAGTTATAAAAGTAGAAAACAACCAAAAATCCCGGCGTTAAAATTTACATAAACTATTTGTTTGTGGCATAAATCATGAATTCTTCCGACGCTTCTATTGTATACCATAACTGTATAATTTATTATTTCAGCCATAAAATGCATAAACTATTTTTCACCTTGCGTTTAGATGTATAATGTACTTCCTGACGTAAAGACTACTGGAATATCGCTCGTACTGCAGGTGTTATCATTTAAATCGATAGATCGAGAGTAGCTGTCGATGTGTATGGAGAAGATACGGATGGCCGACATACCGCCGACCCGGAAACCAGCCAGTAGTCTCATTCAAGCTTTGGTCTTGCAACAGTCAGCACGACGCTAGGCAACTGGTATGTACAGCTTTCATTCTATATTTAACCACTTTCAAATTTATATTCACCTTTAATTTTTTACAGTGTCAATACATTCTTATAAAAAAAGGCGATCTTATTTCAGTATTTTTTTAAAAAATATTTGCATAAATATTATTAATAAATTTGTTGAACACTGTGGACTAATTTTTTAACTAAATAAATAAAACCCACTAACCACAATACAAAAATCTTTATTACAATTACTTTATGTACATTTCGATTATCAGGTACTTTTGAAGATGATTACCATGTAATCGAAATGTACATAAAGTAAGCGTAATAAAGATTTTTGTATTGTGGTTAGTGGGTTTTATTTATTTAGTTAGTAAATTAAAATGAAAATGTTGGAAAGAACCCCAATACCACAAAAATAATCAAAAATAACAAATAAAACAAGTTACTTAAGAATAAACCCTTATGTACATTTCGATGACCATGTCATCATCATCACAGGGTCTTATTACAAAATTACAATCTAGCAAACAAGATGTTACAAACTAAAGTATATTCATCACTCCCAGATAGAGTAATTAATTAATTATGTTCGTCACAGATCAGATCTCAATGAATATGGGGTCATCTATGTGTACCGCTTGGGTCACTGGATCGATATAAATTTAGTTGATAAAACTACTACATAATGCACACACATAAATTTGTTTTTGTTTATTTCTATCAATGATTAACCCTCGTATATTTATAATTTTTTGATAGATACCTTTTAATATTTATCTTACGTGGAATAAAAGATAACCTAATTATTTATGCTTTAGGGCGAAGACTAAATAAATACAAATACAAATAAACCAAATACTACTTACTTAACCTCTACCACAGCCAAAGCTGAGCGCTTCATATAGAAAATAATAATCTTCTTGCTTGTATAAGTGTGGAAATGTTAATGTTACTACCATTAACATATGAGCACTGCATTAGGCCTATGTGTTTAGGGTGAAATCAGGCATGATTGTAAGTTGGGGGGGGGGGGCGATTCCTTTCTTGATTCCAGGAATCGTAAATTCTGATGGTATAGTGCAAACGCCGATACTCGATTCTACATTGATTAAAGTGCCGAACACGATTCTTGTTTTTTAACTGCTAAAATACGTGTGCGGTGTAAATTATTGGGGGAAAAATTAATTATCCAATACCCGTATGTCTTATTTAGACCTATGTATTAGTTGCTTTGAGGAAATTAAACTATTACATCAAATGCCGGTTTGAGATAACGGAATATTATTATTATTTATGACGCAACAATGAAGACTATCGGAAGCATTTCTGCTGTCACTTTTATCCGATTTGTTTGCCATGCTTTCAGTAAATCCTAATTATAAATCAAGGATGAACGTTTTTTGTAGCCTATTACATAATATCGGAACTTTTAAAAGGCTGCTCCATATGACCGAAATGTTAACTTAATTATTATTAGAGAAGATCGCCTGTATAACCTAAAAGAATTGAGAATAGGAAAAATTTGTTAGAATTGGCCCATCCCTAATTGTAAGTTAGAGATCGCTTAGAAGTCGCAAATAGATGAAGATCCCGAAATGACTCGATGCTACAAATTTCCGTTCCTAAACAAAAAGCTAATCCGTTATCTTTTTTGTCTTTGCTTCTGAGTAGTCTATCCAAATGTAAAATCCTCTTTCGTTTTACTGTAAGATGAGAGTTTGCTTTAAGCACAAATATACAGTTCTAATACTTTGCAATTCGGTTTAAAACTTGGCTTGTGCAATCTAACCAATATATGTACCATGCATACACATTAGACATCAAAACTCAATCATCCCAACAACAAAGCCTTCGTCACATCTGTCTCAGAAACTACATTACCATCATTAGTAACGGGCACACACTAGATGTTATTCAATCTAAGACTAGATTTAGTCAAGTTAAATTACCCATAAATTTAATCAGAAGTTAGGATAAACTGTATCTAGTGTGCGTTCTTCCCTGATGGTGGTAGCGTTACTGAAACATGTCTGACGACTTTGAAGTCAGCGAGAGTGTTCACCTGTTACGAGGACAGCTCAGATGTCGAAATATTTTTCACATTAAAGTCATATTTTTAAATACATTGTCAACACTCCGAACATTGTATCAGTGAACTGTTATAATGTGCAAACTAATTGTCATTTTGAATGTTTTAAAAATAAAAACGAATTTGTTATTGGTGGACAAAGCTTTTCTTTTCATCGGATAAACATTGGAGAATCCATTGGCAAACATTTCATTTGCTTTTACACTTGTTTTTGTTTGTACCAGATTTTTAATAGCTTTTTCAACACAAGTTAATTGTTTTCTATTTTATTACTTAGCTAATTAATAGGCCTATATCCAAGGTACATATTTTTCTAAATAAATTTAGTTAGAAACTCTTCACTATCATAGTTAGTTTATTAGAAAAACATTATTTTGCCCCCTTATACTGACTTTATTTAGTGAGTACTAGTACAAAAAATATCTGTTTTCTGTTCAAATCCAATTGTAACTTAAAAAGAGAAACATTAAATATCCAAAGAAAAAGGGTTGAAAACAAATAGTTTTAAAACTTTGATTAGATTTATTAAACACGTAAATTAATAGGCTGGTTCCAAATTTCAAGGACATTTTTAAAAACAAGTTATGTAAAAAAAAAATCAATTCTTTCATAGGTCAAGAGAGAAAGACTTTATTTAAGTTACTTTTTATTAAATAATTGTAATTATTATACATAAATAAAACTAACTTAAAATAGCTGTTCTACCACATAACTAAAACCAAAAAATCAGCTGTTTTATGAAATATGTTATAACTTGTTTTCAGCCAAACGGAACGAAATAACTATATTGCATACCTTGCCCCTTTTGAGGGTTTTCTCCCATGTAAAACTAAAATTATTTTATTGAATTTATTTAATTAATTATTATTTGAAAAAACTGTATTGACCTCAAGTGCCGTCCACTACAAGCTTTGAAAATTTTATTTGAACTTGAGTTTATGAATAAGAAGTATTTTCTTAACGTTTTTGTCTCATGTTAAACTAAAATTAATTTATTAAAATTAATTAATAAATTATTATTTGAAAAAACTTTATCAACATCTAGTGTCATCCACTACAAGTTTTGAAAACTTTATTTGAACCTGAGTTAGCTTTTCAACGGAAACAAATCGTTAACTTACTGAGTAACATCAGGGTTAAAACTTCGGTGACTGGAATTTTCGAGGATTTTTTTTGGATTGTTAACCGTTTTAAAACCTTTAAAGCGAAAGCATTGAAGGATTTGAAGCATTTCGTTAGTATGTAACGAAGGCTTGTTGGATTCTAAACAGTTAAAATATCGTGGATCTTATTTCAAAACTTTAGATATTGATAAGAACATGGTTAGTGCTCTGGTGGAGATTAAATTACATTCCATTGGATTTACACAATGGATAGGTAAGATAGAGAGAGGGAGGGGGTAGATAGGAGGTAATAGAAAATGACCCGTATTCCCATGCTTGAATTATACCATACGACAAAAGCAGGATAAATGAAAGGATCATATAGCCTTACATTTAACCTTGGAAGATATGTATGAGTTACGTTAATTTACGAGTTTCAATCGATAGGGAGACATTAGGATCAGTGAAATCCGAAGCTTTTCCTATCCTTGGAAACGCATAAATGCGCTAATAATTTATTTACACCGTCCTCATTGGTTACGTTCTTGCAGAGATCGTGACCGGAAGTTCCACTGAACTGTTACAAGAGCCTTATTATACGTAACTGTTATCCTCTTGACGTAAACTGATAATTGCAGACAGCGGCGTTCGGAAAGAAATGTCTTTATGAAGAGATACAATTTACAAAAAACACAATTCCTTAGATAAATGAAAAGAACTGTTATTGGGACAGAGAACGGAAAAATATTCCTGCTATCCGTTATTGATATCCGGATACCATAGTCACTATAGTGGACATCTAGCAATAGTCCATGAGTTCGAAACCCGCAGTAGGCAAAGAATTTATTTCGAACACTTGGCAGTGTGTATATATATATATATATATATATATATATATATATATATATATTTATTTATTAAATGTGGTGATATGTTTTCTTGTATATATAGTTAATAAATTTAAAATATTTCAAACACAAGAATATATCCATTAAAAGTATTCTTGTGTTTGAAATATTTTAAATTTATTAACTATATATATATATATATATATATATATATATATATATATATATATATATATATATATATGTACACTTATTGGATTAAATACAGTTAAAATATCGTGCATCTTATTTCATAACTTTAGATATTGATAAGAGCATGGTAGTGGCTCTGGTAGAGATTAAATTACATTCCATTGCATTTATTTCATATTTACACAGAGAGACAAGACAGAGACAGAAGGAGAGGTGAGACAGGGAAGGTAAGACAATCTAAATTGTACCAGAAACCCTAACCTCCGATAAACCGTATCGCTTGGCAATACTCGTACACACAACGTATGTAAAACAATATGATTTAAATATAAAGTATGTGATACGAGTATAATTTTGAGTTCGTAGTTAGGTTACAGTTTATACTTTTTCATAAGTTATAGTTATTCAATTAGTGTTATTAGTTCACAAACACAGATCTCCCTCCCCCCTCTTTCTCTCTCTCTCTCACTCTCTCTAATATATATATATATATATATATATTATTATTATATTAAATATGGTGATATATTTTCTTGTTATATAGTTAATAAAATAAAATATTTCAAAAACAAGATTACTTTTAATGAATATATTTATTCAAAGCTTTTCGCCGATAAAATAGTACCAGCATCTTCAGGAAAATAATTATCTATTAAAATATTTTTACAAAATTAAATCATATGTCTAATATGATTTAATTTTGTAAAAATATTTTAATTGATAATTATTTTCCTGAAGATGCTGGTACTATTTTATCGGCGAAAAGCTTTGAATAAATATATTCATTAAAAGTATTCTTGTTTTTGAAATATTTTATTTCATTATTATTATATATATATTTATTTATTTATTTATTTATATTTATATAATCTTTCAAGATATATATTGTGGAAGGGCTGAAGCAAGACTGTTGACGGTGAAATGTATTTATATTTTGAATAAATATTTATATTAAAAGGAAAATAAACTTATCTAATGTGTAATCGATCTAACCAGCTTCAATTTCATACTCGGATTGTATATTTTTAACAATAAATGCGAGCTGGGTGACCTCGTGTTAGTGTTATACAGGACGGCGGAGAGACAAAAAGTTTGAGAACTCCAGTTCTAGAAGAATAATAACGTAAAAGCTTTAGATTAGAACATACTAACTAAGGTAGGCATTGGAGATAATAGTTTTCAATTTAATTAATCACCCAATAGGTTATTTGGTCCGGAACTAGTTGAATAAAAACATAGAGTATCATTATCTACGTAAAGTAGATTTTCCTAATAACGTACGCGATATGATTTGGCCAAACGAAACACAAATGTGTCTTTACATTGCATTCATTTCATTTGAAATTGCACTTCTTAATCCTGTTTAAAAGCTGACCCAGTATCTGTAACCCAAATTTAGACTATATACTCAATCATGCGCGACTTGTCATCGACCCAGACTTGATAGACTGACCTTGAAACAGGTATGATATATATTTGGTCACGTGACGCTACAGGTGAAAGCAAAGCCATACTTTCTCATGAAATGTTACACTTGTTTCTCCACCGCCTTTTCCAGTCCATATCGAACAGTTAAATTTAAGATCCAGATAATGTTTTAGAACAACACATCAGTGGAGTACCACGTTTCAGGGTTTAAAACGTTTGGTCACGTGACGCTAGAGGTGAAAGCAAAGCCATACTTTCTCATGAAATGTTACACTTGTTTCTCCACCGCCTTTTCCAGTCCATATCGAACAGTTAAATTTAAGATCCAGATAATGTTTTAGAACAACACATCAGTGGAGTACCACGTTTCAGGGTTTAAAACGTTTGGTCACGTGACGCTAGAGGTGAAAGCAAAGCCATACTTTCTCATGAAATGTTACACTTGTTTCTCCACCGCCTTTTCCAGTCCATATCGAACAGTTAAATTTAAGATCCAGATAATGTTTTAGAACAACACATCAGTGGAGTACCACGTTTCAGGGTTTAAAACGTTTGGTCACGTGATGCTAGAGGTGAAAGCAAAGCCATACTTTCTCATGAAATGTTTCACTTGTTTCTCCACCGCCTTTTCCAGTCCATATCGAACAGTTAAATTTAAGATCCAGATAATGTTTTAGAACAACACATCAGTGGAGTACCACGTTTCAGGGTTTAAAACGATTCTTTAATGGTGAATAACACGGGAGGGTAATTATCTTCTGTGAAGGGGGAATAAGGGTGAGTTGGTTGTAGCAAAATGTAGAAATATGCTATCCTGGTGTGGGAAATGGGGGAGATCAAGGACGCATGAGTGTACGGTAGACATACAGTCTCACTCTTACATCTTGAAACTCCTTCTTTGCTAACTCTGGAAATATTCACGATCCAGAACCTACCCCTAACTCTAATAACATTTAAAACAATGTGAAAGTTATTGATGAAAAATGTTTAAATAAAACAGAAACTACTTAAAAAACCCCCCTGAATACAATATATAATAGCTCTGTATGTAATACAGCTAGTTTGTGTTCATAGAAGTTCTGTAATAATTAGCTTAAGAAGTTGGCCACTGTCATTTACCATGTCATCCATTTGTTAGGTAACCTTAATATAATATATAAATTAAACAGTTTTTATTCATTTAATACCATCCTTAAAGTTTTTAGTTAGATTGGCGTTTTCTCAATTCTTCGTGTTAGATGAATTTCGCTTTTATTAGTTACAGTTACTCCGCTTGCGCGCGTATATGGCGATGTGTGTAGGCTAACTTCACCCCTATCTTTAATAGGCAAACAACACCCGTAAATTTTAATATGGAACTCATAATGCCAGTTAGCAAAAGTGTAAATACTAATTGTGAGTTTAAAAACCATGTACTTTGGCCCAAATAAGTTAGATTTCTGCAGCAATCGTGGTTTTATGTCTATACACACAGTTTGGTAAAGGGGCTTCTGCAGCATTGGATGTCTATACACAAGGTTTGGCTACAGGAGCTTCTGCAGCAACCGTGGTTGGATCTCTATACAGACGGCTTGGTACAGGGGCTTCTGCAGCAACCGTGGTTGGATGTTTATACACAAGGTTTGGCTACAGGGGCTTCTGCAGCCACCGTGGTTGGATGTCTATACACACAGTTTGTTACAGGGGCTTCTGCAGCATTGGATGTCTATACACAAGGTTTGGCTACAGGAGCTTCTGCAGCAACCGTGGTTGGATCTCTATACAGACGGCTTGGTACAGGGGCTTCTGCAGCAACCGTGGTTGAATGTTTATATACAAGGTTTGGCTACAGGGGCTTCTGCAGCCACCGTGGTTGGATGGCTATACACACAGTTTGTTACAGGGGCTTCTGCAGCATTGGATGTCTATACACAAGGTTTGGCTACAGGAGCTTCTGCAGCAACCGTGGTTGGATCTCTATACAGACGGCTTGGTACAGGGGCTTCTGCAGCAACCGTGGTTGGATGTTTATACACAAGGTTTGGCTAAAGGAGCTTCTGCAGCAACCATGGTTGGATGTCTATACAGACGGCTTGGTACAGGGGCTTCTGTAGCAACCGTGATTGGAAGTATCACTGATGATGACGTCATAAGTCAATGAAACGCGTAAGTTTTGTTGTGAGTTCCTCTACAGAGTGTTTATAAACTTTCGTCCTGCGTGTTGAGAATAATAAATAAAAGCCCACAAGTTTACCGCTCGCTGGGAGTCGGACTTGGGTTTCTCACGTTGCCGGAGCCCCGTTCTTCTGGAACCGTTTGTCCGACGCCGGCGTTATTTCATGGGATATTGGCTCCTTACGGTAACGAAATGGCGGTCAGTTATCAAGTCATTCAACATAATGTGGGAAACTGCCGGCGCGCAGTGTTAATTAATCAATGTAATTATATCGTGTAATGTTAAGCGAGCGCCGTTAGGAAGTTAATTGCAGTGACCGCTCATGCCTACGTTCCGCTGAGGAGATGTGAAACGTTATTGTGTATCAGTCCCATTCGGCTAAGAGACATACCGGTCAATGGGCCAATAGGTAAATGACAGCATACCCTGCAGTGACTCCACCAGACAGTGGCGCAGAGAGCTAAATGAAACCAAGACACCTCATGTTATATTTACAAATAAGGCAGAGAGCAATACTGATCTCATACTAAATGGGAACTCGTCTCTTACAGCAAAGAGGTGATATACTTAGGTCTCACGTTGAGCGCTAAACTGAGCTGTAAATCGCACATGAAGGGAAAAGAGATGAACTGGAGGTCCAGTAAAGAGGACTAGCGTGGCCCTTGGTTAGGTACTATGAGCTGAGCCACCCACAATAAATTGCTGTGTACAAGCAAGTACTCAGGCCCGTATGGATATAAGGTTGCCGCTCTAACAATAGGCCAAGAGCAGCAATCTGCAAGTTATCGAGCGCTTCCAATACAAAGTGTTGAGAGCCATAGTGAGAGATCCCTGGTAAGTCCGACACTCTGACGCACTTAGAGATCTTAAGATGGAGAGCGTGAGAGAGGAGGCCGCCGCTGCAGCAGTGAATCACGTCGAGCGGCTCCAGCAACACAAGAATCCTACAGTTCTACAGCTAACTCACAGGGTGCCAATGCGTCTACTTAAGTGTTGAGGGGCTCCACCATCACAAGCGCCTTACAGCGCTACGGCTGCCTCACAGGGTGCCAGTGCCCCGACCTAAGCAGTGAGGGGCTCCAGCAACACAAGCACCCTACAGCTCTACAGCTAACTCACAGGGTGCCAATGCGTCTACTTAAGTGTTGAGGGGCTCCAGCAACACAAGCACCCTACAGCGCTACAGCTTGCTCACAGGGTGCCAGTGCGACGACTTAAGCGTTGAGGGGCTCCACCAACACAAGCGTCTTACAGCACTACGCGCGGCTTACATGGTGTCAGTGCGCTGACTTAAGCGTAGAGGGGCTCCAGCAACACAATCACCCTAAAGCGCTACGGCTGGCTCACAGGGTGCCAGTGCAACATTACTGCACATCATCAGCAGCACTAGAATATCAAGTAGGTGTCGTTTTCTGGATCAAGCCTCATTTCTTAAACCACCCGAACTACCTGAATTTGAGGAAATGTAAAAGATATGAGTTGGAAAACAGCTCTCGTGTGCAGAAAAACACTCCTTCCGAGACTGTAAGATTGCAATTGAAACTAAATCTATACGTGGAAGTACATACAAGATTTATACCTACATACGATCCCCTTATTTTCAAATGGTTTAATTGAAGTCACCTCGCCCGATGTCTGTTTTGTTGTAGTCATTAGTCTAATGAAAACTGATTAACACAAGAAAGAAACTAAGTGAAAACCAAACAGTATGTGCAGAAACCACTAAGGATATTCCTGGTGAAATGAAATGCTCAAAAGACGATAAGATCATAACCTTATATATGGGTGTTTATACGTAGCTGGAACTTGACCGATCGTCTGTACTAGCCTAGATAAAAAACTTGTCTGCCGTCATGTGGGTTGCGTCAATTGAACTCGCGGTCATGCTGAAGGCGCTCCAGTAGATGTAATACGAAATACTGTAACTGATGTATGTCTAGATCCGCGGAAACGTTCGCAGAACGGTCTTTGCCTAATTTACACCCCCCCCCCCCCAATAGTGCCGCGCCAAGGCCAAGTGCCTGCTTACGTGACACCACCTACAGGTATTTAAAGCATTAATTTACTTTACACATTTAAAATATATTCTGCAGGAAATATATTCTGTCTGTCTCATAGGACAGACAAAAATAAATAAACTTATTATTTCTTAAATTTTTCAAATTTAAATATTTCGGTTTATAAGATTTACTCTTAAGTATAATAAAAAGAGCCTAATAAATAACCCTAATTAATAACAGTAACTCAGTCATAAGTCAGTATATTACACAACTATATTTACAGATAAGGTATTTTGAAATATAATTTTTCTTAGACAAACATTTCTATCTATTCCTTGGAGACAAAAGTAACATAACCTACAACTAATCAAAGCAGCTATTGTACGAAACCACTATGTATATATATATATTATAACGATATGTTAACAGGAACTCTACAGAGAACTATAAATTAAGTCTGTAAAATTAAGACTACAATGTACAAGGCCAAGCTGACAGTATTATTACTTTATAGTACCATAAATTCTCAAAAACTGTTGTTAGTTTTAAGACGCCAGGGCGCTCAAAACAACCTAGAGAAAAAAACTTGGTACGTTAAAAGAAAGTCAGCTGCTAAAAGACGTTAAATTTCAAAATATACGTTAAAAAGTTCAAATTAAGAAATGTGATTGGTCTAAGCTAAGAAAGAAGGGGTAAGAGGTTCAGAAAGTTAGTTGAGAGAAAAATCGAAAAGGGTAGGTCATCCAGGAACGTTCGATGGGAGTAGACGTCGGTTAAGTTACCTCCAGTTCGTACAATTGTATTAAGTAAATCGTCAAAAGCAGAGAATATTAAGGTAAATCGTCAAAATCAGTGAATATTAATTAAATCGTCAAAAGCGGTGAATATTAAGAAAATCGTCGAAATCAGAATATTAAGTAAATCGTCGAAAGCAGTGAATATTAATTAAATCGTCGAAAGCAGTGAATATTAAGAAAATCGTCGAAAGCAGAATATTAAGTAAATCGTCGAAAGCAGTGAATATTAAGTAAATCGTCGAAAGCAGTGAATATTAAGTAAATCGTCGAAAGCAGTGAATATTAGTTAAATCGTCGAAAGCAGTGAATTTTAAGAAAATCGTCGAAAGCAGAATAATAAGTAAATCGTCGAAAGCAGAATATTAAGTAAATCGTCGAAAGAAATGAATATTAAATAAATCGTCGAAAGTTGATTGTTATTAAAGTGCAAGAAAGGAACTTCAGGACCAAGAACAAGTGAACCTCAAATTTTAATAATAAAACTTAATAATCTTTGAACATTAAACTTTTTCTGTTGATCTGCCAATGACATCAATTTGTATTTAATAATCCATAAAAGCAATATTCTTTAAATCAGAACTATAAAATAATATTAAACCTAAGTTTCTCCAATTGCAACCGAATCTTATACAGCGACCCTGAGATCAAAACAAATTTATATAAATTAAGTTGAGTGTAAAAAGAAAAGAAAGTTAAGAGCCTCTTGTAGATTAATATAATTGAGTATGGCAAACCTAAATTAAATAAGAAGTTCACATTTAAATAATATTGTATTTTTTATAAAACTAAATTAAATTATCTTGACCTGTAAAGTGTGAGTTATTTCAGTGTAACCTAGAGATCAATATTATAAATAATAATTTCATTCTTATCAGAGATAAGTGGCTATATATATATATATATATATATATATATATATATATATATATATATATAGCCTATATATATATATGTGTGTGTGTGTGTGTGTGTGTATAATGAATGTGTGATAAAAGGTAGAGACTTGATATTTTCACAGTACAATCTGTTTATAACATAGACGCACGCTAAGAAAGTATTTTGCAAGATATTGATTTTAAAGGTTAATAATTGCAAAATTTCGTGTAATGTCTATAAGTCCCTTATGAATTGCACAGAGAAAGTATATTTCATAGACTATGCCTGTTCTATAATTAGTAAGTATAACTTCTTACGACAAAATATGCCAACGACAGATGTTTAGATTCTTATAAAGTTAATTCAAATCATTGATCAGGGTGAATTTGTTAATTCAATAGTCGTTTGTTTAACTCTGATGGACTTTGAATATTAGATCTTGTGTACAATATTTTTGAATATATTCTGAATAAAACTGTATTTAAAAATGGCAATTATAATGTTAAAGTTATCTCTGAATGGAGACGAAAACGGCTGTTTATATTAACCGCACACTAATAGGTCATATTGACTTCGGAAATTTTCTGGCTAATTCGTTCAGCGGCAATCTGATGCCTGAAATGGTATGTGACGTCGTACTTCTAAAGATTTACGCCTGTGAATAAATCTGTGCGTGTCTAAAGAGGTTTACACTTCAAAAACATGTTCGTCACGCGAAATTAATAACGCGTCGAAACAAACCAGGTCTACTCAAGGCAACCATGACGCCAATTTCTTATAACCGTATCATATTCATTATATTTATGATGTTTTTCATAGAGTTCAGAAATTAATTACATACCGTAATATATTTCAACCGTACTTATTCAACAGCGCATTGCCTACTTACGTAAAACAATTTACTGGTAACATTCTAAATAAAAATTGTTTGAAGTATATTTGTGAGCTTCGTGATCATGCTATCTGTGTTAGTTAACTGTACATCAAGTTTTCATAAATATTTGTAGTCACTGTTTTTTATTATTAGTGGTACAGGTCAAATTTTATTTGCTGGCACTTGTCCCTTAGGCAGAAATTGTGTATTCGTCGTCTAGAAAACATTAGGCATTGTTGTCGTCATTCCTCATCGAGACTATAAATCGTGAAAAGACATTCCTATTAGTACGCTTCACTGAACGCCCTATTTACATTTATACTAAACATTAAAAATTGTTATTAAGTAACAAAATAATAAGTGAACCATATGAGTCAGCGGAAGTCCAAAGGTCGATGTTTTTAAAATAACCTGTGAGCACCTCCCCTCTCCCTTTATGCTTTGCCTTTCACCAAGACCCGCAACCCCCAAGTGCCAGCTTATAATATTTGAACGATCACATTCTGTTAAAACAAGTAATATTTTTAAAAAAATTTTCAAGTCAATTCCTATTTAGGTCAACAAAAATTTTAAAAAATTATTTTATTCTAGTTATTTTTTATTAAATAATTGCAATTAATATAGAGTAACATAACCTAAACGTTAAAACAGCTCTTCTAGCACATAAACTATAATGTAAAATCAGCTGCATTATGAGAGTAACTATATTGCATAGCTTGCACCTTTTGTGAACAGTTTTTCTCCTAAATAAAATTAAAATAATTCATTATAAATTGAATTGATGAATTATCATTTGAAAAATTGTATTAAATCAAGTTTCACGCACTACAAGTTTAAAGATATGTATTTGAACTTGATTAAACGAATAAAAAGTATTTGAAGGAGAGTGTGAGGTAATAGAAAGAAGTGATTTAGTAATATTTCAACAACTTATTTTGTTTATCGAAATCTATTGGACTTCAATATTGGACTTTCAATATTTTGCAGGATTATTAATTTAATATATTGGCTTAACTTAAATCAATTTTAATCAAATTAAATTTTACGCAATGTTTAACTTTAAAAGAAAACATTTCATCAAAATTATAAATTATAGAAATTCAGGGCAGGAGATCTAATTTTTTAATACTCTCCAAAATACATACATATCCACAAGAGTCCCCTATACGGATGTTTTACTGGAAGGGCAGATATTAAATTTATAACTCGCTTTTCCGAAAATGTTCTAATTGAATCATTTTTAAGGTACACTACAGGCTGTATTAATGGCCTGATGAAGATGGCAAACTAGCTGTCGATACGTTGCCGTTATTTTGAAAATAAATGTTACTGACTCATATAATATATATATATATATATATATATATATATATATATATATATATATATATACAGTATATACATATTATGTATATATCAACCGTTTTTTATTAACATCGCTTACTTTTAGCAACTGTAACATTTAGGTAATTGTTACTGAAATTTTTTCAGTTCTAAATATACCTTGGAAATAAAGGCCAAACACGACTTTATTATATCACTCCTAAAGGCAATAGAAAAGATAAGTAATTAAATATAGGGTAATATTTTGCTCCTAAAATTAATTGATTTGGAGGGGACACGTGCTCCCCTCCGGCTACGCCCCTGACAGGATCATTGAGGATTGTCAACCCTTTACACCCCTTATAAGAAGAAGGATAACGTGCGAGACTAAGGATCGGATGTAATGACCCCCTGGTGCTGGAAATAAATAGGAAATTATAGCAGGGTCGCTCTATCGGGGCCACCCGTTATCCGCTTCATGCTGCTAAATTAACTGCAGTCAGTACTCGACTGACTTGTTATTCCACTCATAGTTTCACGGATCATTTATCTTGTACGTTTATATCTAACAAGGAGACAATTCTATTTCGTGAAACAGAATAGCTGCTATGTTACGCCAATAAAACAGTGTGATATCAAAACTGTATCTGTTATGTTGTTAGATCTCTAAAAAACTGTTTCCAAAATTTTCCTTAATTTTGTTTAATGTTGTCGTTGATTATTGATACAACTATTCTTTGAACTTAGCTTGTGAGGTTATGTTAAAACAAATAAAAACTCACAAATTAATCATTTATTGACTCATACGCGTTATAAAAAATTACGCATTATAAGGTACGAAAATGTGTTAAGATGATTTGGGAAATGTTTTAGCACCACCATCTCGCCAGATATATCCGAATGGGTCATCTTTGACTAACTGCGATCGATCAATTTACTATAGACTATAAAAAACAGAAATAAGACTGTGCAGAGCCTACATTTGGGTTTAAGGAAACGATATAAAACGTATTGGTATGTGAAATAGCAAACTGTTATTGCTTACATGTGTTATTGCTTACATTAGAATAATCTCTATAGGTTAGAGGGAGGTATCTAAACTTTACATAAAGGTTTCGAGTAAAATCGCATAACAGGTTTATTGAAGAACGAAGGAAGGGACAGTAATCCTCCGATGTAGAGATGGCCGATATTTTCTGTCACGGTGACTTGTCACTGATATTCGTTTTTCGCTGACGCTACGTGACAAAATATGGAAAATGCTAGTTCCAGTGACAATGGATTGATCCGAAGTTGACTCTGTTGTAATTGGGTAAAAAGTCGCATTTACTGGATGAAACGGCTGTCATTGGTTGAATTGTCGCTGTCACTGGCTCTACTCTCACCGCTCGGCTCACGGCGCAGATTATCGTGTAGTGTCGTTCAGCGAAGGGGAGGGGGTTTGTCTCTGTTGTGATTGGGGAAAATGTCCCTGTCGTGACTGAAATGCTACTGATATATTACCACGGCATGGCATTGGTTGATTTGTCGCAGTCACTAGTTCTACTCATTTACGTCATGTGTGTGGTCGATTTTTGTCAGGTTTCAATATAGTGTTGTGTACAAATGACGCTATTTCGCACTCGGTGATTTGTTCTTAATTTCGTAGTTTATTATTTAAGTAAAATAAGCCTTTGAAAAAATAAAAAAGCTAGTTATGGAGTCATTTCCCTAGTGCGGTATGTCTGACTGATATTGCTAGAACAGTCTCATTATCCTTTGTCACTGGTACTAAAGTCACCGGTAAAGTCACTGATCCAAACCTGGCGCTGTCCCTAAAATTGCCGACCGTTAAAATCACTAGATCGACCATCTCTACTCTAATATTGAAACATTCTCTTGTGGTCAAAGGAATAAAGTCTCAAACATTTGTATGCTTATAAGGGTCCTCCTGGCTCCCTCATGGCGAGCGAGGGCTAATCATGATGATATTCTTAGTACCCTTTAGGCCACGGAGCACAAAATTAATTAGAAATAATAACTCTGATCAAACAATATAATCACTCACGTATTCATACAACCTGCGTACGATAATAATAATACTGTATAGAACTGACAGAGTTTGACAGCCCCAAATAAATCTGAAGTGTGAAGGTCGTTACGGACCTGCTTGGAATCGCCTTTTAAAACATTTTGAAAAAATTAAAATTATACAAATTTTTAAACATAATAAAGTCAAATTAAAAATTATGTGTAATTTTTAAAAAATTACAGTTTTGTTAGAACAATTATTATTTATCGGTTTGAATTTATATAAAGGGCGGTCAAAAAAGTAGCTCGGATCTGGGCTGATTTAGAAAATTAGAAACAGTGAGTGAAAAAAGATGAAGTATGATCAAGAAGGGGACAGATTTTTTAAAGGAATCTTAAAGGGGAATATAACAATAGTAGTACTGGCAGACACAAGTGAAATCTTGATTTGAAATCGTAGCCAGTTTTAAAATATATATTCAAAAACTTACTAATTTAAAAAATGATTAAACTAATTCGATTTAACTTCCATTACAGAGTGTCAGTTGCAAAAAAAGTCTTCACTTCAAACTTGAAATAGATTCACTTAGTATTGCTTCTACGGATTGCTTATAGTAAGATTTATAGAAATGGGAATTAATAATTTTATCAAGTAATGAATAATATTACTATGATTAATACTAATATTACTAATAAATATGAATAATAGGGCCTAACATTTTTAAAAAATAATATAAAATACAGGTTAATACATCCTTCGAGTATTAGGGACAGATTTTGTATATTATACATTGTGAATTCCAGTATATTTTTATGTCTTTCCTACCAATATAATACTTTCCTTTGTTCACGCGTTTCAGAATGACTCCATTTTCAAAACTTGAATAGCACATTTTAACAAGTACTGTGTACGTGATGAAAATGGAGTCATTTTGATATGCGTAAACAAAGGAAAATATTGTAATGTTAGAAAAACCAGAAACAAATACTGGAATACATACAATTATCTATAGCATAAAGTAGAATGATTATTTAAACAATTGCTTACGTTATATTTTGGTCTAATCAAATTTACGTTTCTAAACAAACAAAAAATAGATTTCGTAAATTATTTAAACATAACCACCAAGTAACCTTTAACTGAGGAGGAAAATTGCTTACGTTATATTTTGGTCTCATCAAATTTACGACGTTTCTAAACAAACAGAAAATAGATTTCGAAAATTATCTAAACATAACCACCAAGTAACCTTTAACTGAGGAGGAAAACTGCGGTTACTATCTCTACTTTAATCACTGTGTTTAAATTCCATAAACCCTTTGAACTATCGTACTTATAACCCCAGATGAATCGGTTTTCTCTGTCCTACACAGTGCCTCAAGTGTCTAAACACCTTCAGAATGTATATTAAGGATATGCCGTGGATAAGCCCGAGATTAAGGAATCACATGAAGAGTGTAAGAATATATCGGATATTCAAAATGTGGGACGTAAATAAGAGGCAAGTCCCAAGGAACGGACGCGATACACGTGTATCTTAATGTTTAGCAGTGAGGGTTGTTAGCACTATTAGTATGACAATAGTGTTAATACCTATAACAGTACTGCTACCTCACATTCACGCCATGCAACGTCACAGCCTGTGCTAAGCGACAGTATATTTATTTTAATTCAATTCAATTGGTTATTATTATGTTTCAATATTTGTTTAAAGCTTGATTTTTATTATATATTCCCAGAAGTCTCGTACATTCGATGTGCACACGGAGATGTGTGACAGTTTCATTGTCTGTTTTTATCCATTTTGTTTCTTATAACTAGTATTGTTATAATGGGTAAAACTGTTTCTACCAAAATCCCAGTGTATTTTGCTTATTCTAATAAACACTGGCTCGTGGTTATATTGAGGTTTTTTGCTATATATGTTACGTTTTAAATTAAATTAAATTTTTGTTCAGTACTTCTGAAGATGGTTACCTTGTAACTGAAATGTACAAGTTATTTTGTGGTTATTGGGTTTATTATTTAAAATATTATAACATAGGCCACGGTTGCTCAAAAAATCATTATTATAACTATTTACATGTTTTTACTATTGAGAATATTTTTAAAGTAATCATTTACTTAACGTAGTTCAGATAAGAAAGCTTACTAATAGACCCCATTCGATTTTTTCAGTTCGTTTTTTTTTTTGCTCACACTCTCCTTATATATATGCTGATACGTATCCTTTCACGGATGGAAAAATATGATGAATAGTTACTATCTGGAGTACATCCCTTCATTCTGCAGTCCATAAATTCGCAGTTCCGACGTTTCGCTAGAATCTCATCCACCATTGACGAGGTGAACACAACAACAGTAGAAGAACTCGCTCTTCTACTGTTGTTGGGTTCACCTCGTCAATGCTGGATGAGATTCTAGCGAAACGTCGGAACTGCGAATTTATGGACTGCAGAATGAACGGATGTACTCCAGATAGTAACTATTCATCATATATATATATATATATATATATATATATATATGTATACATATCATGTTAAAAATTTCAATCGTTAATCAAATACTTTTTACTCATCCAGTCAAGTTCAAATACATTTTTTTAAACTTGTGGTGGTTCATATTTCATGTTATTACATTTTTTGTCAAATCATAATTTATTAATTAAATTACAATGAGAAAAATTTTTCACAAAAATGGCAAGGTTTTCAATATAGTTATTTCGTCTCATTTGGCTTAAAATAAGTGATAACATATGATTTCATAAAACACTTGATTTTGTGTTATACGTTATGTGGTAAAACAGCTGTATCAACGCATAGGTTATGTTACTTTATATATATATTAATTGTAATTATTTAATAAAAAGTAACTAGAATAACATTATTCTTTGTTGACTAAGTATGAATTGACATTAAAAACATTTGTTTATATTACTTGCTGCACTATTAAAGCAAACATTCTTTGCTACTATTTCTCTACTGCAGTGCCAACACAACACGTACCAAATTGCACGACTAAACAGACTCACTTCGACACACGACAAATTTGTAATTCCGTCCAAACCGAGAACATAACAATGAACGTGTTCCAAGAGAAGGTGAAACCCGGTGACCACCTCTGTCCTTATTGCGTGCTGACCGGATGTCCGGCGCGGCAGAGCGGAGGGAACGGGGTCAGTAACACGCGTTCCTCAGTGGGTCACCAGTGCCAGTCGATGATTGTGGTGACTTTTGGTTTTTCAGAAAGTGAGTGCGCGCCGCTGAGAGTGCTTGGTGGACACCAAAATGGTGAAGATTTCCACGGTGATCGAATTGTTGGTGCTGTGCCTTTTGATCGCATTCGCCGCTTCGAGGGTCATTGGTAAGTGATGTTTCTTTTTAATATTTTACAATTAGAGAAAAGTATGTCTGAGAAAGTTAATTTTGGGGTAACTTCTCTAAAATATCGAATCAGTTACCAATTACGAAATGTTTCAAGGAAGAAGCCATATCACTTGCAGGTGATGATCCACGGTACTTCCCTACAATTAGTATAATAAGTAATTTTTTTTAAAGAGTATTCTGAAATACATTAAATTTGTATTAATCTAAAATAATCAGGAGCACTTTATATGATTCTTTAAATGATAATGACGAAAATCTAGTTTGTTTTTACAATATTTCTTTATTTTTAAAACTTTCAAACTACTAAACTCAAATTCCTATTATATTTAGATGTAAGAAATTTCCAGTTTAGCTTTTGAGCAAAGCCCTAATAGAAATTATTAACAGCTTCCAAACTGACAATCAATGATTTTTTTTCTGAGACTTATTATATTTTGTTTTTTGTTACCTTTTTAGTGATGATGCCTTTGCAATTGTAAATTAATTTTGAAAGGAAAATATATTATTTATTGGGAGATGTTTATCTTTTTAATCTATAATTATTGTCTATTATTTACATTCAGGATTTTCAAAATGTTGAAAAATGTAAATTTGAATAAACTGCTTTGTATACATAATAGAGAGAAAAATATTGCAAAGAACATTCAAGTCGAAAATTGTGAAATATATTAACATTTTAGAAGTTGGATAATTTGAATGACATTCATTTACAAGGAAAACCTGTTTGAACATAAAATTCTCAAGTTTAGGTAGTCACAATCATAATTAACTGAATGTAAAATAAAAATTTGTTAAATTATTCCAAGTGTCCTTGAATTTTTGAAATCTTATAACTTTCATTATTAATGATTCGTCAATAAACACAAAACTAGAATAAAAGACACGTTTATAAAACAACCTTTGCAATTGAAAATTACTAAAGATTATTTTTGCTAAATGCCTCATATAAAAATAAATTACTGTCAATGATAACTAGAACATACTAAAGGCTTTGACTGCTAAAGGAAACAGAACGTTTTACCGACAAAAAAGTGTCACAATACATTTTAAAAACTTTCCTAATGAATTATTAAGGGACAAATAGATATAATTAGTTACAAGTTGCAATGTGGTAATTATTATTTAATTTTAAAATAATAGGCCGTTATTAGGCTATTTAAGCCGTATTAAACTGGCGATTATGTACTGATATAAAAATATTGCTAAATCACTACTTATGTTTCACTATTTGTATACATTTTTGTTTTATGGTTCTACTATAGGATAAAGTTTTAAGAATAAAAATATTTAATAGTAAACTTCATTACTAACTAAATAACAAAAGCCAAATTGCCATGTATAAATATTTGGTAAAATATTTTTGTTTAATTTTGCAAAACGTTATTTGCATGGACAATTTTATATCGGTAGCAATAAGAATATTGAGAAAAAATTACTTTCATTTAATTAATTTTTAAAACCCAATATCTGGAGCAGGTTTTGTTTCGGAGAAATAGTTTGTTTTGGTGAAAATAGTTTGTATTGTCACTCACGTTTTTAAATTCTGGAAAATATGATCCCCATTGTTGCTGCTGGCGACAATATGGCCTTATTTTTTACTAATGTATAAACATTTTCAATTAATTTCAATAAAAAGAATGCCTTGAGAAAATAAATTGCTACCCTTTGACATTACAGCATGCACCTGTCTGATGTAGCACTTGTTTCCCCAACCTTCATAACTTGAACTACGCAATGATAAAAGACGGGTGATATAGTCAAAACTCCGAGGAATACTTGGAGGTTAGTGCTACTTACCAAGAGCACAGCACAGGTTTATAAGCTGTGCAACAGGTTTAGAGCACAGCAACAATATTGAGCTAACAATTTTACCTTTAATTTCAGTAGTCTATTGTATAAAACTTATGAAAAAGGTTTAACTTTACAAACATTTTCCCAAGCAATTTTTTTATTTAATAGCTCAACTTTTAAAAAACAAGAAATATTAAAAAAATTAAGTACATTCCAACTTCAATCAACAAAAAATTGTATTTGTTTTTTTTAAATTTTATAATTACAACGAGTATAAATATGTATATACATAAGACAGAATCAAAATATTAAGTATCAAATAGAAAGCGAATTTCCTTGCAATTTTCCATTTCCCTTTCTATGTATGGTTTTGAACAATTTTTTTTGTTTGTTACTATTTATACGTTGTCTTTTTTCGTCGCTTGCATTGTATTGTAGTTTCTTTTCACTTTCCTTTCGCATTTTCCGTTTGTGAAGTGAGGTTTGATAATGTTAATCCAGTTTGTTTATTTAATCTTTTCATTCATGTTTAATCCTGGTGCATTATATATGGTATTGAGGGGTAACCATGGCAACAACATAAGATTCTCCAATGGAGGTATCGGCGACAACCAGATAGGGTCAAAAAGAGTTCATATACATCTTTGAGAATTACATTTCTAGCTATGGGAAAGTGGGTTCAGTGCCAAAGCGCACTTTGAACATAAAGATACTAGGTTCAAATCCGACCCAACCCCTAAAATGTTATAATTTAATTATTGATCAAGTATTATTTTTAAAGTGTAGGCTACATCAATATTGTCATCCACGATAGGTTAAAAAAATGTACTTAAACTTGATTGTATGAATAACAACTTATTTTATTAACGATTGAAAATTTGTACAAAATATATATCAGGAGAGCGTGAGCTAATAGAAGGGACTAAATAACGAGAAAAATTCGTTCGTAATTATACGTATATAATTACACGTATACTTGATTTCCACTGATCATCCACCTATCTGTAGCCTTACAGTGATATTTGTCAACCTTTATGCCACCATATATATAACACAATACATAGATACAACTAAAAACCCTTCAGAAACTGCTGCTTTACAAATTGTATTATAAGCTAGATCACTTTATTATTATACCTAACTTTTACAATCTACTCCTATAAAACAGCCTTAGTCATCGTGGCCCACCTATAATCATAGCCTCATTTTATTAAACATATTTAATAAAATCATATACTTTAAAATTCTTAGTTTGTACCTATATATAACTTTTCTATTTAACAATTTTGTACTTATACTAATCCGTTTTATTTTTATTTATAGGATTTTTAGAACATCAAGTAACAATTTTTTAAAATAATAGCCAACACAATTCTGGATTTGTCCATATTGTTACGCTCTTACCAGGGTCCCTTAAATTATAAAGAAATTTAAATTTGACTAAACATATATTAAAAAATTCACACCCTTTTATAATTGTTATTATTTACACACTTAACATTCATAAAAGCATATAAACACTGTTTTAATTAGGTCTAATAATTAGTACTTAGTTCGCTAACGTTCTATTTAAACTTAACACGAACGGCCACTGTAGGTCCCTCTCTTACTCTCTTCACTACAAAAACTTATTCCCTCTTCACGCTTGAAAAGTCTTTATGTATCGAATTCCAGCAGTTTCTCGTAATTTCTATCCGCTTTACTTCTAAAAAGTTCTAGTCTTATCGAAGGCATGTTGTTGTGTCCGCTCAATGGAGAAAGGGCTTTACCCGTTACAACATATTAATCTAGTCCATCTTATACAATATAAGGTCTACAATTTGTTTACATGGGTAGTAGCATATAATATTACACTATATATAGTAACATATTATTAAATATGTATATTAGATGATAATATCATTCAAATAGTGAACAATAGGTCTACTACATATCTGGCTACGTAATACATGCACTATATTAATGTGCATGATAGTATAGTATTTCATATAGTAACACTAAAAAAAAAAGGTTTTGTACTTGAAATATTTATCTAGTTAAAAGTAAATGTATTTACTTAAAATGTTTTACTTATTTACACATAAGGTTTTAATAAGTTGTAGGATACTATTATTATATACAAAAAGTGTTTCCCCCTTTTGTTTTTCCTTGTGATTAAGGTAACTGTATTTTTTATTATATTTTTTAATTATAAGGTTATGAGGGTTTTTGTGAAAAGCAATTATTTTCTCGAATAACTAGTGAACAAATTAAACACATAGGCTGACATAAAAGTAAGAAATTCACTACTTTACTTAAGCATCACTAAATAGAGATTGAAAGCTGTATGCCGCACTAAGGGATCTCGGAATACCATCCTAGCTGATAGCTTTAACAAGGATGAAAATGTGCGATACCAAATGCATCGTCAAGGTCCAGGGTATCTTGTTTCCGAAGAACTCAGACAAGGAGACGCCTCGCCTTGTTTTTTTTTAATCTTGCACTGGAAAAGATCGTGCAGGACTCAGGGATTGAAACGCGAGGCACAATTATGAATACACTGGTGCAGCTAATAGCGTACGCTGATGTTGTAGATATCTTAGCTAGATCCTTCAAGGCACTAAAGGCATTGTCTCAGCTTATGCGAGCGCCCAAGGAAATGGGACGATGTGGCAGTTCTAAAATACTCCACCAGGAAGATGGATTTGTTGATCTGGGACCTTATCTGGGATCCATTGTCAGCTCCAAAAATTAAGGTCTCCATTGAGGTGAATAAAAGGATAGCCAATGCCAAAGAATAGTCAAAAAATTAGAATAAATAAATATAAAAGAACCAAGGTACAAATTTAAAGGGCAATGCTGTATTCTAGAGGTTGAAGAAAAGTATAGCCAGTGCCGATGAAGCCTACTTTGGACTACGCAAACACCTGTGCAGGCATTATGTAGCGAGGAAAGTGATGCTGTGCAAGATGTTGATCCGTCCCGCACTAACATGTCTCCGAACCTTGAATATTAACAAGAACACCCACACTTTTTTTACTTAACAAAAAGACTTTTTTGTCAAAGATTTGATAAAAATATAATAACTAGAAAATTAAAATTTTTAGGCCATGGAAAGGTTTGTTAACAAGCATTTATAATTTACGACGAGGTTTCCAAACCAAGAGAAAAGAGTAGTTTTCAAAAAACTGCGGAATTAATAAACACGCTTATTGGTGGTATTTTAAACGAACTTTTTTCTGATTGGTTGAATTGAAGGTATATAAGAACAGGGGAGGAAGTTCATCGACAGGCAGTGTAGCTGGGTACCTTTTGTTAAATATTTTTTATTTCTGGGAAGAGTTAAATATAATGTTAATTTTTTCAGATACACGAGAACAGACCATTTTAAAATATAAATATATGATAAATTTATTTACAGAAACAACACGAACCAATAGATCTAGAGTAGCAGAGTGCTCGAAATATTAAGGTTACTCTTGCTTGAATGACTTATTTGAGATGTTTAATATACATTTATTAAAGGTGAAAACTGTGACTTTGCTTCGAATAAATCCGATTTTATTAGAGTGAAAGTTGACGACAGTGAAGCCGTTTCTAAATACAACCCTTCCGGAGTTATAAAGAGCAACTGCTTCCAGCAACGCAGGATCTACAGGATTACACTTCCAAACAGGAGAACATACCGACCAGCGTTCATCGCCAGTGTAACAGGCAATAATTAATGGAGAATTAATCAGAATAACTTTAATCGATTCAAATGAAAACCGTTCTACATTCTAGAGAAAGTTAATTAGAGAATCCAATTTTTTTTAAATCTTTATTACTTAGGCGAACTGTACTTGAGAAATTTAATTAATTTAATGAAAAGACGGAAATCGTATTAAGTAATATAAGAAATTAAAATAGAGTGGCATAACTATAAAGTTATAACAAATGAAATAATCAAGAGTGAGGATCTAATAATTTATCACACAAAAAATTAAAATTAAGAGATGTTTGTTATTAGACAATTTAGGTGATGAAATTGTTTGTTTATCTAATAATATTAGAAAACGTTATTCAAACCCTTCTATTAGTTCAATCTC
Organism: Prosapia bicincta; assembly: GCA_036971475.1. Classification (NCBI taxonomy): domain Eukaryota; kingdom Metazoa; phylum Arthropoda; class Insecta; order Hemiptera; family Cercopidae; genus Prosapia; species Prosapia bicincta. The sequence goes on along the minus strand of JBAIZL010000004.1, from coordinate 2,922,511 downwards.
TCCCTATATATAACTTGTATATATATATATATATATATATATATATATATATATATATAACTTGTGTCAAATTGTCAATGGTAATAAAATACTTTTTATTCATCCCTCAAGTTCAAATACATACGTGTAGTAAATGACACGAACTATTTCGTTTTATTTACGTTTATTTCACGTTTTCAAATATTAATTCAATAATAATTGAATTAAATGAATTCATTTTAGTTTTATTTTGGAGAAATTCTTTTCACAAAAGGGGCAAGGCATGCAGTATTGTTATTACATCTCATTTGGTGTTTAATAAGTGATAACATATGATTTCATAAAACAGCTGATTTTTTGTAATGGGTTGTGTGGAGAACAGCTGTTTTAAGAAATAGATTAGGTCATGCTATTGTAATGATTGTATTATTAATTGTAGTTATTTAAAAAAAAGTAACACAGATAAAATATTTTTTGTCGACATAAGTAGAAATTGACTTTAAAATTTTTGGTTTATATTACTAGTTTTGTAATATTAACAATATTTTAAAAAATTGTTTTTTAAAGACAATATTATCAGCAACGATTTGTATTTACGTTATCGTGGATTCAATATATTGCCGTCAAATCTGTTTTTCGTAATTTAATATTTACACGGAAACTTAATTGTTATATAATGTTTAATTGCTTGTAGTAAATTCCCTTTTTGTCAAAATTATTATGAAATTGAAAAGAAAACGTCATCATGCTTACATTCGCGTGCAAGCGGGCGTATGTTTTGGGATTGCGTGTGAGTGTAATTATGTAGTTTATGAGTATATATTTAGAGAGTAGGGGTGTTTTTAAATCGTTAATAAGACAGGTAAACAGTAAAGGCCAACTAGGAAGATAAGAAAAGACAACACAGTGATTAATTATTTTCAGAGAGTACAGTAGTCTCGAAAATCCGAGTCCTGATATTATGAGCTTCCGTATAATTCGAGCCTATTTCTATTTAAGTTTATTTTATCTATTTGAAAGGAAATGAGTCGGGCGTACAAGAAATGTTTATATTAATACGATATTTTCTTCCTCCCCATTCTGTTGTTATGCTGTCGCTCATGATCGCTGTTATGTTGTGTTTGAATGTCCGTATTAGTTATGTTTAAATAACAGGAGGTCAATGGGCCATATATATCTTCCTTTATTTACGCTGTAAGTTTTGACAGTCAACAAATATCCTTCCACAAATGTCTAGTCTTGTGTCTGACATATCGGAAAATAAACTCTCTAGAAGTAAACAAATCAATCTACACTCAATCGACATTCATGATTATCTGAACTGGTCTTTATTCCCACTATTAATAGATCCGATTCGGGCAGTTGCCACATTGATCTGGATATGAGGGGTTTTATTATTTTGGGGGTTCATTAGAAGTCCTATTTTTTTCTAATGCTCAGGAACTTTTTCCGTGTAAATAGAGGGGTTCTCGGTCCCATTCGCCTCGAACTATCGAGACTCTACTGTATTTGTAGACTTCTTCGCAATCATCTGAGAGAAAAACTAATCGATACATTTAATGAACTCGATATTGAATGACCGGATTATCTAAGCCAATGTTAAACGTAAACTTCTGACAAAAGGAATGGTCCTGATATTTTGTAAACCTACTAATAAAGAAACGTTTTCAGCGTGGTATTTGTGAAAAATGCGGTCGATTCTCTTAACTTCTATTATGAGTAAATATGACGCGTATTCGTGTCGACACGTCTTCCAGCGCCTTTGAAACACGTTTTAATGTCAGAGAAAGCTGCATAGCCTGCTTCAGTAAGTGGTACCGTTAGCATCTGCCTCCTTCATAAAGAACATGCACTTCCATCAAGTCATCTTTCTTATACAATTTCTTAGACATATTTTAGAAGTCATTTCAAGAGCTGTTTCTTGAAATAACTATTTCTCAAGACACGTCTGAATGTGTATTTTTTGCACAGAGGAAATCTTTGACTTGCCGAGACTCTCACAGGCACTCTCTCAGTGTTGCCAGCTATAACACTGATTTTTACACAGTATTCTCAATAAATTAAATGATAACATATGATTTCATACAACGGCTAATTTTATCTTATAGGTTATGTTGTAGAACAGTTGTTATTATTTTCAAATTCTTTTTATTAACTCACACTCTCCTTATATATATATCTTGTACAAATTTTCAATCGTTAATAAAATACTTTTTTATTCGTTCAATTACGTTCAAATACAATTTTTAAAATGCTACCGTGGATGAATTGATGTTAATACTGTTTTTTTCAAATATTTAATCATAAATTTAAATTTAAAAATTTGATGCTCTGGTCGGATTTGAACTGTGGATATACATGTTTGAAAACTAGCACTTTTACCACTGAGCTAGATTTTCTAGACCTAATAATTACTTAATTATACGAAAAGGTTCTTTGCAATAGTGAAGCCTTATAAGAGGTGGATAGAATGAGAGAAAAAAAGAAAGTAAATAGTAAGAAACAAAAATCATTATTCCGATATCATATATTGTATAAGGAGGAAAATGGGATATTGAAAGGAAATTCACTTTATATATTTGATATATTGTGACTCTGTCATTAAACATATATATATATATATATATATAGGGATAGATTACACCTACTCCTATAAAGGTACTATAAGTTAATATGGCCTATATAATTATGGCCTAAAGCTTACATTATTGTAATTTTCATTCCTGATGATGATGGTACTGTTTACCAACGAAAAGCTTTGGATATAAATTAATAAATATTCTTGTATTTGAATAACCTATGTTGTTTTAAATTATTAAACAAGAAAACGTATTATATATATATATATATATATATATATATATATAAATATATACATATACATATACATATACATATACATATACATATACATATACATATACATATACATATACATATACATATACATATACATATACATATACATATACATATACATATACATATACATATACATACACATACACATACACATATACATATACATATACATACACATACACATACACATACATACATATGCATATACATATACATATACATATACATATACATATACATATACATATACATATATATATCCTATATATATTGTAATTATAAAATAAAAAGTAACTAAAATAAATTTTTTCTTTGTCAACTTCAGTAGGTATTGACTTTAAAAATTAGTGTTTTATATTACTTGTTTTAACACGTAGCTTTATTTATTTCACATAATCAACTTAAATTGATATTATTAAATGTTTTTCCACACAATTTTTTTTTAATGAAACCTTTTTTGGCGCGTCTGACACTTTTAAGAGTTTATTTCAATTGAATTTGTTAAATAAAATTTTATTCAGAAAATTGTTCTACTTTTAATAAAGATTTTCAATTAACTACATTATTTAATTATTAAATATCACAAGATTAGACTGTACAACTATTCTTTGAGCTTAGCTTGTGAGGTTGTTAATACAAATAAAAGACGTAAACAAAACTCACAAATTAATCATATATTAACTCGCATTTAGTTATGGTCGCGTTTCAAAGTCATCATCATCAGTGAGTGTTGCTACTACAAACTCTAACGCATAACTGAGAAACGTATAACCAACACAATAAATACCAAATCTTATTTTTTGTTTGTTAACCAGGTAACCATCTTCAAAAGTACTGAACAAAATTAATTTAATTTACAAAGTAACATATATTGCAAAAAATGTTGAGGCTATAAATTTATTGTTATTTTGTCTTAATGTACATCAAGTGATTAAATAAAGTTATATTGTGGTTATTGGGTTTGTTATTTAAAATATTATAACATTAGGCCACAGCTGCTCAAGAAATCATTATACATTTGTATGTTGATGCTGGGTTTATCTGTACAGATCCGATAGACGGGGCTAGAGGGTTAGCCAACGACCATCATGGACTGGCCAATCACAAGACGGTTTTCCGGAAGAGCAGACAGGAAGTGGACGTGCCTAACAGATTTTGCAAATGTTCCTCCCTCTCTTGCAACTGCTGTCGAGACTTCTCACTTCCGGTTGTTCCTATCAAAGGACCTGGTAAGTAATTTCTCTAATGTAGCTTATCTTACAAGATATAAACATGCCGCGCCTGTTTCTTTCCTTTCTGTAAATGCGCAAATAGCGAAAAAATAAAAGAACTCAGTCGCGACTCTTACACTCTAGTCGCGGCGAGAAAAAGCTGGGAACTGCTCATCAAGGATATCCCACTTAGCCGCACACTTCCCCGCACAGGTGGAGTGGTGTCCTTTCGCACTCTCACGGGGCACGACTACCTTGCAGCACATCTCGCAAGGATTGGTGTTTGGCCTCGGCAGAGTGTTCGCTTTGCCAAGAAGCGAATTCACAAATTGACATGCAACATTTCTATAGTTACAGAGACCTGCCAGAAATCCGAAACAGCTTTACAGAAAATATCGACCTCGAGTGTCTAACCATCCTCTATTGGACAGCGCGGCACCGGATGGCAGAAATACCAAGAGTGGGCGTTGGATGAAGAAGAAGAAGATAAAAACATGGCGGGAAATGTGTATTAATAACCTTAGGAGAGGTTTTTTCCTTCAGAGGCCTATTATCACTTAAAGTTAAACGCATTTAATTACTTCAGTGAGTTATAAAGAAAATAATTTTAAATAACACATCCTATATATACCACCACAATTGTATAATTCATTAAAAGAGTAAACAATGGTAATAGATTTTAGCTTTCGTATTTAGCGTAAGAAAGCGAGAAATATGTACAGTTTAGACTATTCAGTAATTCAAGAGGAAACGAAAATAGATGGGAAGATGAATAAATCATCGAAAAATAAGATAAAAGGATCAAAAGTACTTCCGAAGATGAAACGACATCGAAAAATACGAAAAACGTGTCGTTAGTTAAATGTGCAAAACACATAATGGTTCCTCAATAAAACTAGTACAAAATTTTAAAAATCTAAAGAAGTGATGTAAATAAAGTCAAATACAAAACAAAAATAAAACTGATTGACATTGAAATATCCAAAACTTGACTAGGAAAGGCGTTGATTTTTGGTCGTTCTGTCAAAGTATTGCTTCAAATCATACAATCTTTTAAAGAATAGTTTAATAAAGACAAGAAGAACTTCGCTCACACATTGGCCTAGTCAGACTCCTTAGCAATCTAGAACCGCTGAATATGGCTGCGGACATACAGAAAGCAACGCAACGTAAACTTGAGTTGCTATTAGAAGAGATGTTAGTCGGATTACAATATTTTTCATATAAAGTTGCTAGTTTAGTTGTCAGTTATGTCGTCGTCAGCGGAAGATTGTCTATATTTTAAGAAAGAAACTACAAAAATTACAAAAGACAATTCAGTGCAGGCCTATACCTCTATAACGTTATTCATGCGAGACAAAGTCAATATATTGCTCTGAAAAATTCACGAAATTACCCAGACCAATTTTTTAATTATTATTGTATGAGCATTAGCAGTTACCTTTTAAGTCATGTATTTTAGAACATAAAGAAAAAAACCAATAATTGGCGAGAAAGATGGAAAATAAATTTCAGCTGAAGAAAGATTAACAATAACACACAACTAAGGTTAATTGCTCATTAATGTATTTATTTTTATGTAAAACTGCAAAACCTAAAACAACATTACATTACAATGATATAAAAATTAGTTCTTAACAAATGAAATTGTATAGTTCAAGTACCAAATTTTATATGTTTTGAACAAATTGTTGGTAATCATTCGTAAAGTCTTGAAGTTGTTGGACGCACAAATCATGACCAGAACCAGCAATATTTTGTTTTTCTGACATGATATACCACTATAATAAAACACTATTCAAAGAAACAGAAACACAAAAATACAAATAAAAATTATTATTATTTAAATACTGTATCACTCTTGAGAAACGCATACACAACAAAACAAATACTGCTGGCAACTGAGAAGCTAAGCAACGAGTTTACAGCATGTCGTGATCGGAGCAACTCTAGTTTCTGTGTCACTCACTTGTCGCGTTGCTATCAATTCACTATAAATTTGTGCATTCAACTCTACATGCTGTGTAAAATCAACTTACGTTTGCTTTGCGTTGCCGTCACCAGTTGTCTTCTGTATGTCCACAGCTTTACAGCATGCCGTGACCGGAGAAACTGTAGTTTCTTTGTCATTCGCTAGTCGCGTTGCTATCACTTCACTATAAATATGTGCATTCAACTCTATATGCTGTGTAAAAGCAACTCACGTTTGCGTTGCGTTTCCGTCACAAGTTGCCTTCTGTATGTCCGCAGCCTAACTCCCGGTTAACAGTATTGCAGCATATCCGCGGCCGCTATGGGGAAATTTTAAAAAACTTCCAGATTTAAATTGAGTATAACAAACTCAATGTAGGTTTACTCTGACTAAATAATGCATCTAGATATATTTTGCTAGGTGATTCGAGTCATTTAATACATCGCGCCGAAATATATCCGAGCTGCACAGTATTAAATCACTTTAAAGCCAGCGAGCGGTAGGTCGAGTGTAACTCGCTGTGATTATGTTTACATCCTATAACACATCTTATCTGCCAATATTACACAGATCCCTAGATCTACATCCATTACCTAGAATATATTGTTGAATCGTTGTGTATATTTCTTGTTTATTCGTAATGGTATAAGCACAAGCATCTAAACATGACGGAGTATGTTTCTCCCTGTTGCAGGCTGTGCGATGATTCGATACATCAACGACGATAAGATCAGTATCACCATGAGCTTTGGGGACAGAATACTGCGCAACATCACCGTCAATGGTAAGCTTTTATATATCTAGATTTACGCTATTTATCTATACTATTATATAAAAATGTAAAATTTTCTCATTTGTAAATGTACAGCATTCCTTCAATTAAGCCTTCATTACATTGGGAGTGCAATGGTTCATTAATAACAAAGTGCTTTCTATATGTTCCCACTTCAATTCTCTCCGATAAAGTGGGTTATCATGTTACTCTCTACTTGTATTCGATAGTTGCACTAGTGTTCGATAGTTAAAAGTGTTGTGCTAATGAGGACAAATCAAACTAGTTCACGCCTGGTGTATTCTTCCCTCTTGCTTGTATCGTATCTCCGTTCTCTTGCTAACCAAGAGTGAACCTCGTTTACCTGGGCCATAAGGAGTGAATTCGAAACAATATAAGCTACATTTTCACTCGTTTACTACCGTCCAGTTTCGCCAGTTCAACCCACGCTCCATAGAACCGTCTCATTAGGCCCAATCATACACGCCAGCATCAGATCAGTCACGTGACCTGGCTGTGATGTATTCTCTCAAGGAAGGTTAATCAAATAACTCGAGTCAAAATGGGATTTCAAAATCAAATACGTTCGCACTTGGGAAGATATAGTGTTCAACGGATCGGCGATTTTAGTGACAACGCCAGGCTTGGATCAGTGACTTTTACCGTTGACTTTAGTACTAAGTCACAAGTATCACTTTAGTGTTTTTATCGGTGACAAGGGATACTAAGACAGCTCTGTGTGTGCCAATAACAGGCAGGCATACCACACTAGTGAAATGATTCCACAACTAGCTTTTTTCTTTTTTTGGTCATTTTATTTAAAAATGAACTCCTACGAAATTAAAAACAAACTACCGAGTGCGAAATTGCGTCTACTGTATACAACAATGTCACTGTCGTGAAACCTGAGACAAATTGTCCACTCATACACGATGTAAGTGAGTAGAACCAGTAACAGCGACAAATCAACCAATGACAGTCGTAGTAAAATATTAGTAACTTTTTAGTCGCGACAGCTACATTTTGCCCAATAACAACAGAGATACACCCCTCCCCTATCCCCTTCAGTCAACGACACTGCACGATTATCTTCGCCGTGAGCAGAGCAGTGAGAGCAGAGCCAGCGACAAATCAACCAATGACAGCCGTATCATCCAGTGACTGCGTCTTTTTGCCCAATCACAACAGAGGCAACTTCCGATCGATCCATTGTCACTGGAACTGGAATTTTTCATATTTTGTAACCGGTACCACCAGCGACAAAATAATATCAGTGACAGGTCACCTTGACAGAAAATATCGACCATCCCTAGATAGAATCGCAGCAACAAAGAACGACGTACTAACGCCCTTAAGAAAGAAGGTCTCGTAGAATCAACGTTTCATTGTAGTAGCCTATTGTAGAATGTGAAAATGAGAATTTAAAGTTTTTTCTAAAAGGTTGTTACTTTTACAAGTTTTTAATTCGATTTGATAAATAAACAATACCCTATATTTACTTTATACTTTTAAATTTTGAAATGCATTTTAATTAAGAAAAAATTTAATTAACTACATTTGTCAACCTGTCTAATTTTAACCATTTGTAGTATATAAAGTGATATTTATTTAAGAAGTTTTTTGAGGCCATAAATTAGCTACTAATTTTTCCCGAGTGACAATTTCCCCCCCCAAGAGATTTCTGGATGCTCATCTGCTGATGTACGCTACACCATAGAACACATAAAGTTATACCTAATGTTTCCATACGTGTACAGAGGAGAACTTTATTATAATAGTCTAGGATGCAGCAGCATTTTCTGAACCGTGCCTACGAAGAGGATCCTAGTACTTCTATAAGCTGGTATAGCATTCCTTCTCCTAACCTGAAAATGCAACCTTTTGTGTTGTATTTGTCCTGTTTGAACTCTCAGATGTATAACATCGGCATCGCTTTATGACTCCATAGGTGGTTTCCATGACGCCAGTAAGTGGAGAGATTCATGTAAATACCTTTTAGTCTGTGTGATGTAACCTGTCTTATTTACAGCTTGGGTAACAAGGTGTGACCGGACGTGCCTTACCGCTTGCAGCCGCTCGTAGCTCTTTCTTTAATGAGTCACCTAATAGCATCCCTATTAAGTAAATTAACTTTACAGACAACCCACTCTCCCTTTCAGTCAACGACACTGCACGATGATCGGCGCCGTGAGCCGAGCAGTAGAGTACAGCCAGTGACAGCGACAAATCAATGACAGCCGCGGTAAGATATCAGCGTCTGCGACGTTTTGCCCAATCACTACAGAGACAATTTCCAATCGATCCATTGTCACTGGAACTGGCATTTTCCTTATTTTGTCACTTGTACCACCAGTGACAAACGAATATCAGTGACAAATCACCGTGACAGAAAACAATGACCATCCTTAGTTCGCACAAGAAATGCCACCTAAAATAATGTAAGCTTGTTCTCGAAACCTGGAAAAAGCCAATGAAGGGGAATCTACTCCATTATGTAACATAATGACTGACTCACTAATGAGTGACGAAACGTTCTTTCATTAGCATTTCCGAATGTATCATGTGTGTTAAATTTGTTGCTCAATAACTTTGAAATTAATCTAAGAAAACAAGCCATCAATCTTCTGCTGTGAGTTAGTTGTATACTTTACAGATTTTTTGAACCAGCTGATTGTCCAAGCTAACAACAAAATAAACAACCCTTAGAAAAGAGCAGGAAATATTACACACACAACTAAATTCACATCAGTGAAAACTAAAATTATCGCTCCCTCCCCCCCCCCTCACTCGGTATTCACTGCACAGAGACTGATACAGCACTGAGGGCACAATCATATGACGGTGTGGGAGAATACCTCCTCTTCATTTCTCAGAAACATATGTTTTTATAGTATAATGTAACTCTTCTTTCAGACTCAGGCTGGCTCGGATGTGCCTTATCACTTGCAGCCGCCCCCAGCATTTTCAATAATTAGTCACCTAGAAACATCCCCAGTAAGTAAATTAACGTATTTACGTAATTAAAATATAATAAGAACGATACAAAACACGACATAAATTAGTAAAAAAAATAGGCGTCGTCTGTTTATGTAACCAGCTTTACAAGACAGGTTAGATCATAAATGCTATAACTAAAGCTAAACCACTGACACGTTATTAATACGTCATTGACGTGTGTAAAAGGGCGTTAAGAAGGCTTCAGCTTCAAAAAATGTTTTGAGTCGACAGTAAAGAGAAGTATAGTGATAATATTGATATAAAACGCTTTTTTACCAACTGAACAATTTGCTCTTTTTTCTGTGCGGTGCGGTGTGGTTTGGTTTAGTGCTGTGTCTTTGGTAGAATGCTTTGTGGTGTGGTGTAGTGCGGTGTGGTGACTTGTATTGTGGTGTAGTAATGTATGCTTTGGTATAGTGATATGTGCTTTGGTATAGTGTTTTGTGGTGTGGTGTAGTGCGGTGCGGTGTGGTTTGGTTTAGTGCTGTGTCTTTGGTATAATGCTTTGTGGTGTGGTGTAGTGCGGTGTGGTGGCTTGTATTGTGGTGTAGTAATGTATGCTTTGGTATAGTGTTTTGTGGTGTGGTGTAGTGCAGTGTGGTGACTTGTATTGTGGTGTAGTAATGTATGCTTTGGTATAGTGATGTGTGCTTTGGTATAGTGTTTTGTGGTGTGGTGTAGTGCGGTGTGGTGACTTGTATTGTGGTGTAGTAATGTATGCTTTGGTATAGTGATGTGTGCTTTGGTATAATGCTTTGTGGTGTGGTGTAGTGCGGTGCGGTGTGATTTGGTTTAGTGCTGTGTCTTTGGTATAATGCTTTGTGGTGTGGTGTAGTGCGGTGTGGTGACTTGTATTGTGGTGTAGTAATGTATGCTTTGGTATAGTGATGTGTGCTTTGGTATAGTGTTTTGTGGTGTGGTGTAGTGCGGTGTGGTGACTTGTATTGTGGTGTAGTAATGTATGCTTTGGTATAGTGTTTTGTGGTGTGGTGTAGTGCAGTGTGGTGACTTGTATTGTGGTGTAGTAATGTATGCTTTGGTATAGTGATGTGTGCTTTGGTATAATGCTTTGTGGTGTGGTGTAGTGCGGTGTGGTGACGTGTATTGTGGTGTAGTAATGTATGCTTTGGTATAGTGATGTGTGCTTTGGTATAGTGTTTTGTGGTGTGGTGTAGTGCGGTGTGGTGACGTGTATTGTGGTGTAGTAATGTATGCTTTGGTATAGTGATGCGTGCTTTGGTATAGTTTTTTGTGGTGTAGTGCGGTGGAGTTTGGTGTAGTGACGAGTTGAATGGTGTAGTGCGTTTTGGTGTGGTGTAGTCCGGTATGGTGTGGTGTAGTGCTGTGTGGTGTGGTGCGGTGGAGTGTAGTGCGTTGTGATGTATTGTATGTCGTGTGGTCTAGTGAGGCGTGGTGTGGTGTAGGGCGTGTAAAGTATCCCGTGTGGTGTGAGAAAGACAGAGAGTAACAATGGCTTATAAAAGTATTGTATTGACTTACAATTGTCAGTTACATTGTATATCAAAATAGATCCAATTAGGGATCTTGAAAGAAGAGTAGGGTCTAACCCAAGATTGTTAGTTCTTTTAGGAATAAATCAAGATATTTATTTTCAATAAAAGGCCTATTCCATTTTAAATACCATACATAGATTATGCTAAAATCATATTATTTCACTTTCTCAAGAAAAAGTGAAAAATTTGAAATTGTTTTCGCATATATACATTTAATATACATGTACCACATTTTGTATTTATTATATGCACAAATAAAAAACGTAAAACTTTAATTGTGAACACTAGTGTTAAGGTTCATTGAAATTAATAACTGATATTTATATTCTTCATATATTTTTTTTGTAACGGGTAGCCAAAACAAAACTTTGGATTAGAATATATTTCAGATACATAAACATAATATTTTTACCGTTCTCTGGGTATTAAAAAATTCTCAGCTAAGAATAATTTTTAGAGGTCAAAAACTTTAACTTAGAATAATGTTTCTTGTTGCAGGTAAAAGTCCAAAACCAGTCTGTATGGGGCTTCCTGGAGGTATTTCCAAGTTTTGCGGCAAAGTGTACGGTATCAACAGAGAAGGAGATCAATTCAAAGCTTGTCTTGGACTGGAACTCAGAGCCCTTGACGACGTAGAAGCCGCACTTAGGGTATCCTGCTTCCGGTTCGGCCCGCAAGGATTAAACCTGGAGCCAGGACAGCCAGTGCCGGTCGATGAAGAAGACGAAGACGACGACGATGATTACGGTCTCGATGATGACGACGACGACGACGATGATGACGACTTCGGCTTGGGCGATGACGACGATGACGATGATGAAGCCACTGTTAACGATGCCGATAACGACGTGGACTCCGACGAGTCGGATTACACCGGATTCAGCGCGCTTAGCGAGGAGTTCCTCGGTGATTTCTTCGGCTCTGACTCGGGAACGAAAAAGAAACCTATCAAACAAAAGGATCCTGTACCGGTGGTAAACACCGTTGTAAAGCCAGTCAAACCTGTTACAGTAAATACTGTTCAAAAGCCTGTGAAAGCGCAGAGCCAGAAGCCCTTGACCGCAACCCAAGGTACACGGAAACCGGTAAAAAGACCAATTACGCCAACTCCCTCGGTCGTCAAAAAGCCAGCAGCTGTCACTGTTCAAACCCCAACAAAACCGAACAAAGTCAAAGATCAACCCGTCACGGCAACCGCTATTACTGTTACCGTTGAGCAGGATGGACAAAAACTCGAAGAAATTAAGCCCCAAGTTGTAAAGGACGATGCTTTGGCGAACGTCAAAGTTAAACCAGCAAAACCGGATGAGAAAAAACCTGCCCTGATAAGTTCTATTAAGAGACCGGTAGCTATGACCAGACCTGTCGTTAAAGTTGAACAAATAAACAAAGAACCACCTAAAATCCAAGAAAATACTAGTGACAAAGAAAATCCTTCCAAGCAACCCGTATCATCCACTCCGATCATTCAATCCGATCCAGAAGAGATCAACAGTAAACCTGTAGAAAATATCCCAGTAAAGCAAAATACAATGAATGAAAATCAAGAAAGCACACCTGTAAATAAAGTCAGCGCAATAAATACAGAAAAAAATGTAGAAATGATAAAGCCAGCTATTGAACAATCAGCGTCTAATGAGAAAAATCAAATAAACGTTGAAGTTAATGAACCACAAGAACAAATAACTACCGAACAATCTAACACAGGAATTACATCAGTACAAGAAGATGAAACCAAAACAGAAAAAGAAAACTCCGAGTCTGCTACTCAATCAACAATGGCAGATGAAGGTTCAGATAAGGTCGAAGCAATAACTGAAAATAGTAGTGCTAATAAAGATGAAAATTCAAGTTATGAAGAAGATGATGAAGATAATGACGAAGATATTGGTGTTAGTATTTTAGATGATGAAGATGATGAGGAAGATGATGAGGAAGAACCAGAAACGGCAAAACAGGAAGATACAAAAACAGAAACGACAAAAGAAGACATTATACCGGAAGAAATAAAACCAGAGAAAAAAGATGTGGATGATGAAGAAGACGATGATGACTTGTTAGGTGGTATTTTAGACGACGATGAAGATGACGAAGATGAAGAAGAAAAAGAAAGAAAAATTGAAGCCCCTTTTCAAATAAATCCGTTACTTTATCAACTAGCATCGATCTCTGTGGGTAACAGCGCTCAAGCAAGACAAATGCCTCCTTTATCTCCATTTTACCGAAGCAGCAGAACTCACAAAAGAATGAGACTACCGCCGATAGATTCTCCTGAGAACGTTTCATAAACACGTGAAGCAACATAATCGATCTGTATAATTCATCGAACTATTTTATAACTGTCCTCTCTAATTAGCCATAAATAAAGCCAAAGTAATTTATTTTTAGTTAGTACCGCCCAGAGTATGCCTTTTGTAGGTATCTAAATTTCGTTACCATTTCGATTTGCTTAGTCTCTGATTTCAAATTGAAATAACACTTCACCTCGGTACTTCATTTGCTCAAATTGTAATTCAATAAAATGGGCCACGGCTATAAAAGGTTACTCGGGTATGGGTCGAAACCAGCTGCAACACCAAAACATTTGAGTAGTGGTAGCTGTGTACTGAATGGGGGTTAGTAAAACTTAGAATTATTTTTTATTTAATTGCTTAAATGACTGTATTAATTTATTACATTTTATGTAAATATTTATTTATATATTTGTTATTTATTAAAAATATAGATTATTTGTATATTTTGTTTCCTTTTATGTACTGCCTTTCAACAGGATTCAAAAATAAACGCCAATTTGGATTTTATTTAATTAGGCCTAGATCAATAGAATATTTTGTCTGCGATTTAGATTTAAATATATCAATAAATTTGTTTTTAACAAATTAATACATCTGACTTGTCTGAAGTTGCGATTGCTTTTAAAGAAAACACAAGACCAATAACACTCGTATCTTCTTTCTTCAACACACCTGCAAAACGTATCGATCTGTTTACTTTTTACTTTTGGTGTGGTCGCCACATGCCAATGTTTTAATGATAATCTGTGAAAACCTTTTTAAAGAAATAAAATACAAGAATCTCAAAGCGATCAATAAAAATACAAATTTACTGAAACAGTAAAATTTATTTAATAACTTAAGATTAATTTACGACTATTATTGCTGCTCCGCTTTTTAAAGAAGAGCAACGTTCATTGATCCATTTTTTGTGGACGGAAGGTGTATCGGGGGTTGAAATTCATCGAAGAGTGTTTGTACAGTATGGGAACGGCGTTTTGCCACAACGCAATATCTACGAATGGATTGAAAATTTCAAAAATGGTGACAAACGTGTTACGCACGACTAAGAAGAAGGATGACCGTTTCCACTACAATGAAAACGTTGAGCGTTCACGTGAAATAATTCTCTTACACAGGCGAGTAACTATTGATGCAGTGGAACATTGACTGTAATTAATAGTTTTACCTTAATTTACAACCATCCTAACTTTAATTTTGAGTAAATTTGTAAAAACCTACTGAGACAAAACGTTTTCAATCGCTCCGCGGCCATTTCAATCTTCGTTAATGTCTAAATGTTCCGCTTGGAGTTGTTCGGTTAAGCGGTGAAGGTTTTAAAGACAGGTTTTCGATTGTGTCAAAGTATGTGATTTGTACTGGGTCTGTCCGTATAATATGTTTGTGTTTTGTGTGTTTGTAAATTTCATATTAAATGAACAGACCCAATACAAATCACAAACGCTTGAAAACCTGCCTTTAAAACCGTCACCGCTTAACCCAACAACTCCAACATTTAGACTCTGATGAAGATCACCACAAGCGATTGAAATCGTTCTGTCTCAGTACATTTTTACAAATTTACACAAAATTAAAGTTCAGTTAGTCGTAAACTAATGTAAAGTTATTAATTAAGTTTCACCTAACCTAATGGACTACAAAATCCAAGAGATATTTTAAAGTTTGACAAGCTCGTATCTTATTGCTTTGAGAATCATTGGGTCTTTTTATTGAAACTTTTTCATGATACTAAATAAAATATGAGTTTTATAAATCGTTTATAAAAGCAATTACAAATGTTAGGTTAATTAATGTTGCATTTTTATTAAAGCAATTACAAATGTTAGGTTAATTAATGTTGCCTTTTTATAAAAGCAATTACAAATGTTAGGTTAATTAATGTTGCATTTTTATAAAAGTAATTACAAAAGTTAGGTTAATTAATGTTGCATGTTTATAAAAGCGATTACAATTGTTAGGTTAATTAATGTTGCATTTTTATAAAAGCAATTACAAATGTTAGGTTAATTAATGTTGCATTTTTATAAAAGCAATTACAAATGTTAGGTTAATTAATGTTGCATTTTTATAAAAGCAATTACAAATGTTAAGTTAATTAATGTTGCATTTTTATAAAAGCAATTACAAATGTTAGGTTAATTAATGTTGCATTTTTATAAAAGCAATTACAAATGTTAGGTTTAATTAATGTTGCATGTTTATAAAAGCAATTACAAATGTTAGGTTAATTAATGTTGCATTTTTATAAAAGCAATTACAAATGTTAAGTTAATTAATGTTGCATTTTTATAAAAGCAATTACAAATGTTAGGTTAATTAATGTTGCATTTTTATAAAAGCAATTACAAATGTTAGGTTTAATTAATGTTGCATTTTTATAAAAGCAATTACAAATGTTAGGTTAATTAATGTTGCATTTTTATAAAAGCAATTACAAATGTTAGGTTAATTAATGTTGCATTTTTATAAAAGCAATTACAAATGTTAAGTTAATTAATGTTGCATTTTTATAAAAGCAATTACAAATGTTAGGTTAATTAATGTTGCATTTTTATAAAAGCAATTACAAATGTTAGGTTAATTAATGTTGCATGTTTATAAAAGCAATTACAAATGTTAGGTTAATTAATGTTGCATTTTTATAAAAGCAATTACAAATGTTAAGTTAATTAATGTTGCATTTTTATAAAAGCAATTACAAATGTTAGGTTAATTAATGTTGCATTTTTATAAAAGCAATTACAAATGTTAGGTTTAATTAATGTTGCATTTTTATAAAAGCAATTACAAATGTTAGGTTAATTAATGTTGCATTTTTATAAAAGCAATTACAAATGTTAGGTTAATTAATATTGCATTTTTATAAAAGCAATTACAAATGTTAGGTTAATTAATGTTGCATTTTTATAAAAGCAATGAAAATATTACTAATACCGAATTGTTAATTTCATTCGACATCGCTGTGAAAAGTAAGAAATTCCTAAGTCATTTTAAATTTTTAGACTCAGTGAAATTCGCTACAGAAAACATAAAACGCGAACTTGTTAAAACTATTTGTTCTTTAATGAGGCTGTTATAATTTCAACCCACCGTATGCACTTCACCCCAACATACATCTTCAGGCTAAACAAGGCATGTTTCTTCTAGCAAGTTATTTCTCAGGTTTATCTAGGCCAGGTCTGACACTGAAGTCAACCATCTAGTAACAGGTTCTAACCTTCAAGTAGCGTATACAGTAGCTTCATTCCAGAACGAGCCACACTTATATTTACACAAAGGCAAACCCGTAACTTTTCTTGCACTCAAAAAATTCCTCTAAAGAATTTGTAACTTTAGTTGCAAAAGATCTTGCTAGGATTTATGTGAGAAGTATAGATATATTTCCAAGTTGGCGAGGAATAAAATGTTTTCATGATTAATGTGATAGTTTCAACTATAAATTCCAACTTACTGTCGTCAAATTCGAGAAACGGTGCTTAAAATGTTGGGAAACTTGAACTTCCAAAGAAATTTTATATATATAAAAACATATACATATACACACACACACACACACACACACACACACACACACACACATATACAGTATATATATATATATATATATATATATATATATATATAACATATATATATATATATACATATATATATATATATATATATATATATATATATATATATATATTTAAAAAACAACACAGGTTATTCAAATACAAGAATATTTATTATTTTATATTTATATAAAATTAACCTTACAGGGTTATATAAAAAGTGTTGTGCAATCAATGTAAGTGTTATGATTGTAGGTTAGATGTGAGACTTGATTATTAATTCAAAAAATTTTTGATAACATATTTAATATTTAACATACTGATTAATCGATCAAATATCTAGAATTGTGTGTATTATTACATATATTTGAAAAAGATATTATAAACAACTCAAGATATATAATTTTTATCATTTCTAAAGTAATTATACTGAACATTTTCATCTTTACAAGTTGATACTGGATCAAACAAATATTTTATAATATACAACTAGAAGCAAATATTTACAATATAATACAGCCTATTCTATACTAATATATTTTAAAATGATTTCTATTAATAATTGTAATTTTGCCTTTAACAAAAGACATTAATTTATTTTAAAAACGTAAAATTCAACTAATGAATACAAACTGTAATATATACTTTAATAAACAATGTATTATAAATAATATAATTCCCAAATACGGAAAAATTACAATAAAAAAAAATAATAATATAGCTCAAAAAACATGTAAACCAGCTGAAAAATTATGGGTTAGGAATGAAATTAAAAAATTGTATCAAAAGAAAAATACTTTAACGATTGAAATATATAAGCTATATATAAAATTAACTTCTATTATGCATAACATAAAATGGGAAGAAAAATATAATAAAATCTATTTATAAATAAAATTAGAAATATAAAAATAAATAGAATAAACAAAAAACTTAAAAATTTGAAGTTAGAAAAACAAATAAAATATGTACCTGAAATTAAATATCATAAATTTCACCCTAATGTAGTTAGCCTATCAAATACTGGATTTAATAATAATGAAATAAAACTACTTGAAAACAATAAAACCAATATAAAAACAGACATAAATAATAATATTAATAATATTATAGTAGATACAGAACTAGCTATTAGTAAACTAAATACAAGCTTACAAGAAAATACCAGAATCGAAGCAGCTTATGAAATTAAAATTGATTAAAAAAAATACAGTTAATAAAACACATAAGAAACAATATTCAGAAATTAAAGATTTAAAACAAAAATTACAAAATAATAATCTTATTACAGTAAAGGCAGATAAAGGTAATGCTATTGTCATTATTGATAAAAATGAGCACATAACAAAAACAGAAAAATACATAAATGATAATCAATTTTGTCAAATATATAAAGATCCTACAAATAAATTTCAAAATAAAATTAAAAATATTATAAAATCTTCATATAAATTATTCAATAAAAATAAAATTAGCAACTATATAAATGATAATCCAAAAATTCCAATATTGAATGGACTTGTGAAATTACATAAAATAGATAAACCAATAAGACCATTAATAAATTTTATAAATGCTCCATCTTATAAAATATCAAATGTTATGGTAAATATTCTTAAAAATAAAATAGAACTAAATAATAATCATACTATAATAAATTCTATTAATCTTATTAAAAAACTAAATGCAATTAAAATTAATAAAAATACAAAATTAATATCATTAGATATAAAAAATATGTATACAAACATACCTATAAATGAAACTCTTGAAATTATAAAATCTAAATTGGAACACGAGAAAGATAAAAAAATTAACATTAGAAATTTTAAATACACTCAAAATAATATTAAATCAAAATTATTTTTCATATAATGACAAAATTTATAAACAAGAAGATGGTCTTGCTATGGACTCGCCATTATCAAATATATTTTCTGAAATATTTTTACAACAATTAGATAATAAAATAAATGAAATTATAAAATTATATGATAAAAATGGTTATTGGGTTCGCTATGTAGATGATGGGATGTATATATCAAACAATAATAATATAAATTTAACAAATATTTTGAATAAAATAAATAAAATTAATAATAAAATCAAATTTGCTTATGAAATCGAAACAAATAACAAAATAAATTTTCTAGATTTAACAATAATAAGAAAAAATGAAAAATTTGAATATATGATATACCGTAAACCAACTTTGACAAACCAAATTATACCAAATAAATCTAATCATCCATATAATCAAAAAATGGCTGCTTTATATAACTTATTATATAGAATGCATAAAATACCCATGAATGAAGAAAATAAAATAAGAGAAAAAAAACATAATTTATCAAATTGCATTAGAAAACGGTTATAAAAAGAAAACTGTTGACAAACTTAATTATAATATTTTTAATAAACAAAATAATAATTTAATTTGCAATAATAATAATAATACAATATGGACTTCATTTTTATTTATAGGCCATGAAATAAAAAATATCACCAAATTATTTAAAAATACAAATATCAAAATTGCATACAAAACTAATAACAAAATAATAAACATAATAAATAACAATAATAAAACAATTAATATCCATGAAAAAGGAGGTGTTTATAAATTAGAATGCAAAAATTGTAATAAAGCTTATATAGGTCAAACAAAGAAAAAATTAAAAGAAAGATATAAAGAACATTTAAATGCCTATATTAATCCAGAAATATATAAATCAAATTTCGCAAATCATTGTATTAATAATAAGCACCAATTTCCAAATATAGAAAATATGAGACTTATAAAAGAAATTAATGAGGGACTAAGAATGAATATATATGAAGCATTCGAAATATATAAACACAATAATAATAACAAATTAATAAAAGAACAAATACAAATACATTCTAAATTTGATACTATATTCAATGTCTATAATGTTACAGCAACAACATAAATTTGGCAATTTGTATAAATTTAGCAACAATTCTATTTCTAAATAAACATATGTTTTAGGCCTATAGCTTACATTATTGTAATTTTCATTCCTGATGATGTTGGTACTGTTTGCCAACGAAAAGCTTTGGATATAAAATAATAAATATTCTTGTATTTGAATAACCTGTGCTGTTTTAAATTATTAAACAAGAAAACGTATTTTATATATATATATATATATATATATATATATATATATATATATATATATATTTGTAGTAATGCAACACTGTTTTCTTGTATACACTTACCACTAAGTACATAAGTGAAAGTGATATATATATTT
The DNA here is from genome assembly GCA_036971475.1 of Prosapia bicincta. NCBI lineage: Eukaryota > Metazoa > Arthropoda > Insecta > Hemiptera > Cercopidae > Prosapia > Prosapia bicincta. Next base: position 2,902,075 of record JBAIZL010000004.1, on the reverse strand, counting down.
ATATATACATAGTGACGTAGTCAAAGCACATGGGGACACGTGCCCCCTTCCCCCAAAGCAATTAATTTTACCAAAAAGTATTAATATATAACACAACACTAGTTTTTTAATAAAACAGCTTGCCGACGAATGCAAAAATAGCATAAAATATAATTTATAGAGATGAAAATGTTCAAAATTTCCCCAGACATGTAATAATTATTTATATTAAAAGTTGAATAAAATAATCTTAGGTTTAATTGACTTAATCAACTTCAGATCCATACTAAGATTACAATTCTTGACCAAATATAAAAGGCAGGGGACGCGGACCCACGTCTTTGTCATAAAGAGGCCTGAAAGTTTCAGACCCTCCCCGCCTCCCGGATCTAGAGCACCCATTATTCCCAAGAAGGACCGAACTAGTGAGCTTTCTTAAAGCTTTGCTGTCAGAGAGGACAAATGTTTGCCTAGTATGCAGCTAGCACTGCATTATCAAATAGGTCATGGGACCTAAGAATGACTTGCAGCGCTCGAACTGTTCGGCGTGGCTTTAGAAAGTAAGGATGGGCGAGTGCCAGGTGTCCCTGACTAATTCATATACGCATGCCAACAGGAAGTGATTCGCAAGACTAGCAATCATATAGTTTGGACAAGTGTCCTAACGTGGGCAGGTCATTTCTTACGTTTTATCTGACCTCATTCTCTCTCTCTCTCTCTCTCTCTCTCTCTCTCACACACACACACACACACACACACACACACACACACACACACACACACACACACGCTCAAGGTTGAGAGTTGTCACTCGTCCGGAATCTCATTTGTTCAGAATATGGGCCCTCTTCTCCACTACCGTGCTGTCGTTGTATATGGCCCTCAAGTGTGGTGTGTGAGAGTTGCCATACGACCGGCAACTCATTCGTCAGAATGTGGTCCCTCATCTCTACTATCGTGTGGTGGGTGAATAGGGGCTCTCAAGTGTAGTTGGTGAAAGTTACCAGACGACCGGTAACTCATTCGCCAGAATGTGGTCCCTCATCTTCACTATCGTGTGGTGGGCGAATGGGGGCTCTCAAATGTAGTGGGTGAGAGTTATCATACTACCAATAGCTCATTCGTCAGAATGTGGTCCCTCATCTTCACTATCGTGTGGTGGGTGAATGGGGGCTCTCAAGTGTAGTGGGTGAGAGTTACCAGACGACCGGTAACTCATTCGCCAGAATGTGGTCCCTCATCTTCACTATCGTGTGATGGGTGAATAGGGGCTCTCAAATGTAGTGGGTGAGAGTTACCAGACGACCGGTAACTCATTCGCCAGAATGTGGTCCCTCATCTTCACTATCGTGTGGTGGGTGAATAGGGGCTCTCAAATGTAGTGGGTGAGAGTTACCAGACGACCGGTAACTCATTCGCCAGAATGTGGTCCCTCATCTTCACTATCGTGTGGTGGGTGAATAGGGGCTCTCAAATGTAGTGGGTGAGAGTTACCAGACGACCGGTAACTCATTCGCCAGAATGTGGTCCCTCATCTTCACTATCGTGTGGTGGGTGAATAGGGGCTCTCAAATGTAGTGGGTGAGAGTTACCAGACGACCGGTAACTCATTCGCCAGAATGTGGTCCCTCATCTTCACTATCGTGTGGTGGGTGAATAGGGGCTCTCAAATGTAGTGGGTGAGAGTTACCAGACGACCGGTAACTCATTCGCCAGAATGTGGTCCCTCATCTTCACTATCGTGTGGTGGGCGAATGGGGGCTCTCAAGTGTAGTGGGTGAGAGTTACCAGACGACCGGTAACTCATTCGTCAGAATGTGGTCCCTCATCTTCACTATCGTGTGGTGGGCGAATGGGGGCTCTCAAGTGTAGTGGGTGAGAGTTACCAGACGACCGGTAACTCATTCGTCAGAATGTGGTCCCTCATCTTCACTATCGTGTGGTGGGTGAATGGGGGCTCTCAAGTGTAGTGGGTGAGAGTTACCAGACGACCGGTAACTCATTCGCCAGAATGTGGTTCCTCATCTTCACTATCGTGTGGTGGGTGAATGGGGGCTCTCAAGTGTAGTGGGTGAGAGTTACCAGACGACCGGTAACTCATTCGCCAGAATGTGGTCCCTCATCTTCACTATCGTGTGGTGGGTGAATAGGGGCTCTCAAATGTAGTGGGTGAGAGTTACCAGACGACCGGTAACTCATTCGCCAGAATGTGGTCCCTCATCTTCACTATCGTGTGGTGGGTGAATAGGGGCTCTCAAATGTAGTAGGTGAGAGTTACCAGACGACCGGTAACTCATTCGCCAGAATGTGGTCCCTCATCTTCACTATCGTGTGGTGGGTGAATAGGGGCTCTCAAATGTAGTGGGTGAGAGTTACCAGACGACCGGTAACTCATTCGCCAGAATGTGGTCCCTCATCTTCACTATCGTGTGGTGGGTGAATAGGGGCTCTCAAATGTAGTGGGTGAGAGTTACCAGAGGACCGGTAACTCATTCGCCAGAATGTGGTCCCTCATCTTCACTATCGTGTGGTGGGTGAATAGGGGCTCTCAAATGTAGTGGGTGAGAGTTACCAGACGACCGGTAACTCATTCGCCAGAATGTGGTCCCTCATCTTCACTATCGTGTGGTGGGCGAATGGGGGCTCTCTAGTGTAGTGGGTGAGAGTTACCAGACGACCGGTAACTCATTCGTCAGAATGTGGTCCCTCATCTTCACTATCGTGTGGTGGGCGAATGGGGGCTCTCAAGTGTAGTGGGTGAGAGTTACCAGACGACCGGTAACTCATTCGTCAGAATGTGGTCCCTCATCTTCACTATCGTGTGGTGGGTGAATGGGGGCTCTCAAGTGTAGTGGGTGAGAGTTACCAGACGACCGGTAACTCATTCGCCAGAATGTGGTCCCTCATCTTCACTATCGTGTGGTGGGTGAATGGGGGCTCTCAAGTGTAGTGGGTGAGAGTTACCAGACGACCGGTAACTCATTCGCCAGAATGTGGTCCCTCATCTTCACTATCGTGTGGTGGGCGAATGGGGGCTCTCAAATGTAGTGGGTGAGAGTTATCATACTACCAATAGCTCATTCGTCAGAATGTGTTCCCTTAATTGTGGCGGGTGAGACTTTTCACAAGATCAGAAACTCATTGATTTCCAGTCAGACATTTAAAGCTATAATCTGTGGAACGCAAATGTTTTCCCGCCAATTTCTGTACGAGTCGAATCCTTCTAAGTCGTTTGTGGATAAATCTTTGTTTTAATATTTAGTGCTTTATTTCAAGTACCTGACAAGTGTGTCATAACAAAACACTTTGTTTTACGCGGACGTGTTTTGGATTAACTCTATTATCAAAACTTATAATGTAGTCTTACATTATCAAAACTAAAAACTGTATTCTTTAAAACAATTAAAATTTTTATGTTGCAGTTTAATGTTTTGATCATGGATTTAATCCGAAACGCGTCAACGAAGGACAATGTTTTGAGGTTAGTAAAGGCAGAAAAAAGTGATCAAATATATAGCAATCCTAGTATTTTCAAAATTGAAGCCCTGGTAATGGTTTCTGACTTTATAATAATATTATTCCTCATTACAATGTATTGTACAGTAGCATGTATGGAGAGAAAAAACACCAAAGGTAGAGCAAAATCGGTAATATTTTACATATTTCTTGTATTAAAAAGGAAAACGTGTTTCTTCAATAATTATTTGTGGAAAATATGTGAAAACAATTTTAGTTATTGGAAAAAAAATAATAAAACATTGAAAGCCAGCTAAGGAGATAAATTGAAATATTACTAGAAATCAAGGTTTTCTAAAACATGTAAGTTGAATTAAAAATTATATAACTGAATACAACATATCTAGAATACATCTGAAGTAACTTGCATTACTTATTACAATTTTCCTATTACTTGCGACCAGACTTTTTGTTAACTAAAAGTTGTTAAATTGTTAACTTACTTGGAGGAAACGTTTTCAAGTCTTACAGACTTCTTCAGCCTCGTATTTGTGCCGCTAGGAATGCTGCAGTTGCGCTTCCTCGGTACCATTTTTTGAAAGTTAGAAATGATGTGATCGAAGAGTATGTGTGATCTGTGCCGTGTTTGTTCATTTAGGATGTCATTTTTATGTGTGTTGTTATGTCTATATATTTCAAAATATGCTAGTGTGTTTAACCCTTAACTGACACCATACGTCTCAGAGACGGTCGCGAATTTTGAAACCCGTGTATCTTCCGCCTACGAATTTTTTGTGCGTCCCCAACCCGTCTACCTATCAGGTGAGTGGTATAGTTTGTGTAGTGAAGGTCCTGTTTGTTTTTGTCTGCGTTTGCCTTTTCCAAAGCCATTTTAATGTAGTGCGTCCCATTCTCCCATCTCTCAGACGTATCGTGTCTGTTAAGTAACATTATTCGTTCATTCCAAACATTGTATATAGTGTTTTTAGTGTAAGTGTGCTTTTTTACGTTTCTTTTTTAATAAATATGGATTATCAAAACCCTGATAAACCTGGTCCATCACATGGAAGACCAGTTATGAACTTAGTAACTGTGAATAGTGATGGGTTCAATAACGATCTTGAGAATTTGGTGTATGATGTTTTGGAAGGACCTTCAGAACCTGATCCATACGACAGCGATAGAGATCCAGATTATCAATATGATAGCGAACACGATTCCGAAACAGAACAGGAGGGCGTAGAAAATGATGATGTGTACCAAGAATCGTCTAACGAACATCCAGGTGTGATAGATTCTTCTAGTATTGAATCCCTGCTTCTAGAATATGGTTTTTTCTATGGAAAAAAAATACGTAACAGAACACAATTTAAATGGAATAAAGTGCACCAGCCTCTAAATGTTAGAACAAGAAGACATAATATAATTGTGAAGTTACCAGGTCTAAAAGCTCCTGCAAAAAAATTGGGAACTAACCCTACTGTTGAGGACGTGTGGGGGACTTTTGTTTTCTAATGACATTTTGAATGAAATTATTATGTGGACAAACAAAAAGATTACTTCGATCAGGAGTAATTTTTCAAAACCTCAATCTTACTCATCTGATTTGTATATGATAGAGTTGAAAGGTTTCATCGGACTTTTGATATATACGGCTATTTTCAAATCTAGCAACGAGTCAATTGACAGTTTTTATTGTACTGATGGAACAGGTCGAGACATATTTCGTTGTGCAATGTCCAGAAATAGATTTTTATTTTTATTGTTGGCATTACGATTTGACAACCCTGTTGATCGTGAGGGAAGGAAAGATGAGGATCCTAAAGCTGCAGTTTCCAAAATATTTAATATATTTTCTGAGAACTCCCTACTCCTGGTCCAACGATGTGCGTTGATGAAATGCTGGTCTCTACGACATTGAAATAGCTTTACATTATCACAAATTACGATGTTTAGATTACAAAAAAAGTATTTTAAAGAAAAAACAATTTTCCGGTAAAGAAATTTTTTTGTTAGTAATACTAAATTATTTTTAATCGATTTTAAGCATCACTTTGTAAAACGCACTAATATATTAAGATTATGTCATTAAAATATGTTTTTAAAAGTGTTTAATGATCACTAATTCCAAAATACATAATGGTGTCTGTCAGACGTATGGTGTTTGTTAAGTAATGTTTTAACATGGTGTTAGTTAAGGGTTAATTTATAGCCTTTATTGCATGTGTGAAGGATGCTCATGTTATTTTCCATACTATTGCATGAGTGTTTAGTGTCCATGAGGTGATTTGCGAAGGTGGAGTCAATAGTAGTGTGCAGTGTCTGGCCGCAAGTAATAGCAAAGGTGTAATGTGTAATTAACAACCAGCTCGTCATGAACAGCAACAAGATTTCGATATTGCATTAATAATTCTACAATGGTATATTATCACAAAATAATACTACATTGTCTTTCGTCGAACTGAACTTGAATTAAGAAAATAAACGAATCAGCCTTTACTAAACACACACTGCTATTTCCAAGAAGCTACCCTCAACATAACCTTGACTTCCGGTGAACTAAACTCCGTTTGTGCAAACACGAATTAACTTTTACCAAACACAGGCTGTTGGACGAACCTTTACTAAACACACACTGCTATTTCCAAGAAGCTACCCTCAACATAACCTTGACTTCCGGTGAACTAAACTCCGTTTGTGCAAACACGAATTAACTTTTACCAAACACAGGCTGTTGGACGAAATCACACGCATCTTAACAGGAAAGCAACTTCATCGTTGTTGTGTAAATGGGAAAGAAAAAATGTTTTCTTTAAAGGGAATAGAAACATTGCTACCGCGTTCTGTCTGCTCTCCTAGAGGCCTCTAGAGGTTATACTTCTCCTGTGAAAACACAAATAAAGAATAAAAAAAGTAGAACTGCAGAAAGAACATAATTATCTTTTGGTCCTGGAATGGAAAAGAAATAAAACTATGGCTGACATGGGTCAGGTCAATTCCCGAAGTAAACCTAGTTGCTATTGGAAGTTTTTAAGTGTTACAAAAACAAACACTATAAACAAACAAAAAATTTTAAGTCAATTCCTACTTATTTTAACTCGAAAATTTTTTAAGTAAACAAAAAAATTACTTGAGTTACCTTTTAATAGATAATTTTAATTATATAAAAAAGCAAAATAACCTTTGCGTTAAAACAGGTGTTCTACCACATAACCTATAATTTAAAATCAGCTGTTTTATGAAATCATATGTGATCACTTATTTTAAGCCAAATGGGACGAAATAACTATATTGCATACCTTGTCCCTTTTGTGAAAAGTTTTTCTCCCACATATATAACTAAAATTAATTCATTAATTAATATTTGAAAAAACTGTATTAACATCAAGTGTTATCTACTACAATTTTTAAAAAATGTATTTGAACTTGTGTGTATGAATAAAAAATATTTTATTAACGATAAAAAATTTGAACAATATATGAATGTAATTTTTTTGAAAGGGTATTAGTCACTATTTTAGCCATTTTAATTTTTTTGCGATTCAGGCATCTTTCAACATAGCTCTATCGTTTAGTGTTGAAAGGGCTTCAGTCAACTTGTCATTATGCCAACTGTAGCTGTGTGAATATCGGAGCTGGTGGAAAACGTATCCAGATGACAGCCAGTATTGGAATTACTTTAGAAAGAACTTCAACTTTAGATATGGACGGCCTCAGGTGGACACTTGTTGTACATGTGAGGAGTTAAACCTGAAGATAAGATCACCACACTTAAATGAAGTAGCCAGGCGTACAGCAGTGGCTGAATTAATGGTCCATAAGAGAAAAAGTAGAAAATTTTACAACGCATTGGAATATGAAAATTCAAATGAAGGGAAACAAGAAAAGCATGTGTTATCCTTAGCATTTGACTTCATGCAAAATGTTTCTCTTCCAAAAGTACCTGTTCAGGAATCGTTCTATCGTAGGCAATTAACTGTTAACGTTTTTTGCATTAAAAATATAAAGAGTAAGTCCAGCATAATATACTTGTACCATGAAGGTAATGGAAGAAAGGGCCCAGATGAAGTGTGTTCGTTTTTAGCAGACTATTTCAGTGAGGTACCAGACAATATAACTGAATTTAGATTATTTGCAGATAACTGTTCAGCTCAAAATAAAAATCAAACTCCGTGTCGATATCTGCTATCATTGACAGATTAAGGTAGATTTGATAAAATTCAACAATATTTTCCTATTAGGGGACATAGTTTCTTACCGTGCGACAGGGATTTTGGTGTAATAAAGAGAAGACTGAAACGTTATGATAGAATATACACTCTACATGAAATAAGTGAACACATTATTCAAAGTTCTCGACCTGGAAAATTCACAGTGAAAGAGATTGAAGCTTGTAAAATAAAATAGTAAAAAACTGGTGGAAACAGTATTATAAAACTTCTTGCATCTCTATTGAATCACAAAACAAATCGAGGGATGAACGTGTCCACTTTCTCATCAGCAATTTGTTTCATTTTGTGTACACAAAGGAAATGAGAGGTTACGTTAGAGGAATTACCACTATTAATGGTATAAGCACTCACACATTTCAGATGTCACGTTGCGCAAATCAGAATATCAACCACACTCAAAGGTGTGCTTATGAAGCTGGGAAAGTGCCTATAAAGCAGTGCAAAATAAACAGAGGAATGCCCTTGTCAAACATAATTTGCTTTCCGGAGGTAGGGAATTCTGTTTTGCCAGGAGCAGTTAGACCCTCGAAACAAACATGGGGTCCAGTCTGAACCAGCTCAATACAAAGTCGAAAGCCAACAGGTGTCCTACAAAACAATTGTTCATAATTGAAAGAAATAAAGATGTAGTCGTTGGATTTCAAAAAAAAAAATAGCTTGTAATTATTTACGTGGATGGAGTTGTCGCACTCCTTTACACTTTTTGAACAAGGAAAGATAAAACCTAATATTCACAGATTTTTCTACCGAGACATGTCATTAAATTATTGGTGAACATGAACTGACAGTGAAGAGACTTGAACAGTATGTGTCAGAAGAACATTCTGAATTTTATTATGAAATTCTGAACTGGCCAGTTAGTGATTGAGATAATGTAAACATGCATTAATAATGAATAAATTATGATATAAAATGGTTTTGATAAATGATAAAATGTTTTTTTTATGTTAAAAATGTAAAAATGCAATAATAATGAATAAATTATGATTTTATGAAAAAATAATTTTTATTTTTGCTTGAAAATAGTTTTTTTTTTTTTGAAAGGCCATCATTTTGGAAAATTTAAATATTATATGTGTGGTTACAGGTTAACATATGGTCTTGAAATTATGTCACATAATCTTCAAAAACATAACGAAGAAGTACATATTTTTAAATTTCGTTTTTTTCCACAAGATGAAATGTTAATAAGTTTTTATTGATTTCCCAACATTTTGTGTTTTATGACCTACATATATGTAGAATGTCAAATATGACATTTCCTGTTAGAATTATTTTTAAGATTAAATAATATACACTAATTACAGGAATAATTTATTGAAATAATACATTCAAAGGTTTTCGTTGGTTGACATTACCAACATCCTCAGGAATTACAATACTAAGAATGATAAAAGAACCAAAGAATGATAAGTGTTCTTTTATCATTCTTAGTATTGTAATTCCTGAGGATGTTGGTAATGTCAACCAACGAAAAGCTTTGAGTGTATTATTTCAATAAGTTATTCCTGTAATTAGTGTATATTATTTATTCTTAAAAAAAAATATATATATAGGGAGAGTGTGAATTAATAGGAGTGTAACAATAAAATCATGATTTCGTAAGGGGAGATATAATCCTCATCATGAACTGGAAAAAGAGAATTCGGCTAGCAAAGGCAGCGTTTTTTATATTAAATTCCTTCTATTAGCTCACACTCTACTTATATATATCTTGTACAAACTTTTAATCGTTAATAAAAAAAACATTTTTATTCATCCAATCACGTTCAAATACGTTTTTTGTAACCTGCAGTGGATGACAATTGATGTTAACACAGTTTTTTTTCAAAAATTTAACTATTAAAAAAATTATAAAAATTTGCTGATCTAGGTCACATTTGAACTGAGTATCTTAACGTTCAAAGTTTAGCGTTTTTGGCACTGAGCCAACTTTCTCATAGCTAGAAGTGTATCTCTTAAAGAAGTATATGAATTTTTCTTCTGCTCCTATCTGGTTGTCGTCGCAACCTCCGTTGTACAACCTTAAATTATTGTCATGGTTACGACACAATATAAATAATGCTCAATGATTAAAAATGGATAAAAAGAATAAAATAAACATAAGAACAAGAATAACGGTATCGAACTTCGCTTTACAAATGAACAATGCGAAAGGAGAGCGAAAAGCAACCACAACACAATCTAAGCAACAAAAAAAGCGTATAAATAGTAACAAATGAAAATAATTGTAAAACGCCATTCATTCTGACATTTGTATATACATATTTATATTAGTTGTAATTATGAAAATAAAAAGAAACTAAAATAATTTGTTATATTGACAAGTAGGAATTGACTTGAATTTTTTTACATTCTTTTTTCTTAATGGACGAGCTTTTTGGGTCCTAAAGCGTTGAAGAGCGTATGTTTTATTGTTAAATACAATTAAAACTGAATTAAAATCGCTTAACTTTAAGGCACACATTTTCTATTAGAATTTCTTTGTACCTTTTTAATTAGATGTTACATTTCTGTATAAACCGGCTACAGATAGACGAAAACCCGCAAGGGAAATGTAAAAATTAGAAACCGTCACAGTTAAACCTTCTTAAATTTTACATGTAGACCTATTGTTCATGTTGTTTGTTGGGTTTTAAGTATTAGCGAGCAATTTTAGCCTTCCAGGAAAAATATTTGACTTTCTATTCCCGTTAATGATGTTTGCAAAAAAATCAATTACAAGGAAGTGCATCGGGACTAAGCGGCAATATATTGCCCGTTACTCGTTCCACTTAGTCGGCGAACCGGTCCTCGCGCCGAGATCGACGGCAGTTGGATGCTTCCAGAGCGCCGCTGATCAGGTCAGTAGAATCTTACAGCTGTTTTGCAACTACTTGTCACTCGGCAGGTGTAAAATAATACTTTACATTCCCCAGAACGAATTACTTTCATTTATTTATTTTAAATACGAAATACCTGTTTAAATAGTTAATTCTATGAAAGATCAAATAAAACGTTCAGTTATATTGCAAACTAGGCGGTCTGTATGTCTTGTTCACTTGTCAGGATAAATTTGAAAAGATTTTCTTCTTTTTAAATCTTGAGCATAAGTTGATTAATTATAGTCATCTAATATAAACGAGCCCTAATAAAATATTAGTTTAAGAAAAAACAATAAAAGTGACATTAAGTTTCAATTGTGTAGCATCCCTGAAGATGACGGCATAATGTCATTGAAACGCGTCTGAAATTAAAGTTTTTACAATTGTGAACCGTAGAATATTTATTCTTTTGTTTACCAATAATTGTATTTTTAATTATTTTTTTCAAACACATTCTCTTACTCTACATAAGTGTTCCAATAAATCAGTTGAAAATATAGAGTTATATATAGAGAATTTTAAAAACGTAAACAAATATTCCAAGTAAAAATATTTTGAGATATAATTTATTATTATATTAATAGTGTAAAAGGTAGTATGTTTTATATTAATAGTGGAAGAAATCTATTCTTAAAGAAGCTCATCTATAATAATATAATGAATAATCTCCATTTAAATAAATAAAACCTATAGGCCTCAAATAGCTTTTGAGATTTTTTGTAAATTACATACGAGTATGATTACTGTGCAATTGAAACATACATAAGTTATTAATAAAATGTATTTGTTGTATAGAGGTTTTATTTATTTAAATTAAACATTAATCCACAGCTGATTTATACAGTTAATTATCTGCATTATCAGAAATTCTCAACATTTTTTTATACTAATTATAGACTGTATTTTCCCTTTCGTACACATTTTTTTCATTTAAAATATTTTTATATTTCACTCAAATTGACTTGTCAAAGATTTATTAAATATAACAACAAAAAGTTTTCTTGAGATATGAAAATTTAAAATAATTGTTTGTGTATTGTTGTTATTAATTTTAATATGCCTGTATTATTATTAATATTATATTATTTTGATACATACAGTGATTCCAGTGCCGTTATCTTTCTTATCTCTAATTATATTTTGAAAATTCGAATACTATTATGACAAAGAATTAATTACTAGAAGATATTTCAGTGGCTTTATTTAATTAAAAATCTAAATAAGTGCATTAACACATGTTATTTGCTATAGTGTTTCCGCTCCTATGTAATATCCAGGTGATTAAGAAGCTTCTGGGAACTCGACTCGCTCTCCAGGTCGACCGGTGGCAATCTATGAAGCGCCTATTAAGCACTTACTGCAATGTTTTATTCAATTTTTAAATTAATAATATTCTAAGAAAATGAGACCAAACTCGAAATAGTTGTTTCAAAGGAAGTAAAATTTGTAATTTATATATATATATATAAAGAACTAAGTCAAAATACAAATACAAGAATTATAATTGAATTTACAATTCAAAGCTTTTCGTTGGCTAACAGTACCAACACCATCAGGAATATTAAACAATTAAAATTAACATATGTGCAAATTAGATCAAATAAATAGCTATGCCAAATTAATTACAATGTTGTTAAACTTTTATTTTGCTGCCCTAACATTACAAACACTGAATATATTATCAAATTTAGATTTTACTTGTATTTGTTCATTTATCAACTCATTATTAGTATTATATTTATGTATTCATAAAGCCTCATAAATATTCATTCTCAGGCCTTTGTTAATTTCTTTTACAAGTATCATATTATCTATATTAGGAAATATGTGATTATTATTAATACAATGACTAGCAAAATTTGATTTATAAATTTCTGGCTTTTTATATGCATTAAAATGCTCTTTATATCTATCCTTAAGTTTTTTCTTAGTTTGTCCTATATACACTTTATTACAATAATAACATTCTAATTTATATACACCATTTTTTTCATGCATATTAATAATATGATTATTATTCATTATATTTATTAATTTATTATTATTATTATTATATGCGAATTTTATGTTGCTACCTTTAAACAATTTTGTGATATTTTTTATTTCATTACTAAAAAATGTAAATGAAGTCCATATGACATTTTCATCATTATTTTTGTAAATTAGATTATTATTTTGTTTCTTTAAAATATTATAATCAAGTTTATCAACTGTTTTCTTTTTATAGCCATTCTCAATTGCAATTTGATAGATAATGCTTTTCTCTCTTATTTTGTTTTCATTATTCATAGGTATTTTATGTAATCTATATAATAAATTGTATAATGTAGCCATTTTTTGATTATACGGATGATTAGAATTATTAGGTATAATTTGGTTAGTTTGTGTCGGTTTACGATATATGTTAAATTCAAATTCATTATTATGTCTTATAATAATGAATAATAATGTCTTTGAATTGTAAATTCAATTATAATTCTTGTATTTGTATTTTGACTTAGTTCTTTATATATATAAATTTCTAAAATACCATATGAGCCAAAATAAACAGTCATGAAACTGAATCAGCTGTAGTTGTCTTCTCGAACAGCTGTGCAGACTTTTCATTGTTGCGTATTCGTGTTGTCATTTCCTTTGAGGTTAATTATTGTTGGTATGTGCTAACTACTGCAGAGAAAACTATATATATATATATATATATATATATATATATATATATATAAGAAATAAAATCTACGAACTGTTTCAGAACTGTTTATTTTGGCTGATACGGTATTTTATTCACATTTGCGCTTTTAAAAATTTTAGAAAAGTTGCATTAATGAGGACCAGACCTAGCAGGTGAGTCATAGATTGTCACCGGTTGGCTGGGTCAGAAGGGGGAGTAGAGTTTGAGAAGCCATTTAACCTCTGGGAAATCATGTAAGGGCGGAATCTCGACTATCGAGTTTAAGCCAGTTATTGTAATGAATCATTTTTATAATTATTAAAAAGTGTGACTATTATTATTAATAATAATGTTTCAGTTGTATGATGATGAAATTAGAACTATGGGTGTTGCTCCTGGGCGTAGGCCTCGCCACAACTTATCCCCAAGATGAAGTATTGCCCAGTACTGAATCTACCGAAGACCCCAGCCTAAGTGAGTAAATTACATCTGATTTATTATAGTTTTATAATCATATCCTAATGTTATTTTATTATCACACAACTACATTATGCTTGAGGAGAACATTTTGTTTTACAATTCTTGTATTGATTTCATACTAACTGAACAGGCGAACTTCGTACCGCCTAAAGGTCAATGAATGCCGTGTTAACATTAGCTAAACTTAATTTAGTGTTGTATTAACATAGTAATAGCTGAACTTATAGGAGTCGATCGAGAAAAGTGTGATGATAAAAGTTATAGATTGAATGTTATTTATTGAAGTGCACTAGGATATACAATATTTTTGGTTTTTTTCTCTGGTGCGTACACACAAATAAATTCCGACGCGTGGGAAAGCCACACATACAGCTGTTAATATGAAAAGCATGGATTTTCAGAATTAAGTCCAATTATTTTAACTTTGTTGAATGTTGCTTAGCAACCAAAATTTGGAATGGGTTCAATGAAATTTCTTACGACATAAGATAAAAAATCAAATTTCATGCTATTTTGGAACTTAAAAAACACATGTGAAAAAAATTGTTATGTCGTCGAGAAGCCCTTTTGCTAAAAGCCTAACGCCGTTTTATATGTTAATATTTATCTGCTAAAATTAATTGGTTTGATGGGGGTCAAGTGCCCCCCTGAGATCATTCATTTTTATATATGTAGATAGATAATCCCAGTTTATAGGTTAATATTTTTCTGCTAAAATTAATTTCGGGAAGGGGGTCACGTGCCCCTGAACCTATCATGTCTAAGCCCTTGAGACTTACTATGCCAGATACCATCCCAGGAAGATACTCGATAATTTCCCAAAGTTTCATGGCGATCGAATCAGTGGATTAACAGTGGCATAAGGCGCATAATACAGACATGCATACATTCATATACATTGACTTTATGAAGTTATTATTATTACTTGTAAATAATTTTTCCACTACTAAGTGCAATACTTTTACCTTGTGTGATGATGCACCTATCGGTCACTTGACCATTGTCAAATCACTGAATTAATTTTCTCTATATTTCAAGTGTGGATGTTCGGTCCGTGGTGTTGGTATTTATTGACGTCGTACATGTTTCTTCTTGGGCCTCGTATACATATGCAGACGACGTACTATTTAAAAACCTTATACTCGAGGCCCAAGAAGAAACGTGTATGACGTCAACAAATACCAACATCACGGACCGAACATCCACACCAGAAATATAGAAAAATTAATTCAGTGATTCGACAATGATCAAGTGACCGAAAGGTGCCTCATCACATTAAGTATTGCACTTGGTGGTGGAAAACATTATTTACAAGTAATAATAATAACTTCATATATATATATATATATATATATATATATATATATATATATATATATATATATTATACTATTATTTTGGCACTAGTGGCTATGACCTTTTAAATATGTATAAATCACAGTTCAATATCCTGCCACTTCTGTCTTCGTCGAAATTATTTTACTCGCGTTTCGTACGTCACCATCAAAATTAAAACAATAATATTCTAATCTCTTCTAATACAGTAACAATTAGGACTCTAATGATTTGCAAACAGAGCGAATATTCGTACCTAGTTATTTAACTCCTTTCCAAACGTTTTGACCATTTACAGACTAAAGGCCTATTAAGCCCATTCTCAATCCTATATATTGGACTCTATCCTAATATTATAGTTTTTATTGCTGCACCAGTTTCTCTGATATGGTATGAAGATTATAGCTCCGTCAAACAACGTAAATGTAAAGCACTAGAACAACAAAAAACTCTTCCCCAGAGGGTACAGAAAGGAGTGAAGAGGGAAAGTCACAGATATGAGGTCGTAGACAATAGTAACACTATAATCGAAGTACGACGATTTTCCATAATGAAGATAAGATGGACTGAAGCTCATTGGGGCCTTGGAAAGTAGACATCTCTCTCTCTCTCTCTCTCTCTCTCTCTATATATATATATATATATATATATATATATATATATATATATATATATATATATATATATATACATACATACATAATAACATAGACATATGAGGCATAAATTTAACATTGCTTAATATCTGTAAATTTCATATTGTTCTAGTGTGTTGAGATGTGGTCCTTTTTTGTTGATGCGTAGGATTTCTAGGTTTTGGTAGATGTCTGTGTATTTGTGTCCTGTATCTTTTATGTGGTTGTAAAGTGTTGAGTTGGTGTTCTGTTTGTGTTCTTCGACTCTTACATTCTTCGACTGTTACATTCGTCGCAGTTCAGTTTGTATACGCCTGGTGCTTGTAGTTTATCCTTGTTGTTGGTGTTGTGTTGTATTTTGTATTGTAGCTTGTTATTAGTTTTGTGTGCTATTTTGTATCCTGTTTTTTGAAATTTGCGGGCTACTTTGTTTGTTGTTTTGTTTATGAATGGTAATGTGATGTATTTGTTTTCCCTGTCTGTAGTGTTAATTTTAGTGTTTTTTTGAATTTTGTGCCATAGTTTGTCTATTATTGTGGTGTTATATCCATTTGTGTATGCTAAATATTTAATTGTGTCTAGTTCTTTGTTTATGTTTTCTGTGGTCATTGGGATTTCTTTAAGTCTATGAAGCATGGATCTGAAGGCTGCGTGTTTGTGATGGATAGGGTGGTTTGAGGTGTTGTGGATAAGTGTGTCTGTCGTTATGGGTTTCCTGTAAATGTTGAAGCTGTGTTTTTGTGTGTGGCTTTTTGTTATGTTTAAGTCGAGGAAGTTTTAACAGACACACAAAGTACAAACATATTAAACGAACAAACACAATACAAATCACACATACTCTTTGATACTATCGAAAACCTACCTTTAAAACCGTCACCACTTGACCCAACATCTCCAATTAGAAGACACTGATGAAGATCGGCACATAGCGATAGAAAACGTTCTGTCTCAGTAAGTTTTAACAAATTTACTAAATAAAAAGTTCGGATAGTCATAAACTATTGTTTAAGTGATTAATAAGATTCACCGAACGTAATGGACTACAAAAATCAAGAATTTAATTAGTATTCAAAATAGTAATAATCAGTAGAAACATGAAGAAAGGAGTGACAAAGAGTAATTTACTGAAGTACCGACAAAGAGGGCTTAATCATTCTTATATTTCGGTTGTAATCATTAACCAGTGTCGTGGGCACCTATTGACAACAGAAGGGTCCAGAGTCTTCTAAGACTAAAGTATTTCGGGAAACCAAGAATAGCATGGGAAAGTAACACTGTTACCGTGTGGGAAACCAATTTGTAAAGGTGCAAGAGAGCCACGGACATAACTGAAATACGTAAGGGGGAAAAATATGCTTGTTCTTAAAAATTAAAATCATCGGGCAAAGGGATGAAGTTTTTGAGGAACTTCGAGGAGTACAGACGTATTGGGGGGAGACAAAGTTGTAAGCAATGTTTTAAAAAGGGGGTGAATTGGTTTAGTATAGTTAAGAGAATTTATAAGTAAATATTTAAAAGTGCGACGAGAATGAATTAGGCAGATAGAAAAGAAGAAAGTGAAATAAGTTAATCATTGTGTAAAAGCGCAGTGAAGTAGTTAATCGAAAAACAGTTTCAGGAATTCCGGAACTCAAACAATAAGTACAATTTGTCTTATTCAGCCAACAGAAATTTATAATTCTTGAATGTTATAGTCCATTACGTTCGGTGAATCTTATTAATCAAACAATAGTTTATGACTATCCGAACTATGAATTTAGTAAATTTGTTAAAACTTACTGAGACAGAACATTTTCGATCGCTATGTTTCGATCGGCACATAGCGATCGAAAACGTTCTGTCGCAGTAAGTTTTTTAACAAATTTACTAAATTCAAAGTTCGGATAGTTATAAATTATCGTTTAAGTGATTAAGAAATGTTTAATTAGTAAATTCAGTACACATTAAATGCCATTGTCTTTATAAAAATTAATCTCGTTTTCTTCCACCAATTTCTAATTTATAGAAGATCCCGTAATAACGACCCGAGAGAAAGAGCAATATAACAATATATTTATTAACTTTATTTTATAAGAAATAACCTAAAGCCTCAAGAGTTCACCTTTTTAATAATTGTAGTATTAGTTAAGCAATCAATCTTTGTCACTGCATCGTATTAATGTAATTTGGTATAATGTGTAATAATTGGATGTCAGATGAATAAATATAGGCGATGTTAAATTTATAAGATTGTTTAATTAGAAGCCTAATGTTGTGACTATATAAAAGTAAAACATTTTTAAAAATATTAGGTTATAATACATATATAGGCCTATATATGAATGTTTGTATATATGTATGTATGTATCCGCTTTATGCACTATTAATCCACTGATCCGATGAAACTTTGACAAATTGTTGAGTACTTTTCTGGGAACATATCTAACATAATAAGTCTCAGGGGCGTTGTTGTTAAGGGGCACGGGACACCCCAATTAATTTTACCAGAAAAATATTAACCTATAAAACGGCACTATCTATCTACCTATCTATATATATATATTCAAACTATATTGTATAATTGAATTGTAAATTCAATTATAATTCTTGTATTTGTATTTTGACTTAGTTCTTTAATACACAAGAATACATATTGCGATATATATATATATATATATATATATATATATATATAAAATACGTTTTTTGTTTAATAATTTAAAACAACATAAGTTATTCAAATACAAGAATATTTATATTCAAAGCTTTTCGTTGGCAAACAGTACCAACATCATCAGGAATGAAAATTCATTCCTGATGATGTTGGTACTGTTTGCCAACGAAAAGCTTTGAATATAAATTAATAAATATTCTTGTATTTGAATAACCTATGTTGTTTTAATATATATATATATATATATATATATATATATATATATATATATATATATATATATATATATGAATGGTTTCAGGGGGCTCAGAGGCGCGTGACCGCCTATCAAGCCAATTAATTTTAGCAGAAAAATATTAACCTATATATGTAAAACTGAATGTGTTGTATGTATGTATGCGCCTTATGCATTATTAAACCACTGATTCGATCGCCATGAAACTTTTTGAAATTGTTGAGTACATTCCTGGGAAGGTTTCTGGCATAGTAGGTCTCTAAGGCGTAGCCATAGCGCCACAAGGGGGCACGTGACTCCCCCAAACCAAATCATTTTAGCAGAAAAAATTAACCTTTAAAACGGCGGTTGGTTTTTACCAAAACCGCTTCCCGACGACATAACAATTTTTTCAACACGTATTTTTTAAGTACCAAAATATCATAAAATACGATTTTCTATCTTATCTTATCCTAAGACATTTCATTGAATTCATTCCGAATTTTGATTGATAAGCAACACTCAACCAATTTAAAATAATTTAATGTTATTTTGAAAATCCATTCCTCTCACATTAACAGCTGTATGTGGCTTGCTCACGCGTTAGAAAACCTTCCGACTTGTTTGTGTTCGGGGCAGAGAGAAAAATTGTATACGTAAACGCACTTCAATACGTAACATTCAATAAAGAACTTTTATTGTCACACTTTTCTCGATCGACTACTATAAGTTCAGCTATTACTATGTTAATAAAATACTAAACTAAGCTCAGCTAATGTTGACACGCCGTTCATTTACTTTTAGACGGTACGAAGTTCGCCGGGTCAGCTGGTAGTTATATAAAAATGTAAGCAGTTGTATTGGGCATCTACTGAAAAAACCATGTGTCCCTTGGAAGTCAGCATTATACGTGAATCGATACAGTTCATGAAGATCTAGCCCCAAAAGAATTTCATAAAAGCGCCATTAAAGAACAAAAGGATATGTAGTCATCAATAATAGGCACGAATTAAGAGATTTTAAAAAAACGTAATTGAATTATTTTTGAGTACTCTTCGTCCCACATGGATTAGTACAGATTTAAGCTATTTTGCACCTCTTTGTATTAACTGTATTGACATACTAATAGTATTGATTACTAATTACTAAAGTAAATCCTGGGTTGTTTGGTATCATTATTCTTGTGATTTTACGTAGAATCAATATTTATTAACTTTTTTTAGTTAAAATTACAACTAAAATGTTAGAGTTTGGTTTAGAGAAGGTACCACTAAATGTCCAATGGAGTGGAAATATTCCCTGTCTCGAGTCTGTCCTAATCCTCTGTGCTCGTAAGGGAGAGTGTGGGTGCTTGCGAGAGAAACTGACCTGGCGTCCATGGGCATTCGCATTTTGAGATTGCTATTAATAACTATATTGCATACCTTGCCCATTTTGTGAAATTTTTTTCACCCTGTCAAAACTAAAATTAAAAAATTAATTAATATTTGAAAAGACTGTATTAACATCAAGTGTAATCCGCTACAAGTTTTAAAAAAATGCCTTTGAACTTGAGTGAATGAATAACAAGTATTTCATTTCCGATTGCAAATTTGAACAAGATATATATAAAGAGAAAGTGAGCTAGTAGAAGTAAGTGAATATCTCTGTATGTCTTTTTTTAAATAATGTAAAATAATTTTTGTTACAGATATCATAGAAGACACAGCTACGAAATTGGACAACGAAGAGATGACAACCACTAGTGTGGAAGTAGATTCCAACGCGAGCATATCCACCCTGGAGCCCACAAAGGCTCCGACAAGGCGCTACCCGTGTTCGTGTGCGGAAGGAGAGTGCGGGTGCTGTACGGGAGCCATCCTACAGAACTTCAACATCTCCCTAAGGCAGAGAGGATGCGTCAACGTCACCTACGATCCTGACGACTTTGCCTTCAATCTGAAACTGCTGTTTAATGATAGAGTTCTCTATCAGAACAAAATGTCTGGTGAGTCTAAAAGCGCAAGGAGCCAATGGGACGACGGACTGTCTGCTTATTATTTCCTGTCTATTTGAGCTTTTTTAATCACCGATTTCACCGTCTCAGCTAATGTTTTAAGGAAATCCCAGTTTTAAAATCTCTATTTCCCTTCCAACTTCCACTATTTCGGAAAAACCTATCTTCATTTTTTCCATCTGATGTATTTCTGAGAATTCCTATCTTTAAAGCTTTCTGATTTTTGGTTGAATTTCGAAAAACTTGACAGAGTTAAGGAGGGGAAGGAGGGACTCCCACCCCCCCCCCAACTTTCTGGGCAGGTGTACTATTTATTTATAGTCAAAAGCTGACAATGAACTCATTAAAGTACTACAAAAATAATAATGCTGACAATAGATATACTCGACAGTACCAGTTGTAATCTTGATCATATGCGACTTATTTTCTAAATATAACTGTAACTTCAAAGAAAAATATCAACTTTATTTTAATCTCACCAGTCGTGATGTTCAAAATGAAATTTTAGCAAATTGTTTCAGACGAAGTTTGGTATTCAACGTTATGATTCTCATAAAAACATGATCAGGCTTATGTTTTAACGCATGATTGTAAAATTCGAAAATGTTTTTAAAAATTTTTAATTTTAGAAAGCTATAAATCTAAAAACCTCCGATTTGTGTTCTATGAGAAACATGTCGTTGAGTACCAAGCCCTAACAATAAAAAAAATAGTTTAAAACATGTACTTTAAAATTTAAGTGATTTGATGCTAGCTAATTGTCGACAAGCTTTTCAATGTTCCCTATTTTTAAGGTGGGAATACCCACGGACCCATTTGATAACTTTCAGGGCAACCTTGTGCCCCCCCCCCCCAGAACAAAAATTGTAACTCCGTCCATGCATCCGTCTTCAAAATCTCCTTATTTCCACTCATGTGTTTTGGAATATATCAATTTTCAAAAGCTGTATTTACTTTCGTACTCTCAGATATGTTCGCAAATTCATTTCAAAAACTCTGTTTCACTTCCAGATAAGTGTTTCGAAAAAAGATCATTTTTACTAACTTCATACCCCCGGCTGAACTGTTTCAGCTAACGCCCATTCCAAATAAGCCTACACGTGTTCTGTTCCTCTAAATTTCCCTCAGTAAGCAAATACAAAATGAGACGCTTTAGTTTTTTGGAGCGTTTATAGGTGATTTTAACTGTGCAAGTGAATTTCAACCTTCTGAAAAATATTGTTTTTTGAATTGACCAAACCATAAACCGCTTAGAGGCGCTGCTGCTGTAAACGCTTCCTAGACCGGACCACTTTTGTGATCATACTGTATACATAATGTTCAAGTAAAAAACACTTACAGCCTACCTTCAGCCTAACTCAACATAGCCAAAAAAACTTCCTAAGTAAAGTCATACGTATCCACTGTATTTGTGTCACATAAATGGTGGACAAAGTGGTAGGTGGATAGATGGGGGAATGTCCTTATTGTGAAGTTCATCACTGATGATGGTATGCAATCGCTGAAACATACCTGATATTAAATATTTAGTTGATAGTTAAATTTTATTATTTACATATATATATATATATATATATATATATATATATATATATATATATATATTACTAAATAGACCTTAGATACCAAGCTCAAAACCGAATTAAAAGTAATATAGTTATAAACTATTTGCAGGGAAAAACCCGAGACCAGTGTGCGTCCCAGTCAACAGGTACCTGGGCATAAAAATGTGCCTTAAAGTGAGCAATGTGTTCATATCCCAGAGGAACCTTCACGCATGCGTCGAACTGCAAGGTCAATGGCAGGACGAGACGGCTTTCAACTTTCCTTTCGACTGTTTCCGTATTGGTAGCAACGGATTGGCGGTTGTGAAACCTGAAGAAGGCGGAGGTAAGAAACTTTTATTGTGTATATGTCGCATGAATGACGCAATCGTTAAATTGTTTATTTACTACAAAATATTTTCTTCTATTGATCTTTCAATTTTAATTTATACAGTATATCTTGCAGTTTTATTATTTAAACGGGCAATTTTATATTATGCAGTCACATTCCAATACACAAATACAATATTATTATTGTTTCTAAAAAACTCTTTTATATATTAAAAAAAACATTATCTTTAACCCTTTAATGGGTTTGCACGTACAAGAGTAACTCGCGAGCCATAGCAAAAGACTTGAGATGCTCAGAGAGATGTTCGCCGACTACTGGAGAGGGAACTCCAGGCAGCTGTCTTACCCTCTCTCACCTCTAAACAGTAAAGAACAAGACAGAGCGGTTGTAGCAAAAATACAAACATACCAGGGCTTTGAACTGACATTTGTCCATCGTAGTTATTTCTATTCTGTGGAGTGGTGGGATCAGTAAAAGTATATATTAATTTTTTACCTCTTATCTCTTTGTTGTTTTGAGCAATAATAAATTTTAATTTAAAATGTGTTAATTACACTCCCTGTAGTATTACTGTATTATATTTGTTTTTACTAGATAGATAAATTCATGAACGAGGGTTCGTGTGTTGCCCAATTTGATCGTACTTGATTGGCGTTTTTCGTTCCTGAAAGTCAAGTTAATGAAGTTATTTGTTAAAATTAACCAAAAATTGGCTTTCAGTGCAAATGTGAACCAAATGAAAACTACAATATTCTTCTGAGAACATAAATTTAATATTGTCTTTAAATATTTAATGTCCTGTTAAATTATTATTGTACAATAATAAGAGGGATATATTATTCAATATAACTATTAATATTGTTTTTGCTCACAGGGCTGCCTCCACCAGCTCCAATCGAAGAGTCCGAAGAAGAGGAAGACTATGACGACAGCGCTAGGGGTTGGGTGGGCAGTGTAGAAATGTTGAAGAATTAATTACTTTTTGGTTACTTAGGATAAAAATGTATAAAGTATTATAGACACCGAGTATATGTCTCAAACGTTTGCCAATAAAATCATCAGAGCCTTACCACTAAATGGTGAATTTAACGTTCGAAAATATCACTTGTAACAAGTGATTTTAAACTATTCTTCTGAGGGTTTTAAGACATATTTTATGTGAAGATCCGAGGTTTATAATTAATATATATAATATCGAGGGATGAATACAAGAAAAGAAGAACCTCCCAAGGAATGAATAAACCAAATAAACGAATTTGTTAGTGTCTCTTCTCAATTCCGCATCAGTAGCTAAAAAATTATATATACTGTATCAACTTTAAACAATCAAACGTTTTTCTGTTGCTAAGAGAACTAATCACATCATATCCCGCGTGTTTCCTGTCTATGCGCGTGTGTGCGAGCACAATAATTGGTTTTCGTCAGTTTAGTTTTACAGACAACACAAGATGTGCTTTGAAGACTGATTGTTTTCAATCAGAAAGTTTAATACAGTGGAACTTTATTCTTCTAAAAACAGCGAAACTATTTAAAATTTTTCAAGACCAAAGCGCAGTCGCGGAACAAAAAAAACTTAGGCCTACTTACAAACATCTTCAAGTATAGGTCAAATTGTATAAGCTGGCATTTGGCTCTTAGGTAGGAAATGTGTATTCGTCGTCTATAAAACATCAGGCACTGTCGTCACCCCTCATCGGGGCTATAAATCTCAGCCTATTGTCCCAATCATATTAGCACACTTCCGTGAACGCCCTATTTACGTTATTTACTGTTATTTATGCTATTCAATTAAAAGTATTATTAAGTAACAAAATAATGAGTCAACCCTGAGTCAGTGGAAGTCCAAAGGTCGATGTTTTTTAAAATGACCTGCGAGCATCTCCAGCTTCTCCTCCTCCTCCACCTCGGCCTCTCGCTAAGGCCTGCAGCACCCAAGTGTCAGCTAATAAAATTTGATCTGTAGACTCTCCTGCTTTAGTACTATTAGGATGTTCGTGATTTTAAAATGCACACTGTATAAGTGGGGAACTATTAACTTCAAAATTGTCAAACGTTTTGTACAATGATTGTGTTATCTTATTAAAAGATAACCACTGCACGAAGCCATATACTAATGTCTAACTCCACAAACATTGATATTGTTAAAACAAACTTAATAAAACAACAATGTACTCCATTAAACATTCTGTAGATCCAGGAAAATGGAAAGTATCTAGCTAATGGCAGTTTTTAAATAACACACAATTTATTACAGACACCCTTTATTATAGACGATTCCTCCACCCTTATATCTCCTTTCAAAGCCAGACTGTTATAGAACAAAGAGGAAGTCAGAGCGGGAGATGACCGGATAATACAGAAGGAAAAGGAGTACCTTCTACTTGCTTCCGCTGAATCAGATTCATTGTATCTATTCCTTCAAATGAGAAGCGGAAAGCAGCGCCAGGACTCAGGCCACATCTACTCCGCTGTTTAGTAAAATCTCCGAAAACTTAAACTAATGGAAGAGTGGCCTGCTAGTAGAACACTTTACGGTTAAAGAATGCTACGCAGTTGGACTACGGTAATTTATAGTTTGATCCTCTAAGGGTAATTGTTCACTTCTTGAACACTGGAGGATCCTAAACATTTTACAGACCTTTATTTTTAAGTTAAATATTACATTTCTCTTAAAAGATTTTGTTGGCAAACGTGTAACTGCCAACTAACAAAGAACAATTGCATCTATTTAGTGTCGCTATTAAAATTAGGTCGAAAGATGTTCACTTGTTATTTGTTAGTTTGCTACATTCCCCTGCAGGGGTGTTGTATAGATAGAGTTATTGAAATATAAATTATTTATAAAACTGTTTGTTAAAAATAAAATATTTTTAAAACACTTAGTACCCCTTTCATTTTCTATGAATGTTCGTCATGACGTAAAAATTAATAATTTTGTTTCAACACATTTAAGCGTGATTACCGGCTACGATTCGGAAATTAAAATTTGTAATAGGCTTCAGTTATAACACTTCAAGCCGACCGATTAAGATGAGACAAACTCGCAATGGTTTGTTTAATATTAATAAAGAAAACCGTATCAACGTTTTTCTCAAATAATATCTATGCATTAGATTAACATTTTTAAGTAGAGTGATCGGTGATGAGTCTCTAATGGGATGTACTACACGGGCCGTCCCCGCCTATTCATCGACCGAGCAGTGCCTAATCCCCCCGCTACCGGGCATGCCTCAACTTACCCTGAGACAGTATCCTATAGATATCTCATGACTTATTGGAGCTTTTCAGACAGGAATGGTGTAGGCAACTCGAGACCGAGCGATGATGATCGAACTTTGGTCATCATTGTTGGTAGAGAAATATCTCATATAGAAAGGGAGGTATTTAAGAAAACCCACAGAAAAAATGTTAATTTCAACGAAACAAAAACACTAAATGTGCTCAAAGTTTAAATATCAAGCCACACATTTACCTAGATTTTTTCAAAGCATTATATATTTCTTTGAAAGATATCAAAGATGTTTTTTTGAAAGATATCTTTCTTTGAAGATGTATATTTTTTTATTGCATCACTTGAGCTACTAATTTCCTACTAAAAACACTTGTCCATGTGTTAGTATGTTACACTTGCCTATAGTAGCACTTACTTTTTTTATTATTGAGGACGTCCGTTTCGGGAGATGTGTCCCATTGTCAACTTATTGGCAACTCAAGTTAAGTGCTACGATAGGGACATACTAACATTTGTTCAAGTGTTTTAGAGATTATATTTTTCTTTCTTCTATCATTTCTGTTTTGATTTTACACACAAATGTAATTTTTGTGTTTATCGATTACTCACAATAACTTCACTAAAACTTTCCAGTATCGATTAAGCGCACGTGTTATAAGCAACTACGCTGTTGTAACCTTTAAAGCAGAAACGTTAATCGTTAATGGCCGACCACCGCCCACAGAATTAATAACCGACGGACATTTCGTCGCGTCTGGATTATCCGCAACACCAGAGGCGAGTGCGTTGATTAGTTATTCACGGAAGGTTGAAGCGATTTAGACACATCAACGATGATTGCTTCAAGGGAAGAATAAATTAAAGTTTGTTGACGGTATGACGGTGTCATTGCACTCCGCGCCCGAAAGCAAACGTGCCGAAGACTTCAGTCGGTCCTTCGACATCCACTACCTTGCACGTAAGTACTGTACTATTAGTTAAACTATCTGAAGAGAAGATTTAGTAGCTACTAAGTGTTATTTTACCATCTACTACACTCTTACGAACAAGGAGTTCTTAATTAATATTACATTCAAAAATCGTTCCGTTCCATTTCGACTTTTTAAAATTTTCTTCAGATCTATCAAAGTTTTTTAATAAAGAAATGGCGCTGAGAGATGTATGAGAAAGTAGGCCTATGTGTTGAATTTTTCTCAGCGGTGGAAATCCAAAATATAGAGAGCTTCATGCGTTCCTGAAGTAGGCCCATACAGCTATTTTGTTTCTATCCTGTTATAAAATGATCTAAACATGACTTTTGTTTAGTTACAGCCATATACAAAGTTCACTCCATTTATTCATGACCCGATTAAACGGAATAAACGGGTCTCGAGCACAGAGCACTAAGTTGTATTAGGTGCTCTGTGGTCTGGAATTTACATATATTGTTTTCGCACTAAATGCTACTCAACTTTACGGGTAATTTTTATATGAGCCATTCATTCTATTATTTTATCTACAGTTATTTGCACTTCTGGACATGTTTATCTATTGACGTATGCAAAACATGCTAGGAATAAAAGAGGTGTAGAAATGGCATTTAAAAATAAGACGTTTTAAAATATTGCTTTGTACCTCTACAGAAACAGTTCTTGTCATCCTTATATCTAGGTTTATATAATAATAATGTGCAAAAGTCTTAGGCCCCTATGTTGTCATAGACGTTAACGACTCTGATGAAGAGCAGAAGACAAACGTAAAACAGTTAAGGTTACTATTTTACTGGTAATAGCGTTGACATAGCGTAAATGGTTAAAACGTTGACATAGCGTAAATGGTTAAAACGTTGACATAGCGTAAATGGTTAAAACGTTGGCATAGCGTAAATGGTTAAAACGTTGACATAGCGTAAATGGTTAAAACGTTGACATAGCGAAAATGGTTAAAACGTTGACATAGCGTAAATGGTTAAAACGTTGACATAGCGTAAATGGTTAAAACGTTGACATAGCGTAAATGGTTAAAACGTTGACATAGCGTAAATGGTTAAAACGTTGACATAGCGTAAATGGTTAAAACGTTGGCATAGCGTAAATGGTTAAAACGTTGACATAGCGTAAATGGTTAAAACGTTGACATAGCGTAAATGGTTAAAACGTTGACATAGCGTAAATGGTTAAAACGTTGACATAGCGTAAATGGTTAAAACGTTGACATAGCGTAAATGGTTAAAACGTTGATTAAAATTAAAACAAGTAATATAAACAAAAATATTTGAAATCAATTCCTACTTAGGTCAACAAAGACAAGTTTTATTTTAGTTGATTTTATTAAATAATTAATATAAGTAACATAGCCTATGCGTTATAATAGTTGTTCTTCTACATAACCTATAACATAAAATCAGCTGTTTCTTGAAATCATATGTTATGACTTATTTCAAAACAAATGGGGGACGAAATAACTCCATTGCATAACTTCCCCCTTATGTAAAATGTTTTACTCCCATATAAAACTAAAATTAATTTATTAAATTTTAATTTAATGAGTAATATTTGAAAAACTGTGTCAACATTAAGTATCACTCACTACAAGTTTAAAAATATTTATTTGAACTCGTTATTCTTCTTTCCTCCATCCTTTTATGTGTCCATACCATTTTAGCTGTTTTGTTTTTTGTCCTCTACAATTATATTTAACACTTTCATAATTTGTCTTATTCTGTTGTTTGTAGTACTCTTCAGTCTCAACTTTCTATCTGCCTGCCTACAAAAATCCATCTTGGTTGCAATCAATGTATTTTTGTTCTTCGGCTTCTATTGTCATACTTTGCTGCTATATGTGACTATAATCTTTACAAATGTATTGTATATGCAACATTTATTGTCTTTCGATATGTGTTGGTCCCATACAATCCCATTTAGTTGGTTGACGGCTTTTCTTCCACGTATATTTTTATCACTTATGGCTGCTTCTAATGTCTCACTATTTGTTATCTATAGGCCCAGATAGTTATACTACTCGCACCCTTCTATCTTTCTTCCATCGAAGATGTTGTGTTACACATATACCATTTTTTTCCATATTAATGTCCATAATACATTTTAAAATAAATACCAATGTATTCACTGTTACTAAGATAAGTAGAATCACTATGATTTATATTTGAATGTATGCCAGGGGAGTGTCTAGTTGGTAGAGTGCTAAACTATTAATTTAAAAACTTGAGTTCTTTGTCTTGAGACAAAGGTCGCTGGGTTCGAGAACTTGAAGATCCCTGGTAGCGCCAAAGAATTTGCTTTTTCTACTACCAGGTCAATGCCTAAGGAAATGAGTACTTGAAGAAAAACTTGGGTAATAATAGGCAGTTAAGCCTAAGTGCTGGCCATATTACCTGCATTAAACGTACAACACCACACAAAGGCATATTTTATATATTTCAATTTTATTTGTTTTATCCTATATAAAAAAGGATTTAAAATTTTATATTAAAGTTGCTTGTTGTGATCATCTTGAATTCACTAAATAAACTGTAAGCAATTATTGCGGTACTAAGTGAATACTTTTGAACTCTCTTGCTGATGTGATCTGAATGAATTGTTTCATTTATAAAAATTCATTTCAATAATTAAACGATTCTTTTGAAACATGTCACCAAGTAAGTTCAAAAGGATTCACTTAATTATGCAATAATTATAATTATTAAACTCTTTCTATTACCTCATACTCTCCAGATATATATAAATATATCTTGAACACATTTTCAATCCTTGAATTTTGTAGTCCATTAGGTTAGGTGATTCTTATTAATCACTTAAACAATAGTTTATCACTATATGAACTTTAAATTTAGTAAATTTGTTAAAACTTACTGAGACAGAATGTTTTCGATCGCTATGTGCCGATCTTCATCAGTGTCTCATGATGAGAGAGGCACTGATGAAGATCGGCACATAGCGGTCAAAAAAGTTCTGTCTCAGTAAGTTTTAATAAATCTACAAAATTTAAAGTTCGGATCGTCATAAACTATTGTTTAAGTGATTAATAATTTTCGATCATTAATAAAATACATTTTTATTCATCCATTCAAGTTCAAATAATTTTTTTTCCCATAGTGGATGACAACAATTGATGTCAATACAGTTTTTTCAAATATTTATTCAATAATTTAAATTAAAAAATTTGATGTCCTGGTTGGATTCGAACTGTGAATCTACATGTTTAAAAACCAGCACTTTTAGCACTGAGCTAAGTATCCCAGAGCTAAAAATTACTTGAAGATGTAATATGAAATTATAAGAGAAAGGTTTTTTGCAATAGTGAAGCATTTAAAAGAGGTGTATAGAATGAGAGGATATAGACCCCTATCAGCTTCTTAAATCAGAAAGGGAAAAAAAGCAAATAAATAGTAAACAAAATTCATAGTCCAACACCATATAATGTATAAAGAGGAAAATGGAAATTTGCAAGGAAATTTGCTTTATATTTTGCCCCTTAATATTGTGATTCTGTCATACATATACGTATATATGAGGAAAATGGAAATTTGCAAGGAAATTCGCTTTATATTTTGTCCCTTAATATTGTGATTCTGTCATACATATATATATATATATATATATATATATATATATATATATATATATATATATATATATATATATCACGTTGTCCATTATTTTTCCGTTGCACTGACTGTTGTCGACAATGGTCGAGTGACCGAAAGATGCCTCATCACATAAGGTAAAAATAATTGGACTTAGTGGTGGAATAATTGTTTACAATTAACAATAATAACTTTATATATACATACATATTTATATTAACTGTAATTATAAAATAAAAAGTAACTAAAATAAAAAAATATTTTGTCGACCTCAGTAGGAATTGATTTTAAAAAATTCTTTTTCCATATCACTTGTTTTTTAAAGTAACCAGTCCATTTAACTATTAACATAAATGAAGGATAAGGCAGCTACTGCGAATAATAGGTAGGATTAGAGTATTTTTCCTTTTTGTAGTTAGAAGGCAATCAGTAGAATGACTGCTACAGCTTACGAAAGAAAGGTAATTGACAATATAGGAAAGATTAAGATAGGGATATTATATCCCTTGCTGCAAAGTATAGGAGAGATATTAACGCATGTCGTGTGCAAGTCTCTCGTCGACTTCAAATTTCCTGGAAGTAAACCTACTCTCCAAGGTAGTCGTAGAAAGGTTTCTATCCTGTAGCATTCTTTATTGTAGAAGGATAATAAAGGATTTACGTGATACCCGAATCTGTGATGTAGGAAACAGTCGGTCATATAATGGAAGTAGAGGAAAATTTGGGTTAAGAAATAAGATCATTTACTGAAATATAAATCTGCTACATATCTGTCACACTTCATGCATTACTAAAACTACCACCATTGATAAATGTTAGTTGAGCCACTTACTTCAAATCAGTTGAGCTGCCATTCCATGAAAACAGTTTTGCCAGTGCATATCTCTTAATCAATATCCTCGCATATCTAAAAGATTAAATAAAAATGTTTTAATACAAAGGTTAGATGCTTGAAGATTTAATTATCAATTAATCCTATAGTGTTTATAAGGGTGAAACGTTCAGTTAAAAATGTTAGATGCTAAACTGATAGCAAAGATAATTTAAAGAAAGTTAATGTAAGAGCGTTTAGCACTAGGTCAGTGCCTTGATCAATGCTCTGAGTTAGTACAAGACTGTTGCTCAGTTGTGTTGTTTGGTGTGAGTCTGTGGTGTGTTATTCTTCATTGAGTAGTTGTTAATTATGTTTTCCAATATACTATTTGATTGTGAGTCTCTTTTGTCATTTAGAATATGTTGTGGATAGTATTTATGGTGTTTATATATCTCGTAGTTTTCTGCTGTAGCAGAAAACCAATACACCACAGACTCAAACCAATACAACACACCTAAGCAACAGTCTTGTCCGTAGCTCACAGCATTGAACAATGCGCTGACCAGGTGTAAAACGGGTCTTCTGGAAAATATCAGTAAGCAGTGGTTTTTTCCCAAGTTCATACCAAAAGTGTAACTACAGAAAAGCCTCAAGATGTGCAACACAAAAACTGCAAGTTTGATTGTAGTTCAAATATTGGTGTTGAATGTAAAAAAACCGTATGACTGTTTTTTATGTTATAACAAATGTTTAGGTAATTTCTCATTATGCAAAATTATGTTTTTCTCAATAAAAATTTTTTGTAGACATGGCTATAAAAGTTTTCACTTCTGTCGACACTCCCCTAAGTGCCCCAACCAAATTTTTTTCTATGGCCTACCCTTCGTTTCTTATTTAAAATGCTGCCAACATCATTCAATCAATGTGGTCTGGTTTAATCAAAGATAGTATCTCTTTCAATGAGTACAACAGTTCTAGTTTAAAGTCACATCACAACACTAAAAGGTTTGTTTACTTAATAATCAGATGGGTCTTGAGATAATAAATGTTATAGCTACTAAAGAAAAGCTAATTTATAATCAAGAAAAGACAATATAATGTATTATAGTGAGTGGGTTTTAAATTACATAGTTTTTGTTTTAATTAATATTTCAGATATCATTAGTATCCAGAATGAAACATTTGATAGTGGCTTCAATACTGGGAGTTTTGTGCTGGCATCTTGTTCTCTTAATTGACCCATCGAGTAAGTGTATGTTCAATTTTGTATCATATATTCTAAGTTAATGATATTGAAGTTATATGGCCTGAGGTTACCAATGTCAACACAGATCTTTGTTAATTTTTCTTTTGTTATTATTTTTAAGATACTGAAGAAGTCCTGTTTCAGAAAATGACTTAACCATCTACTATGATGACGACGATGAGCCTGTACCAATGTTAACCAATGTAACCCAGGTCTTGCCCACACTGAAAACAAGAATCCTTCGCTACGGGTTTCTTCCCTGCTCCTGTGAGGATTTAACTTGCGGCTGTTGTGCCAACATGAACATCAGGCTCTTCAACTTCCAGAGGCATGGTGAGTGGTGAGAATAAGGCAGAGTTGATATAGTACCATATCAGGCACTTGGACTTGATACGGAAGAGCTTAAGGGTTGTTTATTAAAATGAGTAGATGAGGGGAAATAACTAAAAGGGTGAGCACTCACACACACACGCACGCACACACACACACACACACACACACACTTATGTATATATATATCAAACACTAGAGTCTCTCAAAATTCTGAGTTTCAATATTTCGAGCTTCTATTAAATTTGAGTTCGTCTTCGAGTCGGTTAAGCCGTGGGATTAATCAGCATGGGCAACTGGCATTTAAAAAGGTTTCCACGTCAGCACTGCTGGTTTCATAGAGAAACTAAAGTGATGATTGGATGGATACTTGGATTGAGGGAACTATTATAAGAGTATTTTTTTAATAAGTTTGAGTTTGTGCCTGAAACTGAAAAATTTTTTAAAGCGAAGACTTTGCCTCGGTAATCTATTTTACTGTCAGACAAAGCACCATCACATCCCGGTGAAGATCAGTTGTGCTTTGATGATATCCGTGCTTTATATTTTCCTTAAAGCTTTACAAATGTTACAAGCCTAATCCAGCCGATGAATCAGTGTGTTCTGGAATCTATGAAAAAAATACACACATTATCTTTTACAATCTCTCTTGAAACCAAATGAATAGGAAGACACCATTGTAGTTTTTCAAAAAAAAAATTACAGTTAAAGGAGTTGTGTACTGGATAGCCGAATCGTAGAACAAAATACAAGAAGAAACAACAAAAAAGTTGTGGAATAAAATCCCGAGTCATAATTAAACTGTTGACTGTGTTATTGATCCACAATAAGAAACGGATGACATTTCTTATCAAGAAACTTCCGGGGTTTGAAAATTCCAATTATAACAATTTGAGATAACAGATGTTACAATTATTGAAATGATACAAAAATCTACTGAAGGCAGTGAAGACGAGAATAAAAATGAAGGTTTAAAGGGAAAATTAGTCATGGTGAAGAAACAACCACCTTGGAAACTGCACTATGCTATATTGAACAACAGACAGACACCATGCCACCAGATGTGCATCTGCTAAAATATCTACGAGATACTGTAGCATGAAAACGATCTGATAAGCAAAAGCAGAAGAAGACACTTAGCATTTTCCAAAAAATGTAGTAACCGTAATGAACCAAGGAGGTACAACAAAAAAAAAAAAAAAAATATATATATATATATATATATATATATATATATATGAATTTTTGGGCTATATAGGAGACTGGCAGATTTACCTAATGGCAATAGTCCAAAACTGCAATCTCTTGGAAATAAATAAATAGACACATATACAAAACTTAACACACTATTGAAATATTTCGATCAAAAATATCATAAACTATAAATCTGTGACATTTAGATATTTATACACATCTGTGGTTCACTTCAGTTTTTTCTTTTTTCTTTTTTCTTTTTTTATTGACAAAGATCATTTTTGATCAAAATATTTCAATAGGGTGTTAAGTTTTTTATATGTGTCTATTTTTTATTTATTTCCAAGAGAGTTTGCAGTTTTGGACTATTACCATTAGGTAAATCTGTCAGTCTCCTATCTAGTCCAAAAATTCCTAAATAAGCTTTAAGCTCTACTAGAACTAACCTAAAAAAACACACACACACACACACACACACACACACATATATATATATATATATATATATATATATATATATGTAATCCTTAAATGAAATTATTTTTTCTTATTAAATATATATGCTTCAATAAACACTTTCGTAAACAAGAATATTTTATTTTACTTTATACATTTATTTCAAGCTGGAGCTTTTCCATGATGAACAGTATCGGCATTTCCAAGACTTATTTAGTCCTGTATAGTTCTGTAGATAAATTTGAACTCTAATGAAGATTACATTATGAGTCCTAAAAGCTAAAAGCTACAGCTTGAAATAAATGTATAAGGTAAATAAAATAAGTATAAATGTATAAAGTATTGTTTGGGAAAGTGTTTATTTAACTATCTATACACACACACACACACACACTCACTCACACACATGCATGCGTGCGTGTACACGCACCCACACACACACACACATACTGATATATATTAAAATGCATAACCTAGTTTGTTTTTTAAAAAACTAAAACACAAAATAATTCTAGTAATTTTCAAGTACTCTCCTTCCAGATATTCTTAGTTATTTTTATCATTTAAAGATATATAAAGCTTTACCTAATAAATTATGTCATTTTCAGCCTGTATGAACTTCAGTTATGACCCATACATGTTCTCTATAGGCATGAACATGCTAATGAACGAAGAATCTATATACCAACAAAGTGTGTCAGGTCAGTCTTATTTTTGTCTTTTTAAAGTTTTAAATATTACTAAAATACCATAGTACTAAATCTTTAGGAGTGTACTAAAAT
Organism: Prosapia bicincta; assembly: GCA_036971475.1. Classification (NCBI taxonomy): domain Eukaryota; kingdom Metazoa; phylum Arthropoda; class Insecta; order Hemiptera; family Cercopidae; genus Prosapia; species Prosapia bicincta. The sequence continues at coordinate 2,867,028 of JBAIZL010000004.1, read as the reverse complement.
TTTTTAAAACACTCCTAAAACTACCACTACTTTCAAATAATGTAAGAAAACAGTACATGCTAGAATTATTTACCTATTAATTTCATTAATTTTTAAAACATGTTGGAAGAAATTATACAGTTTACTATTTCACTATAAGGAAATTTAATATTTTTAAATATATAAGTGTTGGTAAACTATTTGTATTTGCATTTTTAAGTTTGTATTTTTAGACTAATATAATCAATATTGTAAAAACTAAAAAAATCATAATTTGTTTCTGTCTTTACCTTGAGCTAATAGTTTACACTTATACACTTTAACATACAGTAGAGTCTCAATAATTTGAGGTAGATGGGACCAAGACCAACTAGAATTGTTGGAAACTCGGATTACATGGAAATACGTTCCTGTGCATTGAAAAAAATAGGAGTTTTAATGAGCTCTAATACTATAGGTAATTAAAAATGCACTTAATAAGTTTATAGAACTTTATTTTACTCTGCATACACTATGACTACAAACATTTCTTGGAAGCTCAACTCATCATTTCCTTTCAAATAGATAAAATAAACTCAAATATAAATAGGCTTGGATACAATGGAAGCTAGAAATATCAGGACTCGGAATTTACTATATATATATATATATATATATATATATATATATATCGCAATATGTATTCTTGTGTATTAATAAAGAACATAAGTCAAAATACAAATACAAGAATTATAATTGAATTTACAATTCAAAGCTTTTCGTTGGCTAACAGTACCAACATCATCAGGAATATTAAACAAATCATCCTGAATTGTATTTCCTGATTTGTTTAATATTCCTGATGATGTTAGTACTGTTGGCCAACGAAAAGCTTTGAATTGTAAATTCAATTATAATTCTTGTATTTGTATTTGAATATAAATTAATAAATATTCTTGTATTTGAATAACCTATGTTGTTTTAAATTATTAAACAAGAAAACGTATTTTATATTTATTTATATTTGTATATAAATTTAAAATATACTCATATATATTTATGTATATATAGTAGAGTCTCGAAAATTCAAGTCCTGATTTTTCAGGCTTCTGTTAAATTTGAGCCTATTTCTATTGCAGACTATTTCATCAATTTGAAAGGAAATTCAAATATTTTACTTTTAGATAAAGCTTTGTCACATCCCGATGAAGATCAACTGTGACTGATGATATGAATGCTTATGTCTACCTGCAAATTTTATGAGCCTAATCCGGGTGTTCCGGAATGTACGAAAAAAATACAAATGTTACCTTTCACAATCTCTCTTGCGACTGAAGGCGAAGAAACCATTGTAGGATTCTTAAAAAATGCAACTAAGGAAGTTCTGTACTGGATAGCCGAATTATGGAAACAAAAGAAGAAACGTCATGTAAGTCGTGGAATAAAATCCTGAGTCATAATAAAACTGTTGACTATATTATTGATCCATACTAAGAAACACATTTGACATTTCTTATCAAGAAACTTCCAAATAATTGTGAATATTCCGATGATACGGACGTATATCAATGAATGAGTAAGAACAAAAGTAAGTAACAATAACACGTGTTATCTACGACTATTGAAATGGTACAAAAAACTACTTATGGCAGTAATGACATGAATAAAGATGAAGGTTCAACTGGGACAGTACAGGAAGGGAAAAATAGTCATAATGAAGAAACTGCCGCCTTGGAAAGTGCAATGCGCAATATTGAATGACAGACACTACGCCAACAGATGTGCGTATGTCTGATAAGACATCTACGAGATACCGCAGAACAAAAACTATCTGATGAGTGGACGCAGAAAACACTTTATAACTTTTTCCAAAAAATTGTAGCAACCGTGATGAACAATGTATTCCAAAGTGACATTAAATTTGTTAATACTGTATTCAATACAATTATATATACATATTTTGTGCATTCTTAATTATAGTATGTATAAGGGTTCATTATATCTCCTGTTTTTTCTAATGCACAGGAACGTATTTCTGTGTAATCTGAGTTTTTGTTAATCCGAGCGGGTCTAGGTTAATTATCGAGACCGTACATTATCGAGACTGTATAGTATCCTCAAGGATACTATAAATGTATACAAGTATCTTAAGTTCAAGATGGAAACAAATCATGTATAATCTTGAGACATAGCAAAAGACTTGAGCTGCGCAGGAGGGGAGTTTGCCAACTAGTAGAGGTGGAAAGCTTGTCTCTTATATTGGCACAGTGGTTCTGGCAAATCGATACATACAGGAGCAAGGTTTGACAAACACTAGGATCCCCCACTATTATAAATATGTAACTATGCATCATCCCACCAAGTCTCTTGCAACGTCTAAGAATTTATAAGTTTATCATTTCTATTACTATTTAGTATATGCAGTTAATCTCATTAGACAATGCTAACACAGTCAATTTTACACAGTTCAACAGCCATTATCAGCAATGAATTGTTAATTGTTTAATTTTGATTACTGAGACAATGATCTAGAAAATCACTAATACTTTGCATTGTAAAACTTTAATGCTTTTCTTATTTTTTTCCAGCAAAAAATCCACCACCAGCTTGTCTTCAAATTCCCATTCCATATGTACCTACAATAGACTTTTGTGTCAGGATATTTGATATTTTTACACCTGGTAGTAACCTACACCTGTGCATGAATTTCGAAAGTCGTATAGAAAGAGTCCCTGTCATGGTTTTACAATTTGACTGCATACAAATGGGAAGTGATGGAGTAAACTTACTGAAACCTGAGGAATTTGAAGAACCAACATTATCGCCAGAAAAAGAGGATGCTGATTTAGCATCTGATGTGTATGATGAAGTTAATGAAGTGAAAAAAAATATTACACTTGTAGGTAATACTGTTAAGACAAATGGATCTGTTGAAATTAAAAATATCCCTGAATTACAAGCAGTAAATCAAACCTCATTTAATGTGAATAAAATAATAGAAAATAACTCTTCTACAAAAAATGAAATTAAGATGAACAAAACAATAAATGAAACCTCATACAATAGAAATAAAATTCAAAACCAAGCATTATTCTGAAAACTGGATAATGGTGGTATAAGCTGATGCATATTATTATAAGTTCGCTAATGTTACTATTTCTTATTGAAAATCATTACAATTTACTAGCAAACTATGCATGATCTTTATTTAATGTAAGTTTAAACCATACTTTGAAACAAAGTGCGAGTTGTTGAAAAATAAAATGTTTATTTCACTTAAGAATATATAATTTAATTATAAAACATTAAAACGTAATAAACTACCAATATTTAGTAAACAATTTGTCAATATTTTTTTGAAACATAAATTACTTTAGTAAACTAAAAAGTTTTGGAACCGAACAAATCCCACCTAAATTAATCTAGACCTTAGATCCATAAAGTCATTATTCTCTTATGAAATAAAAGTCAATTAGTAAATCCATCACAATAACAAGAATTATGGCTGATATTATTAATTTTTTTTTTTTGCTAAAGACTTACAAAATTACATCCAATAGGATTTAACTAGATTATTGAAACATAAGGCAAAATATCAGTTGCATACAATAATGTGTAAATTAATCCCAACACACAGAATTTTGTTCTATTTGCTCACACTCTCCTGATAAATATCTTGTACAAATTTTCAATCGTTAATAAAAATACGCTTTTATTCATTCAATCAAGTTTAAATACATTTTTTAAATCTGTGTATGACAATTGATGTTAATACAGTTTTTCTGAAATATTTATTTAATAATTAAATTTGGGGGTTTAGGGGGATTAGATGGAGATTCTTCGTGTTTCGAAGTCAAGTACGCTATGCCACTGCGCCAACTTTCCCATAGTTAGAAACGTACTACTCAATATCTATATGAATTTTTCTTCAGAAACTTGTATATGAATTTTTCTTTTGCAACCCCCCCCCCCTGGTCGTCGTCGAAACTTCATTGTACAACCTTAAATTATTACCATGATTACCACACAATATCATAAATAATGTTCTAGGATTAAAAATAATTGAAAAGAATGAAATAAACAAACTGGATTAATGCTACTATTTATTAGGAATATACTGTGGTTGAATTTAATAATAAATACACAAAAACCTGTTAACCACAAACTTTCTTTATTTTACCCTTATATACATAAGGGTACCCTCAGTTACCAAGTAACCACCCTCAGAGGGATAACATACAAAGACTCCATAAAAAGGGTAAAAAAAGAAAGTTTGTGGTTAAGAGGTTTGTGTGTATTTATTATTGAATTAATGCTATCAAACCCTGCTTCAGAGAGGGACAATGAGCAAGGAAAATTTCAAGCGATAAAAAAAAGAAAGCGTATAAATAGTAACAAACAAAAATAATAGTCCAACACCATACATAGAAAGGAAAATGCAAAATTACAAAGAAATTCGCTTTCTTTTTTGCCACTTTGTATTGTTATTCTGACATATGTATATACGTATTTATACTAGTTGTAATTATAAAATAAAAATAAAATAAAATGAAAGTTTTCTTTGTTGATTTAAGAAAGAATTTACTTTTTTTAATGTTGATACCACTTGTTCTTATTACCTGGTTATACTACTGACTGGAGCCATTTGGTAAATTGTATGTGTGATGTATCAATTTTATGACATAGGGTTTGTAAAGTGTATTTTCTTTCCAATACAAAATCATATTTTAAAGTTTGTATCTGTTTATGTAATATATTGTTTCAATGGATTTAATTACAAGAAAATGTTCAAAATTTTGCTCTCTCACTGAGCATACTATTGTGAAAAAACTGTAAATGCTATTTTTAATATATTCAAGAAACTGTTTTTTCTCTCATCTTGAAGGAAAGGAAAAAGTAGTTGAAATAAAAAACTACAAAAAACATTGGTTATTAATGAGAAAAAGTCAAGCGAATCCAAAATTAACTCGTGTGGCTCAAATAAAGCGTTAACCGTGATGAGGATAAATTTGCATGTCACAACTGTTAGATTTTGACTTCATGATGCTGAACGGAAAGTTCATCTATCAACTATAAAACAACTTTTTACATGAAACACCAAAGTGGAAGAAACAGTTCTTGTGGGACAAAAACCCTACTAGTTGGACTGTTGAAGACTAGGAAAATTTTCTATGTTTTCTGATTAACCACATTTTTATGCTCAGGGGTAAGGTTTTCATAATTTTGAAAAGCAGCGGATGAAAAAACAATCAGATCATAACTAGCTATCAGTAAACATCCTATGGATTAAATGTTTTAGGGTTGTTTCATACTTGAAGGCTACCTGGTTCATTAATTCTAGTATATGATATGTTAAAAAGTAATGGAAACATTAAAACTATCAAAGGGTATAACTCGAAAAATATTCCTACATGGCAATGGAATGTTCCAACAAAAATTAGCGCCACACCAGGTGCTGTTTCTCATGGTACACCAATTAATAAACATACCCATGAACATGAAGACAGAACAAACTCAACACAATAACATACATTGGACAAAAAACTGATATACAGTAAACAAAACTCGATAAAAACCATAAAATGAAAAAAAAACAACACACACAAAACACAAGATACATTACAAAATACAATAACACATCTAAACCAAAGTACATGACCTTGACATATTACAAAAAAAAACAAAATACCTTCATTTTATTCCGAAAAGTTAAATACAAGAATCCCTTCGAAACATCCAAAACAATCAAAAAACACTTACATATCACAATGAAACTCCAGAACAAACACGACAAAGCAGAAGTGTACAAAATGACATGATTATCAAAGCTTCGACATAGGACAAACAGGAAGAAACTTCACAAGATAAAAGGAACACATAATAGAGATAAACAAAAGACCTAAATAAATTTTGCCACAAATATACAAGACATACAGTACATATACACTAACATTGACAAAACCGACAATCTACATTTCATCAATAAAAGCAATAAACTGAACACAACAGAAATTTTTTAAAGATACAAATACCACAATAAAAATATTGGAAAGAACCTCAATACCACAAAAATAATCAAAAATAACAAATAAAACAAGTTACTGAAGATTAAACCCTTATGTACATTTCGATGACTATGTCATCATCATCAGAGGGTCTTATTACAAAATTACAATCTAGCAAACAAGAAGTTACAAACTAGAGCGATCTAGTCTAGTGATCGAGAGGGATCACTCTAGTTTGTAACTTCTTGGTGGTGTGGGTGTATTTTGTGTGTATTAGGAGTTATGATGTCAAAAAGTGCGTGTGAGTTGTAATGTAATTGTGTATTGAGTATGTGTGTAGGGTGTAGTTTGAAGTGCCTATATATTTCGTATTGTTCGGTTGTTCTTGGTAAGAACATATAAAAGCACTAAAAAACAATAACTACCAATCAAACTTCGCCGATCATCTCAACTCCACAAAACACGACTACATAGACATAACATCTAACCTACAAATTCTTCATAAACAACACAGAAATAACCAACGCTACACAACCGAACAATACGAAATATATAGGCACTTCAAACTACACCCTACACACATACTCAATACACAATTACATTACAACTCACACGCACTTTTTGACATCATAACTCCTAATACACACAAAATACACCCACACCACCAAAATATCCCACCCTAACCTACGTAAACCTTGAGATCAGTTACGGTCTGAGTTGGCAAAGGGACACATCTCCCGAAACGGCCGTCCTTAACAAGCAAAGTAAGTGCTACTATAGGCAAGTTTAAAACATTTAAAAGTGTAAGTATTTTCTTTTATTTATTCTAACTAAAGGAAGAGAGATTTATTGCTATTTTCTTTTTATAAGGCTGGTGGAACATCTTATATATAAAATACAGTTTTCTATAGCTAATATTTATTACTATTATAGAAATAATTTGGGAATTGTATACATTCAAAGAAAACAATAAAAGATCTCAGGAGCATCATCAATCTCTTCTTTGACAAAAAAAAGCATATAATACTATAGAATTACTTATTACACTTTTGCTATTACTTGCGGCCAAACTTTTTGTTAACTAAAGTTGTTAAATTGTTAAATTCCGGAGGCTGAAGAGGCCGTAAGACGAAAACGTTTCCTCCAAGTGTAAGTTGACAATTTAACAACTTTAGTTAGCAAAAAGTCTGGTCGCAAGTAATAGCAAAAGTGTAATAAGTAATTTACAACCACCTCGTCATGTACAGCAACAAGATTTCAACTATAGAATTCTTTTAAATATTTCTCTCTTATAAGTTTTATTCATTTGGATTTTGTTTTTTCTTGTATTTAGTCAAGTGTGTTTAATTACCTATATATATATATATATATATATATATATATATATATATATATATATATATATATATATATATATATGGTGATTAAATTAAAGACGTGAAAGTGTTATTAAACATAAGATGCGTAATTTTCTCGAAAGTACCAAACATAAACATTTATAGTCTAGTTTTATTATTGTACAGTGAACATGTGTAACATAACGCAGTACATCCAGCATTTTACTAATTTTCCCACAAAAACTGTAATTATTAAACATACTGTACTTGGACATTTTTCCATCTATTCTGATTGTTTGCACTTTTTAGTTCGGAGAGGGGTTCGGCCATGAGGTGTCCGAACAAGAGGGATTTTGATCTTTTCTCATTAATTAAGAGTGAACTATTTTCTGGGAGAAAATATTATTTATATATACACACAAATCCCTATAATCTAGGAAAAGAAAAACATTAGAAGGTTGTAATAGCTACATATGAACATCTAGAATTTGGTAATCATTGGTTAACAAGATGTCAATAATATACAGAAACAAACTATAACTGGCAATGTAAAAGTGTTCAGGAAAATAAAAAAATTAATAAACCTTGGTATTGACACACCAAAACTTTAAAATATTGAAAAATTACAAAAATAATTTCACCTGAAAACTTACACAAATTTTATAAACTCAATGTTTCTTTATAAAAGAGACCCCTAAGTTAAACGGCATTACTATATAGCTATAAAGTAACTGGTTAGATTTTGTAACAAAATAAGGTTTCCTAGCAAAGTTAGTAGGGCATCAAATGAATTGGCCTCTATTAGCTCACAGATGTCATTACCTCACAAGTTGGAAGCTGTATTTTATTTTTTTAATACCTAAATTCATTATTACTGGATGTGCACAAAACAGACTTAAAAGTGATAATCTTGAAAGTACATTTTATAAACTAGATTTAATCACTTTTACATTAGCTTATGACTATCCAAACTATAATTTTGTAAATTTGTAAAAACTTTCTGTCTCTGTAAGTTTTTACAAAATTAAAGTTCGGATAGTCAAAAACTAATGTAAAACTGATTAAGTTTCACCGAATTTAATGGGCTATAAAATTCAATAGTTATAAACTAAATGTTTATTCAAGTGTATCTGCCAATCAAGGTCATGTTTCACTTTTAAAATATTACATTTTAGTTAACAACCTTTGTGCTTTGTTTTTTTTAAACAAGTTCAAATTTTTTATTTTTTTGTCCATCAGTGTCTTATCTTTTTCCAGTGTTCTAGTCAGTAGAGGCTCCAGCGAGTAGACCTGGGACTACCCAACTTTTTCATATCTATTTGTTAAAATCAATTATTGTCAATAATTTAAAACAATAAATGTGGTATATCTTAGATCAAAACAAGTACTCATATTATAGGGGAATTTATAATGCAACAAGCAACAATAAAATAGCCAAATAATAGTGTTTAACTTCTTAAATTTATTTGAGCTAAGAGTAAAAATGTCCTCAAACATGCCATTTAAATTTTAAAATATTTCTGGTGAAGGGCTCTAAGCTAACCCCCCTTCCGGTAGTCACAACACTCCTAAACTATGCCTAACCATAAAAAAAATCCTGAAACCACCACTGGTTCCTGTGGACTTTCTACATCCATAGGTACATTGTTTTTTACAAATGTCTGGAAAATAATATCAGTTTATAGTTACTTTATTTTAGGATTTTATTTACCATATACCATTTCAAACTCAAAATTGGAAACTTTAACAGAACATTATAGATAATATCATTTCATCAATAATTTATTGTTATAATAAATATTATTAAATACATCATTTGTTGGATTCAGGTAACTTGCAACTTACCAAAATGGTCTTTGTAATTTTTCGCCTGTCTAGCCTCTCATGGATATAACAATTCTTGTTTTAATTTTGTTAAAAAACTAGTTATTTAATTATCATACTGACCTCACACCTATAGGGAATGTAGGGCATTACACAATGAAAATATACATAAATAAACATTTACATTTCTTTCAGCCAAATCTATCCTAATTTGATACTTCATAGGTATATTTTGATATAGGTATAGAGTAATGTTGTATAGAATTACAACCAAATCTATCTTAACTGTATAATTTATACTTATATTTTAATAAAAATATATAGTGATGTGAAAAATAGTGTAATAATGTCCTACACTTCCTATAGCTGAGAGATCCATATACTACAAAAACTACAATGTGATTGTTGAATTATTTTACCTCTTATTGTCCAGGGATCAGGAGCTTTACTATCAAAATAATTCAAAACGAAAAACTGTAGAACATATCGCATTTATATTTGTATAAATTCTATACAGTTCTTAACACAACTAAATCAGAGTACTTTCAAGTTAACAGAAAACAAAACACATCCAATCACTATCATATAAAGCGGGAAAGCGCGCAACTGAAATTTTAAACAGCTGACCATAACGTGAACATATGTTGTAGATGGTTTAATACTTATGAATTGAGATCCATATAGCTCTTCAATGTGGCATTAAAAATTTAAAGTTTTTATAATACGTTTTACATAAACTAAACGCATTTTGTTATTTTTAAAGAAAAATCTTTGTATACATTTTAGACGGTATTTTAGGAACTCTAAAGATTTCTTATTCCTTTAGTTATTTTAATGTTTCAGCCTTCAGCATATGTTTTACTGACAGGGCCCAAGTTATTACTTAGTGATTAGAGAAGCTATAGTAGACTAACAATTCATTTTATGAAACATTTATACAGAAAGTTCTTGTTATTTACTTCAATGTGAAAAGGTTTTATTATAAAAGCAACTTGTAATTGGTAATCTGCACTTCTTTCTCAGTGTACTTTTGCAACTACTGTACTGTTATTTAGTTTTGTTAGCAAACAAACAAAATTTAATAACTTACAACAAATGTTAAATTAGCGAATTACTGTATGTCACAAATGTAAACAATATGGAGAGGAATATTTAAAAATAAAAAAACTATTTTTACTTCCAATTCATAACATGTATAGGTACTCATCAAAATAAATATGCGTATTCAACATTTATTTACATCTATTTCCTCATAGGATGGATGCGAACCCACATAGAATGTCCACTTTTCCAACTGGAAGGAAAAGCATGTAAGTGGCAACCATTGTCTATCCCTCATTCGCATTTAGTCACAGTGGTTGTGGCGAACCAGTATGTGTAATATTAGGATTCGACAAACACTGAATCCGTGACCAACCTCCACTCTTAATATCAAGTAAGCTAATGGGCATCGGGTGGCAATACTTCTAGCTATATCTCTAAACTTTTACTAATACATTTCTTGATGAGCATTAGATGCTAAATAGTTGATAAATGCTTGATGAGATTCTAGCGAAACGTGGAACTGCGAATTTATGCACTGCAGAATGAACGGATGTACTCCGGATAATAACTTCATCATATTTTTCCATCCGTGAAGGAATATATATATAACTTTCACTTATGTACTTAATCAAGAATCTTACTTGGTATTTATGCGAGTACTTTCAAAGACTGGTTAGTGTCTCCATCCTCGGGCATACGTATGCCCGAGGATGGAGACACTAACCAGTCTTTGAAAGTACTCGCATAAATACCAAGTAAGATTCTTGTTTAAGTACATAAGTAAAAGTGATAAGTGTATACAGGAAAACAGTGTTGCATAATCTACAAATATATATATATATATATATATATATATATATATATATATATATATATATATATATATATATATATCGCAATATGTATTCTTGTGTATTAATAAAGAACTAAGTCAAAATACAAATACAAGAATTATAATTGAATTTACAATTATTGTAAATTCAATTATAATTCTTGTATTTGTATTTTGACTTAGTTCTTTATATATATATATATATATATATATATATATATATATATATATATTTATTTATTTATTTATATCTTAGAAACACTGTTTTTTTGTATGTATACAATAACTTTTCTTAGTAGATAGCGGTTTAGTCAAAAATTTGTAGCTGGAACAGAACACAGATTAGTCAAGTAAATTCCAAACTGTCCGTTTAGTGAATTTTATTATATTGAAACTGCAAAAATTATAACAAAGAAAATAAACTTTTAAAATAGGATTTATTTATTAGTAGGTTCATTATCCTGTTTCTTCATTGTATGTATGTAAGAAACTTTAAACCGTTTGTATTACAATAAACCATCCAATATGCTACAAACAAACAAAAATATTTTTTTATAGCAGCAAGTAGTTATTAGGATTAGGAAGCTTTTCTAGGTTATATAAGTCGTTGAAGATGTCATTTCCAATAAGTAAGTAGCTAACAATTTCAAATTGTTATAGTAAATAGTTTTTTTTAATATTTAAAGTTTTACCGTTGTTTTTTGTCAATTTTAAAAGAACACTTTACATTTAACAATATTGAGCAGAAAAAGGTTGGGTAGCACAAACGATAATCTGTTAGTAGGGGAAAATCTTCCCTAATTTTATTAATTAATTATTCCTTACAGAACTAAGCTCAATAACAATATTGTATTCATTTCCCGTTCCCACATAATCGATTTTAACAAAACTTATACTGGGTGATGCAGAAAGTCATCAGGAATACATAAAACTATAAAAACTTGTGCTAACGCCCCAAATATTAAAGATTTTGGAAAATAGAAATTCCATTCACAGCACACATAAAACTACTAATTCAACGTTTTGGCATTTTTATGTAACTTGCAAAATACCTCGAAACGTAATTAAATTTACAGTATTTATTTCCCGTGCCCATTTGTACGATTTTAGCGAAAAAATTATACTGGCTGACGCAAAAGTCTTCAGTCATAAGGAAAAAATGTAGTTATTTACAAGCGTGGCCACCTACAATATTTTGGAAAATGGTTCAAAACCACCAAAAAGGACGATATCCACTAGAAAATTTTGGTAAAAATGCAGAAGCTCAGCGCCATACGATATTTTGGGAAATGGTTTAACACCACCAAATAGGACGATATCCACAAGAATTTTTTTTAAATTGACCTCGGAAAGTTACTTTATTTCAATTTAAAGTAGCGTAAAAAATTCAGCGGGGATGTAGAAGTTGTGAATAGGCGCGGAGTGATACAAATGCTTCGTGATGTTACAACTGTATTTCAATGTATAAAATTAAAACTAAATCTAACCTGACGACACTTTTTCGGTAAATTTTAATATAGGTATACAGTAATGTATAAATTTAAAACCAAATCTATCCTAACTGGAGACTTTATAAGTATATTTAAATATATGTATAAAAATTAAGTGAAGTTGTGAATAGGCGCAGAGTTATACAAATGCTTCGTGATTTTACAACTGAATTTCAATGTATAAAATTAAAACCAAATCTAACCTGACTCGACACTTTTTCGGTAAATTTTAATATAGTTATACAGTATTGTATAAATTTAAAACCAAATCTATCCTAACTGGAGTTGTTTCTCAAATATCTACACACGCAAGGTTGCGTGACGTACTGCGGACAATGTGTACAACCTTATGCGCAGCACTGTGACGTAAATATCACTCCGCGCCTATTCACAACTTCTACATTCGCGCTGAATTTATTACCCTACTTTAAATTGAAAAAAAGTAACTTTCCTACTTCAATTCAAAAAAAATTCTTGTGGATATCGTCTAATTTGGTGGTTTTGAACAATTTCCCAAAATATCGTATGGTGCCGAGCTACTGCATTTCAACCAAAATTTTTTTTTCATTGAGGAAAGTAGCTTTTTTTAATTTAAAGTAGGGTAAAAAATTCTCAGTGGAGGCAAAAGTTATGAATGGGCGCGGAGTGATACCGAAAAAAATTATTATATGGAAAAGGGATACAGGAAATGTTATTTTGGCTCACGTCTCAAAAATTAACATTTTTGGAGAATTGTAATGCCCTCTGTAGGTAGTGCTAATAGTGCTGGAGAAAAATGCAAATTGCCTACCCCCATTACAATGCACATAAAATGAATCAAAAACATAGCCTGAAGCTATATTGATAATTATTGTTTGTTATTGCCAAGGAAGGTTAATTTTATATACCTATAAATTATCCAGTCAGGATAGATTTGGTTGTAATTTTATCGTTCAACCAAATGTTTACATTTAAGGCTAGAATAGAGATGACGAGACGTCACCTAGCAATAGGCATTACTCCGAGGAAGTAGATGTCTAATTAGGTAATGTTGTATAAAATTACAACCAAATCTATCCTAACTTGAGACTTTATAGGTATATTTAAATATATGTATACGTAGCACACCGTTGATACGCAGACGTAGTACTTCATACTACTCCGCACTGAATTTTTTACTCAACTTTAATTTGATAAAATATTATTTTTTTCCCTGAGTGAGTGTTTTTATAATTTTTTTTTTTAATCTCTGATGATTTTCTGCGTTATCCGGTATAATTTGTTTCACTAAAATCATACACGTGGGCCCAGGAAATAAATACAAAACTTACTGTTGACTCCCAAAAACTTACAAATTTTGAACGAAAATCAACTTTAACACTTAAATTTCACACTACTTTGCGCAGTAAGTTCTATCGTTTTTAGGCTAATGTTACAAATAAAATGTGTGTAAACGGTCAATGCAATTTTTTTTATGTGTTTGTTTTGTCCTTTTCAGTAATTTTGCAGCTATCAGAAAAAAATTAGATGTTTGCAAGACTTTTATAATTCTATAAAGTTTGTGTGTCGAGTGAATCATGTTACTAATAATGTTTTGTTTAGGTTGATTTTATTTTCAAAATTTATAATTTTTTTGAGATTATAGATTTATATTGGCTTTGGTATAGTATATAATTTCATAACTAACTGCTGTATTCAGTAAGTAGTAAAAACAATAGGTTTTCTTTAAAATTTCAAAGGTTTCCTTATTTTAACATTTAGGTACATTGTTTGAAATTACAAACATTTTTATAGTTTGTATTTTAATAATTTGTTAATTTTGTTTTGTATGGCAGTTCGTCAAGCATTTTCGTCTTCGCATAAGTTATGCCTTCGATCTTTTGTAACAAAAGAAGCAGCTGTTTTGTCTCAGTCTCCAAAGGTTGCATTGCGTACATCAAATAATGATCCAGTAAGTTTATTCATTTTCTCATTAAAAAATAATAATTTATAAAGTTAATTTAGTAGGATTTCGTGATACACTTCATTTTAGAGATGGTTGTATAAACTTTAACTTTGTGGCTACAGAAATAGGTTTAATATATTTTTGGCTTCTCAGTTTTAATGAAATTTCCTATCTACTTGAATTTTAGAATATGATTTTACTACTGTTTAGAAATATTTGTAACATACAAAATAGATTTTCAACTGGACAGTATACTTATTTAATATTAAAACTAAGACAAATTCACATGAAATTTGTTTATTATATCAAAGTAAATTAATTATTCACAGTAATTTGAACTCCAGTAACAAGTACCAGGAACAAGTCCGGTGAACACAGTAACAAGAAGATATCTATAACTAAAATAACAGTAAACCCCTATATTTATACTAGTTCTGTTTGCATTAGGGATGGTCAATCTAGTGAGTTTAACGAATCGGTGATTTTAGAGACAGGGCCAGGCTTGGATCCGTAACTTTTACCGGTGACTTTAGTACCGATGACAAGGGATACTGAGACAATTCTGTATGTGCGAATAACTGGCAGGCTTACCACATTGGTGAAATGATTCCACACTTCGATTTTTTCAGGTTTTTTTTGTTTAAAAATAACTATGGAATTAAGAACAAACTATCAAGTCCGAAATAATAACTGCTGTACACAAAAAAACCTGCTGTACAGACGTTACTGTCATGAAACCAGACATAAATCGTCCACCAATGACAGTCGTGATAAAATATCAGTAATATTTTAGTTAGCTCTGTGGTGAGAGTAGAGCCAGCGACAGCGACAAACCAACCAATGACAGCAGCGGTAAAATATCAGTATTTCTAGCCAGCAATAGCAACATTTTTACCCATTCACAACAGAAATAACTTCCGATTAATCCATTCTCACTGGAACGGGCATTTTCCATATCTTGTCACTGGTTCCACTAGCAACAAACGAATATCAGTGACAAGTCACTGTGACAGAAAATATCAACCATTCCTAGTTTGCATCTCTACACCTACTAGTCAAACAACTATGTTATGAGTACAGATACAATATTTGATATAAAACTAATTCCCTTAAAATACAAAAACTATAATAATTACAAAATTTATATAAATATGGAATATTGGATTGAACCTAACCCAATATATAAACTACAATTTTTATTTAAAAATTAGCCTACTTCCCACACAATAAAAAATTTATCACAGATTCCATAAGTAACAGTATCCATTTCTTATCAGAAGTATAACTAGTGATAACTAATAACTGAAATTAAGTATTTAAACAAGCATTTATTAGCTGGGCTGACTAGACCTACCAAAAACATAATAACTAATATTCTCTAACCAGCAATGAGAATATGTCAAAAAATTCCCCCAGAAAAAACAAGCAATAAATTTTACATTTTTTAAAACAAGGTTCTTTCACCAAATAGTAAAAATTTGATTCACCTTTGGTACATCTTCAACTTGTGCCAGTCACTGCTTGTAGCACTTGCATTGTTTCTTGATGAGATTAATTTGATGATTTTTTCAGTAACCCACTTGACTAAGTTAAGCATGATGTGGACTCTTGCGAGTCGACTGCATATATTTATCTTTGAAATTATGTATCTTAAAAATTATATTGTTAAAACAAAGGGGGAGAGACGAACTTCTTAGCATTCCATGGATTCACAGTGAAAAGGTCCATGGTGTGCAAAGCGGGTAACCCTGAGTAGCGCCGGGACTTATGATTCCTGGTGTAGGTTTAAGAAACCTCTTTGTGATGACCATCGACAGGCACCTTTACTACTCATGTTACCCTCTCTACATAGCCAAATTTTATAGGAGGCTACTAATGCAGTTTTAGATACTTGTTCTAAAGTAGAACTTACTGCAATTCTCATCAGGCCAAGGTCTTTTAGTAGGTTGTAGAGAGATTTGGCTGGTATATCTCTTGCTCCCACTTCTACTATATATAAATTAACCATATAGCTATTTTTAGTAGATTCATTTATTAGGTCATAATACTTATTCATATTAATTGTGTGGTCTTAAGGTATGTTTGTTTCCCACGGTACTGTTAGTTCTACCAAGATGATGTTTAATTTTCTAAGAAAAAAGGGATATATCCGGTCTAAACTTTATAGTTGATCCTGCTTTTGTAAAACTGATTTCTCTTCCAGTTATGGTGAATCCTTTTTGAGCTCTAGCTGCCGAGAGACTTACAGTTTCATGTATGAAGTACTTTAGCATGGAGACATGAGTAATGACTCCTATCAAGAAGCACCTTACATCCCACCAACCAGTGCTTGGCTGTACTTATAGCCTCACCACAATCAGAGCAATATTTTTCAGAGGCTTTCCCCTATCTTACCAAGTTACTATGATCTGGGAGGGTCATCTGGAAGGCATTAAGGTAAAAGTTCAAGAAGCCGGGTGACCGATCATATATTAAGGTATGCCATTCCAAAGCTAACGGGATCCAAAACCCGGCTATTGTTAACTTCTTACTCTGCATTTCTAGGTGCATTGTGTGGAATCAGTTGACTAAAATAAGCATGATATGGACTCTTGTGAGTCCACTGCATATATTTATCCTTGAATTTATGTATCTTAAAAATGATATTGTTAAAGCAAAGGTATAACACATCCCTTGCTTTACCTTGTACAATTCTCCCTATTTCTTGTTTAAATTTATTACATATTTTAATTTTGTGTGATTATGAAACATGTTATATATCTTATTTCAGGCAAGTCACACACAAGACCAGGTTGGATTATTATATCGGATGCCGGATGAAACCAAGCAGAAGTTGTTTCCTTTAGGAGGACTACCAACTCAGTTTCAGTTAAATTGTAAAACATTTGCGGAATCAAGTATTTTAATAAGATCTCCAGCAGTCGAAATCATTTCATATATGAAACAAGCCAACTATAGTCATCCAGTTATAAAATATGTGTTGTGTATCCTTGAGTATTATTTAGTAATAATCTTTTATTTAATTGGTTAAAATTTACTTTAGACCACTATTTAGATATGTGTATGAAAACATTCCTGAACATGTCCTATAGCTACTAATTTTTTTTGGTAGAAAATATTTTTTTATCACATTATAGTTGGGATTGCTTTTTTGAGTGTGCAGTAGGAAGTATAGTGTTGACCACATATCCGCGCACATGGCCTTGCGTGTACTACCACTTCTGAAAACATGTTACATATTGGAAATTTTGAATATCAATAGCTTCTGCATCCGATATGTCTGCACATATTTCAAGAATGTTTGTAGTTTCATACCAAAGCTAATTTATCTAATATCGACAGTCCTTATCATGTTTGTAGGAAAGTATTTATACTGACCCTCTAACCCCTGCCCCTGCTCCCGTCTCGCCTACTGCCATCTATCAAGGCCAAGTGCACGGTTACGTGATTCGCAATATACTACGTTTGTCTGTTTTCGTGACTGATACGTTATCCTGAGTGATGTCATGTGATGTTTATTCTTAATTTACGTTTTGGCTTAATTTTTTTGAAGTGGTAACTCGCAAAATGCATAACATTACTGTTTACTGCTAAAAAATTACAAATTTTACAAACTAAACACTTTTAAATGTTTTAAACTTGCCTATAGTAGCACTTACTTTGCTTGTTGAGGACGGCCGTTTTGGGAGATGTGTCCCTTTGTCAACTCAGACCGTAACTCATGCGAGTTACGGCCTGAGTTGACAAAGGGACACATCTCCCGGAACAGCCGTCCTCAACAAGCAAAGTAAGTGCTACTATAGGCAAGTTTAAAACATTTAAAAGTGTTTATTGATTACTAGTAGCTCACGCGAAGATGGAATCAACAAATGTTAATTTTACAAAGCAAAAGATCAGCTTTAACAAAGCACTACTAAGTACCACATATTTTGTACAATTATTATACTCGTACACACATATTACTTTTTTGCTATAGTAAGTCGCAAAATTACTCACAAGGGCGAAACAAACACTTACAGGCACTAACTCACACACAAAAAATATTGCTATTGTGCTGTAGTTACATTTGAGTATTAGGTCTACATTGTTTTTTTTTATAAATCACCTAATTTTATTCCATGTTTAAAAGTTACAAAGGTTGTTGTTGTTGTTGTGTGACAAGTGCAATAAAAACAATAAAAAAAAAACAGAAAAAAAGTGTTCAGAGAAAGGTAGAGAGAGCACAGTTACACGGGTCCAAAGGCGTGAAGCACTGCACTGGCCACATCTGCAGCTTTGTCCGTATAAAGGGTCTCCCTAGAACAGTTTAAGTCAATTTTAAATAGTGCTGCAATGATGGACGGGCAGTTGAAGAGGTGATCGGGATTAAGCTGTATCCCTGGACAGTGCGTACATTCAGGGTATGTTCTTGATCCATCAGGCAAGATTTTCATGTCTTTGAGATGCATTGTCCTCAGTCTGGCAATTGTTTTTGTTATTTCCCTGTCGAAGTTAAGCTCCGGAAGTGATGATTTTCTTCGGTTGTCATGGCAGAGCTTCTGTTTTGCAACGGCATTGACATCGGAAGATGTTGTAATCACGGGGTCTGATTCGATGGTCCTCGCTTCCTTGGCCAGAGAATCAGCCTTCCTTCGTTCCCTTTGATGTCGACGTGTGCCGGGATCCATTGAAGCGTACAAAGCTTCTTCTTTTCCTCAATTAAGGACAGGAGGGTATTGATCTTTTGGGTGAGGTTTGTATTTCCTTTTTGGAGGGCCTGAAGAGCAGATCTGCAGTCCGTGAAGATTACTATGCCATCAGAGGGGTTGAGTGTTGTCCAAGTGAGGTAAATACTCAGAGCTTCTTTGATTGCGATGAGTTCACTTGTGAAGTTGGAGGCGATTTTGCCTGCTGCAATATCGCTAATACAGTTACAAAGGTAAACTGTATTATTAGAGAAATACTCGGTGTAATTATGACAGTACAAAATGTACTCAGTGTCTGGCTACTCTTTTTTGTAGATAATAATATAATATTAATTGCAGAGAAATGATACTGAATTGACATATTAGTTGCTTTTCGAAAGGCTATAAAGTTCAATTGTTTATAATGTACAGTACTCAGTGCTTCTGTGATTGTAAGTGTAGGAATACAATATGTAAAGTAATGTTTTACTTCTTCAAAGGTTGGCAGCACTTCAAATTCCCACTGAATTGTCTGGTAAGTTCTATCTTTTTAGGCGAAAATTACAATTGAAAGATGTGTAAATGTTTGATGCAATATTTTCGGCTTTGTGCATGGATTAGTGTCTATAAGTGTTAGTTTTGTCCTTGTAAGTAATCTTGCAACTTACTATCACAAAAAAATAGTATGTATGTGCGAGTTTAATAATTCTATAAAGTATGTATGTGGTGCTTAATAGTGATTTGTTAAAGT
Source organism: Prosapia bicincta (assembly GCA_036971475.1). Taxonomy (NCBI): domain Eukaryota; kingdom Metazoa; phylum Arthropoda; class Insecta; order Hemiptera; family Cercopidae; genus Prosapia; species Prosapia bicincta. Next base: position 2,847,199 of record JBAIZL010000004.1, on the reverse strand, counting down.
TGATCTATTTCCTTTGTTCAAGTTATACATTTTTGGGAGTCAACAGTAGGTTTAGGCTTTTTGCAAGTTACTATTTCATAAAAATTAAGGTAAAATGTTGTTTGTAACAAAAAATTTCTGCACATGTAAGATTTAGATCACGTGACATCACTTGGCACATTGTATCACTCGGCAGAAGCAGACAGACGTACTATTTCCTTCTGCTCACTCAAAAAAATAGTCCCACCTATAATTTGATAAAAAATAACTTTCCTACAGAAAAAAAAAAATTAATTATCAAAGTAGCTTTAGATCATGTTTCATACGCATATCTAAATGTTGGCCTAGAATAAATTTTTACCATTAAATTTATTAAGTAAATAGGAAATACTTGAATCATGGGCAGAGTTACAAGTTTTGTTTGGGGGTGGTCACAAGATTGCTCTTTGGGTATCAAATGGGGTCTGAGGTACTCTCCCCAAAAAATAGAGAATATTTCTACGATATGTTTCTCACAGAATGCAAACCGAGGGCTCTTAGACTTATAGCTTTACAAAATTCAAACTTTTAAAATTTTGTTTAGAATTTTTCAAATTTAGAAGTCCAAAAATAAGCCTGATTTTGTTCCTGTGAGAAGAGAAACATAACATTGAATACCAAACTCTGTCTGAAATAAATCATAAATTTTCATTTCAACATCATGACTCTATAAGTTTATATTTTTCTTTGAACTTAGTCATATTTAGAATATAACTCTCATACAATCAAAATAGAAATTAATACTCCCAACTATATTATTTCTTGTGAACTTTACTATTTTTGTAGTATTATAATGAGTTCATTGTAAGCTCTTGACTGTAAAAAAATAATACTCCTGTCCAGAAAGTTGGGCGGGCAATACCCTTCCTTGCCCCCTCCCCTTTAACTCTGCCCATGACTTGAATAATAATTTTTGCTACAGTCATCCATTTATAAAATATCTATTGTGTATTCTTGAATATTATTTAGTAATAACCTATCATTTAATTTATTAGCTAAATAGGGAATACGTGATTAGTTATTTTTTCTAAACACTTTTTCTTGAACAAAAAATAGATGGTAAACCTGGATTTGGGAAATCCATGACTCTAGCACATGTCATTCATTATGCTCACACTAGTAATTTTATTATTATTCATGTGCCATCAGGTAAGCTCTTTTCAAAATGTGTTTTTCAGCTTTAACATATATTTGTTCTTACACTATTGCAATATTTATAAATTTTATAGTTATAAATGTTAGTATTATTATTAATCAACTGCAGATCATGGTTAGTCAGTTATATTCTTCTACTTAACTCTACACTGCATTATTTTTTTTTAAAATAAGTCCTATGTGTCTGTTGATATCTAATATGTAATGGAAAAATATTTTCAAAAATTTACTTACCCGATTTTGGTTTTTACTTCGTGACTCCAAATGGAGTCATCATGCATTATAGGGAATAAAATAACTGAATAATGAATATTACATAATTTTTAGTTACCACTATTTTTAAAGATTCTTTACTGTTTTAAACTATTATGTTTATAAAGAAATATATTTAAATACTCGATAAAACATACACAACTCTTATTATTATTATAAATTTATTATTAATATTTATAAGTCTCAAAAACTAAACAGACTATTACACATTTTTAGTTATGAAACTTAGAAAAACTATTTTTATTTTTATTGTAATGAAACACAGAGAGACGGCACATTTAGTAGTTGAGTAACTCACAGTTTTTGTTCTTACACCGGTGTTTGGGTTCTGCATGCTGTGGCCAGTGGTCAGTCTTATCTCTTCGGACATCAGTTAGCCTAGAGGTCTATAACCTATCAGTTTAGGGTATTTTTAAAACGGATGATTTTCAGTTGATGGCCTTCCTGTTTTTACCATTGTTTTATTGCCAATGCTACAAATAGTTTCTCCCAGATCAATCCGAAACTATGATGATTTCAATTCCTTACTATTTGTCGACTTCAAAGCATGTGCTCTTTACATAGCAACCAGGCAATTATGACGCATAGGTTTTCTGGCAATATAACAATATTTTTAAATTTGAAGAAATCACAGAATGGTTCTATTGTTTAATTTTCATCAATGTCAGTCTCATCCTTACTACCACTACCACAAGACATACAGTAACAAACTAACTACCTACAATGGCAACTAGAGTGTGGAATAACACTAACGGCCAATCCATGATGACTCCAATTGGATATTTAGATAAATATCTAATCTGAAATATCAAAAACCCAACTAAACCTATAATATAACAAATTAAAAATATAATTGATACATTTTTTTAAATTGTAATTAATCATATATTTGATTGTTATAAAGCCTTCCTTTTTAACTGGTAGAAACAGTCATTTAAGCCACATTATCTTCCTTAACACATTGACTGCCCACCAATTTTCCAATAACCTTCAAATACAACTATATTTTGTACTTTTTGATTAAATAATGACAAAACATAATAACATTTTGCCTTCTAGTGTGTTTATTCATTTAAACTAGTTTATTTTATAATGTCGTCGGACACCGGTGACCGTCTTGGCCCGACGTAAATATATACCATGAGGCGCTCACTACGCATTCTACATTCAAGGCAGATCTTCTGAATGGATGTAAAATGTTTATAATCTCAAGCATAAATATACAGTGGAACCCCTCAAATCCGAACTAATCTGAGCTATAGCCTGTTCGGATTTGGAAAATTTCGGATTTTCTGTGTATTTTGCATTTGAAAGAAGTGCGTTTTTTAATTAACAAACAATATTAGAGCATTCATTACATATTTCTGTATCAAAAATTGAATAGTTTTGCCGTGCTACAAGTCAAAAGTCTTTGGAGCAACGCCATCACACGAAAGTTTCTGTGAATGAAAAAATTGACGGCACTGTATTTTTGTGGTTTACACAAGAGAGGCAGAAAAGAGTTCCTATTAGCGGCCCATTAATACAAGAAAAGGCAGTACAGTTAAACAAATTAATGAACGGTGATTTGGAATATTTTTCGAAAGATAGTTAGTTAGATGGAAGGGAAGGTGCAGAATTAGACAACTAATGGTAAGCAAGGAGAAGTTATCAGATTATAATCTTGCTGTAAAAGAATATTTAGACGAATTCACAAATTTGATTTCGTCTAAAAATTACTCACCCCAGCAAGTGTAGGTTATAATGCAGACGGTATTGAATTTTAGAGCCCTTCCCAGTAAATGTCTTGCTTCTAAAGATGAATCTTCTGCACCAGGTTTTAAAACCAGCAAACAGCGTCTCACAGATTTAGCCTGCAGTAACGCCGCGGCAGCTACCATTAGTAGTTACCAACGGTGATTGGAAAATCCACCAAGCTACGAGCCCTACAAATATGAACTTGAATGCACTCCCTATTCATTACAGCAGGGGTTTTCAAACTTTTTTAGACTGTACCCCTTTTTACAAAAAAAAAATCCAGGTAACCTTTCACAGTTAGTAAAATAACTAAAATACCTACATGTCGAAGAATGATTCGAGTTGTCAGCCTTTTATTTTGTATAGTTTTAACACGTGTAACTCAATTAATTGTCATGTTTGAATAAAAACAAAGATATATTACTTACATACATCTTATTACATTAAAAACACACAAACCTTAAAAAACAAAAAGCTCTTACTTTAAAAGAAATTAGTGAGAAGGGTGAGCTTGTTTCTGTTTGCACAGTTCATCAATATTGGTTTCCAACTTGGTTAAATATAATCTTAAATCATCTTTAACATTTAATTTGTTTCTATATTTACTTTTAAGATATGTTAAACTTGAAAAACCTTTTTCACATAAATAAGTGGTGGAAAACCCAACAAGAAATTTTACAGCAGTGCTAGACAGTTCTTTGTGTTCCTTTCCAACACCGATCCAGAAATTCAACAATTTATTACCAGAACTCAAATATTTGTTTTTCAATGTGGGATCAGACGAAACTTCAATGAGCTGCTCCTTTTCAACAATAGTCAGCTTAGTGTCCGTAAAAGGGGACACGTATCCAGTCATACTGTTTCTCCAAAGGTGGAAAGTACTCTCTTATCCGGATCTGCAATGCATTCAAGTGCTGGCCCATTTGAGTCTTGAGTTTAGTAAAATCAGATAGGTTTGTCTCATTATCTTGCAAAAATGTGTGCAATCTTTCAAAAAGCTCACAGTTGTTTTTTTGTATTTCTTTTCCCAGAGATTGATCTTTTTTACCAATGCATCAGTTTTCTTTGCTACATAAAAAATATCAAGAAATACTGCCCTTCATGGACAAATTCCAGATGTTGAGTTTTTCAAAAATATCACTTAAATATGCCAGCTTCAAAAGCAAATCAAATTCAGTAAGTACTGAAGACAAATGCGATTTGTGTTCGATAAAAAAAATATGCAATTCTTTGTGGAGTTCAAACACACGAGACCAAACATTTCCCTGTGAAAGCCATCGTACTTCAGTATGAAGCAACAAGTTCTCATGCAGGCTCCCCATATCCTGACATAGAATTTTAAAGTAGCGAGATTTTTGTGGCCTAGTTTTGATGAAATTCACAACTTTTACACTCTGATCAAGGACCTCTTGATGTTCCTCAGGGAGGTGCTTAGCCGCCAAAGCCTCTCGTTGAAAGACACAATGAGTGAACTTATACTCAGTTGAAACCGTTTTAATATGGCCTATCAGCCCTGTGATGTGACCGCTCGTAGCTTTTGCACCATCCATACACACTGACACACAGTTTTTCCACTCGAGCTGGTTTTCAGAAAAAAAAAGAATCTAACAAACTGAAAATATCTCTACCTGTTGTAGATGTTTTAAGTGGCTTACAAAATAAAATATTTTTAAATACTTCATCCTCATATATTCCATGAACGAAAATGGTCAGTTGGGTACACCAGCAACATCTGTGGATTCATCGAGTTGTATTCCAAAGCTATCTATCTGCTTGGTTTAATGGCATCCACGCTTACTCCTGTCGACAGTTAGGTACGGAACCGTTATAACTGAAATTCACAAATCATATAAACTTACCTTGGGTTTTTTCCTCTATTTAAATTTTAAGATTTGTTGGTCCCACGTACCCCCTAAAAACTTTCGTGTACTCCGAAGGGGTATGCGTACCACAGTTTGAGAGCCACTACATTACAGAAATCAGTGTAAGGCGTGGATGACTGGTAATATTTTCAAGGAGCGGTTCAAAAATGAACTTGTTCCTTCAGTAACAAAATTTCCAAAATGCTCCTTTCTTTCAAAAGGAGCAAGCTCTACTTTTGATAGAAAATGCTCCTTCAGTTGGTATGTAAAGACATAAAAGCAATATTTCTAACATGGCATCGTTGCTTCAGCCTATGGATCAAGGTGTGCTGCAGAACATAAAACAGCTGCAGAAAAAAAGCTTCTGCAAACATTAATTGAAGACGATTGTTCTCTTGCTATTCCAGAAAAACTTAAGATGATTACAATAAAGGGTGTAATTTACTGCATAGCTGAATCCTGGAATAATATCAGTAAAATTTTACTGCAGAAATATTGGAATAAGCTCTGGCCTTTGGTTATAAGTAGAAAAATTGTATAATTAAATTAAATGCCATAAACAATTAATACTCAATCTATTTTAGTCCATTAAAATGAGGTAATCTATCACTCAAATTTAGGTTGTGAGTGCTTTCTTATTAATGGGAGGTAATTGTGGTACTCAAAATAAGAATATAAATTCTAGCGGAAAAGTAGAAAATTATCAAAAGTATATGAGTGCTTTCATGGTTAAAGTTTATAACTTTCTAAATTTCATTTAAAAATGTTTAGTTTGGTGGATGAGTGCTGTATTTGAATTACTTCACATGCATAAAAAATTGCTTGTTTCTTATTAATTCTTTTAAAGTTTAACATATTTGTATTCATAAGAATATACAAAATAGGTTTTTTAATTAAAGAATAAAAATATGGTACAACTCACAAAGTCTAAGTTTTGACTTTTGCTAAAACTTTATAGGTTATGTTTAATATATATATTTTTTTAGTTAATTTCATTTGTGTATCTTCACTGAGGATGACGACAAATTAGTCGTTGAAACGCGTTTGAAATAAAAAAATTGTATATTTGTGAGTTGTACCATATTTTTATTCTTTAATTATAACTTTCACTAACAAGCCAGCTCGAATATTATTTATAGGTTTTTTAATGTTTAGCAAAATTTAGAGCTTGCTGCTTGTGCCATACACATAAAGCAATAGCTAGGTAAAAAATATTTAAAAAAATGTATTGATACGTTTTAAGATAGGTAACCTTAAAATTTTAATTAATTGTAAAGGCATATACATAGTTTAATTTCTGTTTCAGTATGGAAATGGTTTTCCAAGGCAAAAGAAGTTGTGGCATTGGACAATGAGCACTCATCTATTGATGTTCCTCTAGAAGCTGCGAACTTTCTTAAACAGTTTGATAAAACCAATTCTGAATTAATTAAACAGCTTGATGTATGTATACTTTGTTTTTTTGTCATTGTTAATGTTAATTTAGTTTATTGAATCTTGTCAAACACATTTTTAACCCTTTGATTAGCAACATGTGCTTCCCCTGATATGGCCCTAGGGAGCAACATATTATTGAAAGATTTTACGCTTTTTCTTTTTTCTAAATAAAAAGAATTTCTCTATTTTTTAAAGTTAAAGTAATATTTGTTATTATTTTTTTAAAATTTACTTATTATCTCATCTTATCAAACTTTAGTCAATTTTTACTGACAATTCCTTTGCTAAAAATAATCTGTTAATCTTTTTTTTGTAAAATACTGCACAAACTTCAAGACGATCTGTAAATGAATGGGAAAACACTTAGACTTTGGACACGAAAAAATGGTGACTATGTACTCTATGTAGTATTTATTGTCCAAAAAGTTGCAAATATTTAACCTAGAATACAGCACAATACACTGGAAAACAAATCATAAACTTACGGCAATGCTAATCTGAGAGAAATGTTAGAGCGTACATATACAGGAATGCTCCAGCTGCAAGTAGCACGATCTCACATACTGGTATGTGAACGCTAATCAAAGGGTTAATGTATGGTATATGTTCCAGTGTAGCCATTCATTTTTGAACAAGTTTATCTTTCAGATATTTGTGATATAGTTTGAGCATTCACTAAATGCTGCTTGAATCATTTTGTAGAATTAATTGAAAATTATTTAATAGTATATCTAATAATTTAATCTTATACTCATTCTAAAAATCAGACTGATACACATATTACAGTAAACTCCCGATTATCCGTGGGCGGATTAACTGGTTTGTGGATTATCCGGGGTCTGCCATTGTTTCACATATATCCAATTTTTATTCCAATCAGATTCATGTGTTTAAATTTCCAAACGGTGAATTACGATGTAAATGCATATAAGGCTTAATAGAAGTTGTATAATTTTGGTAGCAAAACTAAAGAAAGAAAATATGTGAATTATTAGAAATCAATAGGGTAGTTCAAATCGTACGAGGTTGCACTAAAAAGTCCGGAGAAACCACCTTGCTTTGTTGTAGCAGTGCAAGGGCTGCTTGATAAAAACGACACTGAATTTAAGTTTAACACCAAAGATAATTAAAAGAGAGATAACACAAGTTTCATGAGTAGCAGTTAATTCTAAGCCACTTACCAATCAAACTGTAGGAGGTTCTTGTAGAGCGGTGAGTCGTTCGACGCAAGCAGGCCTGTTTGGTATCTAGCAGAGATGAAAGAAGTTTCTCGAAGAGTGGCATAAACTACAACTCATTTAAGCTTTAATTTAATAATTTCACTGAACTTATAACAATATAAAACGTCTTGAATCATTAAATGTTTATTCCTTCAAGCGGTTAAAGGAGTTAATGTTCTGATGCAATGTTAGTAACGCGCGGTTAACCTAAGACAAGGGCACTCGAACTTATAACGCGGTTTAAAAGGATTTATTAAAGCTTGACGTCGAGAATTTATTGTCAGCACGCATTTACACTATTGCCCGAAAGTATTCTGCAAGCGGTGTAACATATAAACGCGGTTTTACAAAGATTCACACCGATAACACACTTGGCTAGAAATGATTGTTGAATTCTAAGGCGACATGTTGCTTGCTTGTAACTTAGACGAAGGAAGTGGCTAGCAGAGGGTAACTAGATCAGAAACTACATGGACCTAGTCTAAAACATAGAGGAATAGGCTCAAAACAACTGGTGTCTAGAGCGGAATAACTCTTCTATTTGAGATACGCACAGATGAAACTATTTCTTTGCAGTGAGGAAACTACATTCTAGCCGGCGTCGACTATCCGGCAGGCGGTGAAAACTGAACTGCATGTAAAACAACAGCTGATTTCTAGGTTATATTGAAAATAATGACAGATGTCAACAAACGTGGTTTATTAAAAGTGAGGTTAAAGATCCTGTACTTAACAGAAGTTAATATGAAGGGAATAGATATGTAAATATGTACGTACTAATTTTTACATTGAAAGGGAAGCACATCGACACGGGCCAGCGAAATAAAAGGGGCGAGCCGACTACTGTATATAAGAGAAAATGATAAAATGCTTGGACGCCCGAAAACCTAATGTGCATCAAAAGATTGTAAATAAATGTCAGCTAATCTCGGCTATAAATAGTCTAGGGCGTGACATATGCATTATCCATGTCTGTCATATACATTATCGATCTATATTGCTTTGTGACACAAGTAGACACTGTGTGACAAAATGGTTCTCAAGAAACTTAGATCGCACAGTAAAGCTAAATCAATGCTCACAAAAAAACAGACAAAAGTGAAAGATTTTTTTGTTAAAAAGTGAAAGTATAATGTGTATAGGAAATTACATATGTACATACAAACTTACTTTTGACATATACTTATGTACGTATTGTTAATAGTTAGACATATAAATGTACATGTTATAATCCGTCAAATACATCGACATTTTAAATTAATTTCTGTATTTATTTTGTCCTCTGAAGATTATTTGTGAATTGCATTACCCGGGGACATTATTTGTGTAACTTATGGTATAATAATCGATTATCGATCGTTTTGGGTATTCTTTGTTCATGGCGGATTATCCGGGCGTTGTCGGCCCACCCTATTCCACGGATAATCAGGAGTTTACTGTATATATAAACAGAGTTAAGTAGGGAACTATTAATAAACCAATTTTGTTCAAACATTAGACATTCTTAACTTGCCTACATGTACCACATTAGTACTATTTTTTAAGATCAAGCCAAGAACTTTTAGATCGTTCCTAAGTTTTCAAAATACTGGAATTACCACAAGAAACCCGCATGAGGTTTGTCTCATTTCAATAAGGTGGGCTTATTATTTGACAGGAAAGAGGCAATGATATAAAGTTAAAACAATTTTTTATTGATAATTATACTTCTATTATACAATACTGCTATTATACAATATGTGCTACAATTCAGACAGTTTACATTGTCATCTAGATTTTAAAATTAGAACTTTTACAATTAAACTTAACAACATACCAAAATTTTAATATAAATAATTTTTTGAAAAACTTACTAATTTTCCTAAATTCACTTCAATTATAAGTGGAAAATTGCTACATTATTAAATTTAATGTGTTTAAGGTTAATGAGAGATCACAGACCATTTTATGCTACTACAAATACACTCTACGTTTTTATCTTCTATTCAAAAATTGTTTTCAAGAGCCAAAGTTTATCAATCTAATATTAAACCATAATTTAACATTCATAAGCAATACATAATTAATATCAAATATTTCATTATTCTTAATAAATATTAACATTTACTAGTCAAATTGCTCTATTAGACAAGTCAAATTTTGATCTCAATAAAGTTTAAGTAAATTATTAAATTATGTTGTTGAAGTTTATGTATAATCACAGACACTGAAATCAACAATATTTTTAAAATTTTCATAAATATTTGTATTTCAGATAACTATAAAATTGTCTTGAAAGAATTTATTTTTTTAAAGCTTTTGCCAGAATGTATTGGACATGTAGAGATGAACCCAGATATTGAAAATAGTTTTTGTTTTTTGTCCCATCTTTGGGAGAGTAACGTTATTCCCTCTATGGGCCGTGGTCGGTGATACAATTCTAAAGAAATTAATTACATTATAATGGTAACACTAACACATTGCCTTCAATATCCTGGTTAATTCTTCGGAGTCGGACCTTTCAGGGATGTGACAGGATCTCAGATAAAGCAACATTTACACAGTCTTCAGCAAACATATGATTCATTATATTTCGATGTTAATACAAATGAATAATTAATCACTTAAACAATAGTTTATGACTATCCGAACTTTGAAATTAGTAAATTTGTTAAAACTTACTGAGACAAATGTCTCAAATTTACTAATTTCAAAGTTCGGATAGTCATAAACTATTGTTTAAGTGATTAATAAGATTCAACCGAACGTAATGGACTATAAAATTCAAGAAATGAATAATATTTAGTTCGACTACAGCATGTCTGATTTAAACTGAAAATATATTAAAATTTCAAGTAATTAGTTAATTGAGTACATTAGTCAGGTCGTCTCGACAGTGGGTGGTCTGTAGGACCTTCTCTACACTGTATGCTTGGATGCAATTCAACTAGAAACAAATAGTTAGAAAATAACTCTTAATAAAAGCCCAATATGGATTAGATTATTCTTATTAAGTATTATTACACACAATTAACACCTACTATAGGGAGCTCAAACAGGCAGAGTTTGACAGAATCATACGGAGTTGCCTAGTTAATAATTTTTCTCCTGATCTCCAATTTTACTGTCCCTATTTCAATACATATCTTAGATATTACTGTCCCTATCTTGGTCTGTCTCTTGGACATTTTAAAAACACTATTCGGTATTCAACAATTATAATCAGGTCGCTGAAGATGATTAATTGTAAAAATTGCAATATAATTTATGTACAATATAAATTCCTTCATCTGAGTTGATCATTTTGCCTTTAAATTAACATAAATATTGGGATATATCCGTGAATCTGGTAATTTGAAATAGTTATTCCATGAGGTGCTGCATTCTATCGTAGTTATCGAAACTAGCTCCAATCTTTACTTTTAAGTTTAAACTTTAACTTTGCATTTACTTACTTCTTACTTCTTGTTGCGGATATCCCGCCTCAAGTGACGTCGATGATCCGATGTCCATGAATATTCTTCTCCACTCATCCTTAATTAAAAACCTTAGCCTTTCTCTTCTACTATCTGATATTTGTGAGCATTCCAACAATATGTGCTGCAGGGTTTCTTCCACCTCGCTGCACGCTTTACAGATTGGGGAGTCCGACAGGTTGAATTTGTATAGGTAACTTTCCGTCACTATGTGACCTTTTCTGGCGCGGGTTGCGAATGTTGCCACCTGATGTGGTATGTTTCTGTACCAGGATCGCGCATTTGGTTCAGGTTGTAAGTTGAAGAGATGTCTCCCAGTGGTCTCGTCTTGCCAACGCTTGATCCAGATGTCTCGAATGGTCCTAGCTGCATCTTTCTTCAATTTCGATAGTGTGGTTTGACGAGGCATGATGGGTCCCATCGTAGCTGATTCTTTGGCGATGTTGTCTGCTTTTTTATTACCGAACACTCCGCAGTGGGCTGGAATCCACTGAATTGTAACTTTTTTCCCCAGCTGCTGCAATTTGAGAAACGTCATATGGATCGACTTCAGACGGAAAGCGAAGTCTGTAGGAAGTGGATTTTGGATTGCTTCCCTCGCCGATTTAGAATCTGTTACAATACAAAGTTCGTTGTCGTTGCTCTCCAGACAGTGTGTTAGTGCAGCTTGTAGTGCTATTAGCTCTGCATCCATACTGGAAGTGGAGTTGGATGGAATAAAGTACTCCTCCTTTGTTTTCTGATTGAAATATCCAGCACCGGATTTGCCCTCGATCAAGTTCACTGAGCCATCGGTGTATATTTTTGTAGCTTGACTGTAAGTTGTGTTGATCATGTCGAGTGCCTCAGCCCGCAGCACAACTTTGCATTTAACTGTTTTTTTTTTAAAAGAACAAAATTTATCAGTTTCAAGTGGTTATAACGTGAACAAAATTGTGTATTGTATAAAGTGTGTGGTTAAATCATGGAGAGGTTTTAAGTGTAATTCTATTCTTTTGTAAGAATGATTTTGAAAACATTAAGAATCTTAGTGTCTAGTGGGATACATTTTAGATTTATGGCAAATATTTATTTGCTAGAATAAAAACAGTGATAGCCTGTCTTAATTTCTTCTTTGCACTCAGGCCTCCCAATTTACTTGACCTGTAGGCTTGTTTTGCATTGCCTTTTTTTTTTTTTTTGTTATAACTTGGGAGCGGGTTTGAATTGCCCGAAGCACTGCTACCTTAAGGTATATTGTACTTACCTCCCTGATCTAGTCAAATAACCCCTTCCCTCTTACCAGGTTTAGGAGTTTCCTGACTAGAGTTTTACCTTCAGCATCCACCAAAGCCGTTCCATCACCAAAGAGGTTGAAGCGCCTCTCAGCAAGTACTTCACATCTGTAAATAATGTGTGTGGCAGTCTCCAGTTCCTGCCTGCATAATCTGCACACTGGTTCATCTTTGTAGATACCCATTTTATGCAAATGTTTCCTTAGTCCACAGTGTCCCGTGAGTAGACCTGTGGCTATCCTCAATTCCTGCCTAGACAGATAGATGAGACTCTTCTGCAGCCCCAAGGAAGGTTTCCTAAGGGTTAGCTTACTGTGTCTCATCCCTTCGGCCCTGATCCAGTGCTCACAGTGTCTTTCAGCCATCCACCTTCGCACTGCCATCTTGACCATGGATTTGGAAATACCTACCGCAGGCTCCGGTCCAATCAGGGGAGTCGAAGACCCCTCCCTGGCCAGCGCATCTGCGGCTTCATTTCCAAGTATTCCCCTATGCCCTGGCACCCAACCTATCATGATTTGATTGTGCCTTGCCAGAGCTTGTAGGTTAATTAGGCACTCCCTGACTATGGCCGAGGTGACCACGTGTCCGTTTAGTGCCTTAATTGCTGCCTGACTGTCGGAGAAAATAGCAATCCGGGTCCCGTGTGTTTCCCTTCTCGCTATCTCTCCCAGACAGGCATTTATAGCATATACTTCGGCCTGAAAGACAGAGGTATGCCTCCCCAAGGAAAAAACTAGTTCTACCCTTGGGTTTTTACAATACACCCCCGCTCCAGTGCTGAAGTCCATCCTGGAGCCATCTGTGTATCAGATCTGAGCTCCCGATGTTAGTGTCCCTGACCATTCCATCATAGTTTGGTGGACCTGGTCAGGTGCAAACATTCGAGTAATGTGGTCGCTGCCCATTTCCAAGACGGGTTCTTTGACCACGCACTCGATACTCATATGTTCCGAGACATCTGGGAGGTTAGCCCAGTTGCTCGAGTTGCGCAATCTCCATGCCGCCAGCCTCGCCTCTCCCCTAAGGACAAGCTCAAGGGGAGGGAGGTTAAGCATTACTTCCATTGCTGCACCTGGTGTAGTTGACATCGCTCCCAGTGTGCACAGACAGGCCAATCTCTGGATAGAGCTCAGTTTAGCTATTGTCTGTGCCTGGTTGGCCTTTGTCCACCACACCAGAGCTCCATAGGTAATCATAGGTCTTATCACCCTCAGATACATCCAGTGCATCATTGATGGCTTCAGTCCCCATTTCTTACCCACCATTCTTCTCACAGTCATCAGTGCCCTTTTGGCCTTGTTAACTGTCCTCTCAAGATGTGGGTTCCAGGTGAGTTTCCTGTCCAGAATAACTCCCAGGTACTTCACCTCCCCCACAAACTCAAGGTATTCACCAAACAAGCGGGGCATCCTGGTCGTCAGATCTTTTCGCTGTCTGGTGAAGTTAATGAGAGCAGTCTTTTTTGGATTTACCCTAAGGTTTTCCTTTTTACACCACTCTTCAATCAGTCGTAGAGGATTTCTGATTACCTCAAGGACTGTATCAGGGAATCTGCCCAGGATCAAAACAACTATGTCGTCCGCATATCCTAGACAGAAGTACCCCTGTTCATTCAGGAGTTCAATAAGGTTGTCAACCACTAGGCACCACAACAGAGGAGAGAGAACCCCCCCCCCCCCCTGTGCACAGCCCAGACTTGTCTCCGCCCTTCTGACCTCCCCTGCCACCTCTACAGAAATGCTTCTGTTTGTTAACATGGAACTTATCCAACCACAAGTGGTTGCATCCACTCCATGACGTCTTGCACCACTTACCATCGTCTCCACTGAGGGGTTATTGAAAGCCCCTTCAATGTCGAGGAAGGCACCTATGGCACAACCTTTCTTGGCGATCATTTGCTCAATCCTACCAACCACTTGATGGAGAGCTCCCTCGCAGGATTTCCCCGGTTGATAAGCATACTGGTTCCAATGCAGTGGTTTTATGGCCAAAGCACCCCCCCTAATATGCCTATCAACCAGTTTTTCAAGTCCCTTAAGAACAAAGGACATGAGTGTAATAGGTCTGTATCCTTTCCCTTCCGATTGGTTACCGGTGGGCTTAGGTATAAAGACCACCTTACTAGCTTTCCAGGCTGCCGGCACATGCCCTAAAGCAATGCTTAGCCTGTATAATTTAGTAAGTACCAGTACCAGCAAATCCATTCCCTGCTGCAGCAGCACAGGATAGATCCCATCTGGACCTGGAGATTTGTAGGGTTTAAATGTGCCAATAGCCCATCTTACCCTTTGTGGAGTTACTATCCTCCTTGCCACTTCACAGTCCTCCCTCTTACCACGTCTTGTGGAGAGTTTGGCAACTGGTTCAGTGTCTGCTCCCCCAAGTTTCCTCAGGGTACTGGAAGGGAAATGTGTTCTGATTAATTCTTCCACAGTTTCCCCTGCAGTTTTTGTTATATTTCCCAGTGGGGTTCTTAGCATCCCCACCGGGTTAACTGGGTCCTTAGATAGCACTTTATGCAGTCGTGCCCCTTCCCGAGTTTTGTCAATCTCTTGACAAAACTCCTTCCAGGACTTCCTGCGTGCTTCTCTAATTGCCCTGTTGTATTCGGTTAGTGTTTTCCTATACTGGTCCCACTCCCCGTTCTTTTTTGCTCTATTAAAGAGTCTCCTGGTCGTCTTCCGAAGTTTGGCTAGCTTCTTGCTCCACCATGACGGATCCCCTACTTTTCTCCCCTCATTAAGAGGGCAGTTATCAGTAAAGGATTCTACTATAGCCTCGCCAACCAATGCGGCAGAGTCTTCTAGCTCTCTCCTCCCACCATACTCCAATCCAGCCTCCTCAATCCGAACTCCCAGGTCCCTCCTGTAGGAGTCCCAGTCTGTTCTTCTTGGATCCCTGGTTGGCCGAAGCATGGCTGGATTTAGAGAGATATCATACCTAATATGTCTGTGGTCAGAAGAAGATGGTTCATCCGACACATGCCAGTTTAGTACATACCTAGCCGTCTGGTTCGATGCCACCGTAATGTCCAGGACCTCCTGTCTGGCCCTAGTGACAAACGTCGGCTCTTCCCCCTGATTTAAGACTAGTAAATTCTTAGAGCTAAGATAAGCTAAAAGTTCCTCACCTCTAGTGTTGGTACCTGTACTTCCCCACGAAGTGTGATGGGAGTTAGCATCCATCCCCACCAGCAGCTCCTCATCCACAGCCCCGCAATGCTCGACCAGCCTCCTCAGCTCTTGTGTTGGTAGAGCCCCCGCGTAGTCAAAGGGGAGATATGCCGTGGCAAGGTTCAGCCTCTTCATCCTCCCCTCCGCCCGCAGCTCCACCGTCACTGCTATTAAGTCCTTGCAGCAGAAGTCCGTTAGTACAAAAGCACTCAACCCCCTCCTAACCAGGATACACGTCCTGGGAACACCGGAGTCCTTATCGTACAACAACTTACCTCCAGATGTCGCCAGCCCGCATATTCGTCCTCCAGAAATCCATGGCTCCTGGATGAGAACCAAGTCCACCTCTCCCCTGTCCAGCATCCTACACACGACAGCACTCGCCCTGCTATGCTGTAGGTTCACTTGGAGGATCTTGATCATTGTTCTGCTTAATTTGCAGTCGCCTGGGTCCGCAGAGCAGCCCCAGGACTAGACAGCGTGCTCAACTCTACAGCCACTTCACCGGTTTCTGCAGTCGGCAGCTTGACAGCCGCCCCCGCACCCCCAGTGATGGTTGCCGTTGACACATCTGCTACAGACTCACGGTTTGCCGTCTCATTGGCTCCCACTGTCTGTGCAGTCTCGAAATCAATTCTTTTACTTACTTGGTCCATTAAAGTCCCACGAGTATGGGGGAAATAACGGTCGACCAGAGCAGAGCCCCCACTGCCCTGGCAAGACAACATACAATGAGGTTTTGTCTGGTTCCTCAAGGGGATCGTGTGCAACTGCATTTTATACCCTGCAGCCATTCATCCTTCGGCACGATGCCTTCCACCTTGGATTGGGTATTCAGTCACTGACCTTGAAGCACACCCCAAGTTCAGGACATTATTAACTGTTGCTCATGAAGCGAACAGCCTGCTTTACTCTCTTTTTTACAACTGTGTCGTTAGGGTAGTTTCCCGCCCATACTTCACTGTCGCATTGCCCTTGGTTCACCCGGGAGGTGAGAGTAGCATTGTGAGGACTTAATTCCCAACTACCCCAGTCTCCCCAGTCAGAGCAGTTATTTCTACCGCCCCCAACCGGTAGACTGACGAGGAGGGATAATTCCTCACCTTTGAACCATAGCCTTGGTCCAGGCCTGCATATTCAGAAACCTTCCGGAATCCTTATTCACAAGTAACCTACATTTCTGTAGGCCGTCCCACTATCCGCCACCTGTGGACCCGCCCGGTTGCTCAGGCCAGCTTGCCGGGTGCATTGCCTTTAGAATTAACAAAAAAAAATTATTTATTTATTTATTTTTTTTTTTATTTTTTTTTATAAAATTTCAACTTTTTTTTGGTTGAAGCGCTAATAACACAGAATCCATATGTTGACTTTAAAACTAATTTTACTTACATATTTATACTTGCTTGTATGACATTTTTTTACGCCAAGTAATAAATAATGTATTGTAAGTAAAACATATTAAAAATTAAGCTAAACATATTAAAAATACAGTTTTAGCTAAACTTTTATATCTTTTAAAACCTTTGATAAAATGTTTAAAATTAAAAAAGTATTTCAAATTGCAGTTATTAATTTCAGTATTGTGTTGAAAAACAAGAATAAATAAGTACTTGTATGAGATGTAAATAGGTCAAACCAAAACAAAAATTGTAACTAGATATAAAGAACATCTTGTGCATATTAAATACGATAGACCTAAAAAAACAAGTGTAGTAGAACACATCCTTCATAATCAGCATGTATTAGATCAAAATGTTATTTTAGCTAAATGTATCAACTCTAAAAACACTATTCAATAGTTATGAAAGTATTTTTATAGTCGAATCAAATAGTAAATTATGAATGCAGATAAAGAGCCTATCTCTAACTCGCCTCTATATTCTTTACTTTATTTGTCATTTGCAAATAAGATGCATTATTTTAATTAGTTTTTTATTTTATTTATTGTTATTAGCTGTAGTTCATATTACGCACTTTTTATTATAGTGTACTTTTTGACATAGTCTATTAGGCTCAAGATGGCCGATCGTTGTTTGTTGGTCAAGGGCTGAGCTTACCTCTATATATAGCGACCGCAAAGAACGGTTGGCATCACTCTAGTTTGTAACTTCTTGTTTGCTAGATTGTAATTTTGTAATAAAACCCTCTGATGATGATGATATGGTCATCAAAATGTACATAAGGGTTTAACCTTTAGTAACTTGTTTTATTTGTTATTTTTTAATATTTTTGGGGTATTGGAGTTCTTTCCAACATTTTCATTGTAATATATTGTACCTCTCTGTGCTCTTGATATTGTATATGTTTCTGTTCATATCCTAGTTACGAACAAGTAAAGATTATGTTTGGAATAAAAGGGAATCAACGCCAGCTCAGTCATCTCTGAATGAATTGGTTTCTCATGGGATAAACAGAGTGAAGTATGCATCAGAATGTATAGAAGCCTTAATTAATGAACTGAAGCTGCTGTCCAATAATGGCAGGTTTGTTATGTCATAAACATACAGTATTTTAAAAATCTCTTCCTAGCCAAGTACAGTAGAGTCTTGAAATTCCGAGTCCCGATAATTCGAGGTCCCGTTGAATTTGAGCCTATTTTTTATTTGATAGAAAATAATTAATCATGCTTTCAAAAAATGTTTATAGCCATATGGTATGCAAAGGAAAAGACTCAGGCTTCCAAGATATGTTCATATCAATACTGTTTGCAAAAGAAATTAGTCGTTCTTCCAAGAAATGTTTATATCAGTACAGTGTGCAAAGGAAATGTTTCGGGCTTCCAAGAAATGTTCATATCAGTATGGTATGCAAAGAAAATGAGCCGCTCGTCCAAGATATGTTTATATCAATATGGTATAGAAAGGAAATGAGTTGGGCTTTCAATAAATGTATATATAAAGTTCTATAAACTGATTTTGTACATTCTTAATTATAGTACTGTATTAAGGTTGATTAAAACACCTATTTTTTATAATGCACAGAATGTATTTTCATGTAATCCGAGTTTTCAGTAATCCGAGGGGGTTTGGGTCCCATCTACCTCGAATTATCGTTACTCTACTGTATATTTAATTGGTTTTTATAAAATGTAATCAGTGGTGATAAGATTTAAATTTATGTATGTGTATTGAGGTATTTTATATATATTTCCATACAATTTTACCCAATTTATGGTAATAACGTAAATATCAAAGAACTGTTCAAGATTTTATTATAGATTTCTATTTATGCTATCTTTTCAAATTTTATTATGCCTCACTGATTTTAAAATGTAACTAATCCAAATTAACAAACAACTGTAAAATTAATGCAAAAATTTACATTGGACAGATGGAAACAATAAAAGTCCTTCACTATAAAGATAATGAATACAATAGCTACAAAATTTGTGTGTATATTTCACTAAGATAGTTAGCATCATTAGTTATCTGTAACTTAATCTTCTACAAGTTGTGAAATGTGTTTTCACGATGAAATATAATACTATTATTTTATACTTACCTTTATCATTTTTATTATTATTTGTAATTTGTATTGTAGCTGGATGGATTACATAATAATTTGCATATCAATAGCATAATTGTAGTTTGAGAAGACGTTGATGATTGTAGCTACATTTTGATTGACTTAAAATAAATTGAATAGCAGAAGATTTATTTAAACTTTTGTTTTAAAATGTTTATGTAAAATAATGTAAAATAGGTAATAGACATATATATTTAAAATATAAAAACAAGTGCTATAATATAAACAAAAACATTTTTAAAATAAATTCCTACTTAGGTCAATAAAAAAAAAATGTATTTTAGTTACTTTTTATTAAATAATTACAATTAATATAAATAGAGTAACATAACTTAAACGTTAAAACAGCTGTCCTACCACATAATCTATAATACAAAATCAGCTGTTTAATGAAATCATATGTTATCACTTATTTTAAACCGAATGCGAGGAAATAACTATATTACATATCTTGCCCCTTTTGAGAAAAGTTTTTCTCCCATATAAAACAAAAATTTATTCATTTAAAATTTAATTAATGAATTAATATTTGAAAAAAACTGTATTAACGTCAAGTGTCACCCACGACAAGTCTAAAAGAACAATGTATTTGAATTCGAGTTGATGAATATAAAGTATTTTATTAACTATTGAAAATTTAGACAAGATATGTTTAGAGAGACTGTGAACTAGAAGAAATTGAATAAATATTCTTGTTTGTTTCGTTCATTTTGTGTTATTTGAAAATTTCAATTGTATAAATATTAAATCTACAATTTTAATTGTATAATGTTTTCAGTTGCAAGACATTGATTGCTCTTGATGGTTTTAATGGGTTTTTCAATAGCTGGACAGTTTTGAAAACACCAGAAAGGGTACGAGTAACGCCTGATAAAGTTACACTTACAAAAATATTTCTGTCTGCAGTCAAATCAGATTGGGTATGTATCAGCGAGAAAGTTTTTAGTTTTTAAATGAATGCTACTTTATAATGCAGAAGAAATTTTTATTTCAAAGACAATATTATTTTAAATATAGTTCTAAACAATTTAATTTTATTTCTTTTATCTCTTGTATTTTCATCTTTCTTCTTTCTTTTAATCAGTCAGTACCTTTAGTTTAGTTTATATTATTGTCTACATTATTAAATATTAGTCAATCAGAAAATGTAAGGAACAAATTTTAAATATATTTTTATACAGGTGAACCAAGTTGTAAGCAGTTTGTATCATATAAATACTGTCATTCTATTTTACACATTTATGATTTCTCTTTCAATTTCCAGTGTTTCAATTAAACCTTCGTGTTCAGTATATGGCTTTCTCTTGTACATAAAGCCTCGATACAAAAAATAATTACATTTTTATGGTGTACATTATATAGTAGCTACATTATGGTGTAGAAATGTCCAAATGTAGCATTACTAGAAACTAAATGGTTTTTCTTGGTCAGATAATGAGCTGTTTCTATACCATAATGTTATAAACCTACCATTTCTATACATTGTGTTTTAAAACTTTGACTTCTTGATCTTCCCAGTTGATGTTAGGACTTCAGTATATTATATAACCATACACCCAAGTATTTGAAATTAATCCACTTTTTCAAGTTTACCCGTCTACAATTTCAATCAAATTCAGTATACCAGATTGATATTGGTATTTATTTTAGCTTTTTGAAGAAGACTGTTTATAAAATAGGCAGTTGTTTGTGTTCTAATTTGGTTAGCTGCTAAATCTGACAAGTTGCATGGGTTTCCCAGAATCTGAGTTATTCTATCCAGAGTCAAGATGGGCTTAAATACCTCCTGGAATATACGCTTCCGCTTCATTCCCCCCTCATGCTATACACTTAAGGAATGAGCAGTTAATTACTGAGTTGATTTGAAGGTTGTCAAACAATTTGTTATTGTGTTTGTAATATAAATAAATTTTTTGTAAAAATTTATTTTTATTTTGAAACTTTAGTGGACACTTAATATTCTAACCCAAAAGTATGTTTGCAATAGTTTTAAATGTTTATAAAGTAATGTTTTTAAAAATATATTAATCAATTATGTAACTACCAGTGATACACAAATATGAGGTGTATTCGGAAAGTAAGTGGACTGAAGTTTTCATGACCGGAGATATTTTATTTTCTACATGTTGGCTACACTTCCATTTAGCCTGACTTGTCCCCTCCACAACAAGACCGGTTTGAGGTCAATACGTTGAAAACTGTTGACCCAATAATTGGTTTAGTGAAAAATGTCAATATTTTGCCAATTACAAAATAAGCGACATCATCCATTATATTGTTTGGAAAAGTAAACCTCTAATTGAGGTGTATAATGAGGTGAAAACCGCTTGTGGTAATATAGCTATGAATCGTACTAGTGTTTACAAGTGTTGTAGGTAGTTTAAAAACTGTTATATGTTTGTGCATGATGGTCATAAGACCAATAGACCTTTATTTATGGACAAAATTGAAAATGCACTCCGTGGCGACCCCAGATTGACTGTGGATAAACTTTCTGTGTTGTTTCTGCAAATCTCCATATCTCTACTACACAAAATCATCACAGAAAACCTCGGATATTGAAAACTGTCCAACAGGTGGGTCCCAAAACAGCTGACAGACCAACAGAAGTTGAATCGAGTGGAGGCCGGGCAAAAGTTTTTGAAGAGCTGCAAACTCTGCAATAAATTTCCCTGCTCTATTGTTACTGGAGATGAAATTTGTGTTGCACACTTCAACTGCAGATTTTCCTTTCTAAACGAGATAACGGATGATACAGCGTATTTTGCACTTGGCAGGAAATTGAGTTGACATTTTACACAAAACGCGTCAAGTAGATATTGACCTTAAACTAGTCTTGTTGCAGAGGGAAGAAGTCAGGCTACACAGAAGTGTAACTGAAAATAAAAATCCCACTGGGAGTGAGAATCTCAGTATTCTTACTTTCCGGATAGGCCTCATACATCAAATTTTTACGTATTAGGCCAATGGTTGCAATTCTTTTATAAAAAGAAACCATTTCATGCATTGGTACAGTTTTCTAAATATTCCTTTGCCTACCTCTTAACATCAGTTTGGTCCTACACAAACTTCCTTGCTATATACAAACATCCAAGGTACACATGATTTATTTGCTCTTAAAAAATTTTATAAACACTCAATGTTTAATTTCATCTATTCTTGTTAACCTCAACTTATTCCTTTTACAAAAGTACAATTTCCTTGCTATCACTTAGAATAATATCAGTTGACATTTATGAAATAATAATGTTTACTTTACTTTTTTATTAGTTTAATATAAACTTATGAATTCATTTGTTTTATTACAATAATATCAACATCAATCATCGAAACATTCGCTATTGAGATTTATGGTAATAATAAGTTCAAATAATATTATCCTTTTCAAAATAAAGTATTTTTTCAGTCAAAATAATCATTTCAATATTTATAAAATAAAAGTTTGATTCTCAGCTCAAAAAATGTGTTGTTGACTTTTTTTGTCTATTAATGCCAACATAACAAATGAAGAAATGGACATTATATTAGTAAAACATCTTAAATAAAACTAGGGATGAGCCGATTCCAATTCTCTATTCCAGGAAATCTAATGGTATTGAGCAGTCGTCGATATTCGATTCTCGATTGATTAAAGTGCCGATTCTGATTCTTTTTTTCAACTGTATAAATATGTGTATGGTGTAATTTATTGTAAAAATAATTTACTATCAACATTGTCTTATTTATGTATTACAGTGAAACCCCTCAAATCTGAACTATTTTGGGCTATAGACTGTTCGGATTTGCCGAAAAAGTTTGGATTTTCTGCGTGATTTGCATTTGACAGAAGTGTGTTTTTTAAACGATCAATATTAGAGCATTTATTGCATATTTCTGTATCAATACAGTTCTGTAGAACTTTTTACAAGATTTTATTTCAAATTTGAAGTGTTAATGCGACTAGACAAAGACTAGTCTAGTTTGGCTATTCTAGTCAAAGTTTAGTCTTTGGTTTGACAAAGTTGGCTGTTGAATTTAGTGTTGGTAAGGCTACAATAAGTGACTGGAAAAAAATCGTGCAAAAATTGAACAGTGTTGCAGTGCTACAAGTCTTTGGAACGACGTCATCACACGAAAGTTTATGTGAATGAAAAAATCGACAAAGATGTATTTTTATGGTTTTTACAAGAGAGGCAGGAACGAGTTCCTATTAGTGGCCCAATAATACAAGAAAAGGCCACTATTCTAAGCATACCTATTCTAAACAAATTAATGAATGATGGAATTTACTGCTAGCAATGGATGGTTGGATAGATGGAAGAGAAGGCACGAAATTAGAAACTAACGGAAAGCGGGGATAAGTTATAAGCTGATAATCTTGCTGCAAAGAATATTTAGACAAATTCACAGATTTGATTTAATCTGAAAATTACTCACTCCAGCAAGTGTACAATGCAGAGGATGATACTGGATTGAATTTTAAAGTCCTTCCCTCTAAAAGTATTGCTTCTACCTGCAGGAATCTTCTGCGCCAGGCTTTAAAACAAGCAAACAGCGTCTCACAGTTTTACCATGCTGTAACGCATCGGGAACAAATAAGCTACCATTAATGGTGATTGGAAAATCCGCCAAGCCACGAGACCTTAAAAATATGAACTTGAATGCTCTCCCTGTTCATTACAGAAATCAGTGTAAGGCGTGGATGACAGGTAATATTTTCAAGAAGTGGTTAAAAAATAAATTTGTTCCTTCAGTAACAAAATGTAATGAAAAACATGGGCGGCCACCAAAAGCTCTATTTTTGATAGACAATGCTCTTTCACATCCTTGAGTGAAAGAATATATAAGAATATACCGACCATGACATGGTGTCTACACGATGACAGTGTATCAGATAGCGACAGCGAGGAAAAAGATGCCTCTACGAATGCTGTTCCTCATGCCGCCGCTCTCGACGTTGTGTTGCGTTACGTAGAACCACATGCAGCTGCAACATCCAATGAAGCAACGACGGTGGTGCAACATCACATTCTCGGGAAGGCTTACATCTCTACGCCAGATGAAGATTACTGATTTTAAGTGAAAAATATAGTTCAGTATTTGTGTCTTTTCTTTTTAAGTGAAAGATATAGTTCAGTGTTTGTATTTTTTATTTTTATTTTACAGTCAAAAACTTCTATGTTCTATGAAGTGGTACAGTAGTACAGTATAGGTCTTCGTATTACATCATGTTTTTACGGTGTCAATTCCAATATATTACACATCTCAGTCCTGTTTTACATAAGTAGCAAACTTTCAGTACATACTTCATTAAATTTGATACTTTTTTAAATATCGAAATCTTGTTGCTGTTCATGACGAGCTGGTTGTTAATTAAAAGTTGTTAAATTGTTAACTTACACTTGGAGGAAACGTTTTTATCTTACGACTTCTTCATCCTTGTATTTTTGCCACTAGGAATGCTGCAGTTGTGCTTCCTCGGTAACATTATTTTGAAAGTTTGAAGTGATGTGATCGAAGAGTATGTGTGATCTGTGCCATGTTTGTACATTTAAGATGTCATTTTTATGTGTGTTGCATCGACAATAATGCTATTTAAAATTAGTTACAAGACTGAGTGAATGCCAAGCTTGTAAACTCATTTCATTTGCTTAACGCTTGCTTCAGTAGCAGAATTACGAGATTATCAAGAGCAGTGCCAAGCATGGCCATTACACATTAATCCCAACCAGAAACTGTATTTATCTTGGTTAGTCAATTCACTCTAGATTAACATTCAACTTTCTATTTGCACAAGTTTAGCAAAGAATCTGCATAATGTTTTTACATATCCAAATAGTCCTTTTTTATAAGGATGGGCCAATTCCGATTCTCGATTCCAGGAAATGTCGATAATATTAGTATCGAGTAATCAACGATACTCAATTCTCCATTGATTAAAGTGCCGGATCCGATACTTGTTTTTATCAATACTTGATAACTGTTAAAGTCAAGGGCGGCTTGAAGATAGACTTTCGGGGGGGGGGGGGCACAGTGGCAGGAAAATGTGGGGTGGTTTAGGGTGAAAAACTTAAAATAAAGCCCTGCAAATGAAATTTTAAGCTATTCTTGTATTTAAAAATCATAGGAAATTTGGCACTTTTTCTATCAAAACATGCATTTTACCTGAATTTAGATACCAAAATTATTATTTTGTATATACAGTAATTAGTGATGGGCCGATTCCGATTCTCGATTCCAGGAATCGTCGATTCTAGGTGGTATCGAGGAATCGTCGATACTCGATTCTTCATTCATAAAAGCGTCGATTCCGATTCCTATTTTGTTAACTATTAAAATATGCGTGTGGAGTAATTTATTACCACACAAAATTTATTATATTTGTATGGAAAAATAATTAATTACCAACTATGTCTTATTTATGTATTAGTTGATTTGAATGAATTAAATGATTAAAGTAAACGAAAATATTATTATTTATGAAGCAACAGCAATCAAGATCGTAACCATTTCTGGTCATTTGACATCGCTCGTCTCTCTCTCTCTCTCTCTCACTAAATGTCAGAACAAAACACAAAAAAGTACAGTAAAAACTCGATTAACCGTCACCGTCGGAACCGTGGCCATGACGGTTGAGCGAATAGACGGATAACAGAAACACTGTATTATTCCTCGAAACTTAACCTTAATAAATTATATTATAGACAGATATCACTCTCACGGTTGAAGGTTTTGTGTAGCCTATTACATTAAAACAGAACTTTTGAAAGGTTTTGCCATATGACCAAGATGTTAACTAAATTAATTATTAGAGAACTAACATGTAAGCTAATATAACTTGAAAGAATCGAGAATCGATTAAAGAATCGAGAATCGAAAGGAAAATTTTAGAATCGGAATCGGAATCGAAAATTTTAGGAATCGGCCCATCCCTAACAGTAATACAAAATATTGTTTTACTTTCATCGTTTCATCAAACTCCTCGGTCTGACCAGGATTCATAGTACACAGACTGTTAGTACAGCCGAACCGGTACGGAACTAGTGCGCGACTTGTAACATGCCAGTGTTGTTTATGCTGGGTGAAACTACCAATGTTATCAGATGAATTTCTACACATGACATTACATAAATTTAAAAATAATATACACTACATTGCTTTAAAATGAAATTCAGAAAGTAAATGCCGATTTGAGATAGCAAACATATTATTTATGACGCAATAAAAAAGACAATCAGAAGCATTTTTGGTCTGTTAATCACTTTTTCCGATATGTTTGTCATGCTTTCAGAAATTCCTATTCATAAATCAAGGATGATCGTTTTATGTAGTCTATTACATTAAAACGAAATTTTCAAATGGCTTTTCTATATGACAAAGATGTTTACTAAATTATTATTAGAGAATATTATATGGGCCTGTATAACCTAAAGGAATGGGGAATCAGAAAACAAATTTAGAACCAAAATAAGAATCGAAACTTTTAGGAATCATCCCATCTCTACTTTTGCAAATCAGTTACCACCAGATATAAGAATGCATTTTCCTTCCCACAGTTCATTTAACAGAATACCTTCATGTCCGTCAGTAATCTTACATATATTCTAACTAAGCTGCCTTGCCCCTGTCTCTATGCAGGTTGAATTTAATAATTATCTCCTTATAATCTCAATTGAAGGTCTGTCTTAGGGGTGTAACTCTCGAGACATGATTTGTCTTAGACCAGGAAAGTTTCATGACCCTTTTTCCGACATTCACTATCTTTTCCATAACCCTCATTGTGACATGTGCTTTCTTATTTTGATAATTGATGTATAATAAATACAACAAATAATTTTTTTTAAAAAGTAATACTCTCTGAATTTTCCAATTATTTTACAGAAAAATGGTGCAGTGGTTTTAACTGTTGACAGAAACGCAACATCTCTGAAATATCCTAATGATACAGACTTCCCATTTAATCTAATGGGAAAGAAAGTAAGTAAAATTAATTAACAAATGATAGGTTAGGTTTAGAATAAACACGCCTGTCTTTTGAGGGATTCGCTAACAGTTGTTTCTTTTTTTTTATTTATTCGCATGCATTTTAAGACACCACTAGACTATTTTAACTATTTAAATGAATTTTGAATTTGAAAAAATGTTTATGTTTATTCAAATGAAAACATAAATAATTATTCATCAAGGTAACATATATTAAAAGGACATTAGCTGAACTAATGAAGCTAAGATATTAATATGGCTGAGAACTCCATAAGAAATATCTGCTACAGTAGTATATAAAAATATATCACAGATTTTATCAATTTTGGGCTGTCAACAACTCGTTTTATTGTGTGTATGAAGATAAGAAAAAAACAAAACATATTCAACATAGTTATGGTATATCGAAAGTTATGGCATACGCCCAAATATATGCAGTAATCAATTGGTTTACAATAAGACATGTTTACTAATTTAAATTTGGTTATTAACACAAAATTATTATTATCATGTTTTATAAGGACGGAGTTTAAATTTTATATTCTAGTTATCTACTAATTAGTTTCTTATTTCTAACCCAACCTTGTTGAAATTAACAATTTAATAAAAGTACTACAGACAACATAAAAACAATTTAATTATATGAAAAAATTAAAATTTACCAAACCATAGCCTTTATGTTGGGCGCCAAATTTATATAACATACCTTCTCTAATTGTCCTTTAGGATATTTGACATTTAGGACATCAATTAATCACGCAGCTACCTGTTTTTACAATAACTGATTTATTTTAATCCTGACTTCAAGCATTAGCATTTCTAGGTAGTTGCATAAGATTAGTCTTAACTAACTCTACTTTTGCCAGTAGGCATCAAGACTCTAATAATTATTATTAAATTAACAATTCTATTTAAACTGTCCTTAGTTATCTTAGGGCGTGTATAGGCTACTGCACCTGGTTTGATAAATTTTATATTTGAATGAATTATTACTTTTTAAAGAATTAATAAAGTTTAAAGAAATTCTTAATATTTGTTACTTTAAAGGGTTGGCTTTAAATTTAAGATAAATTATTACTTTTTACTTGCTTGTTTCACTTTACTTGACACAAATTCACTTATTAATATTTTCCTTTCAATTTCACTTTTCTTAATCACTCGAAATGCTTCTATGCCGTAACTGACTTTATTAAATTACTCCCTCATTAATTCCACTTACAATTTAGTTATCTCCCTTATTTAATTTCTCGTACTACTTTTCTATCTATGTCAAAAAGGTACATATCAATGGCGGAATGGGATAAATGCAGTCTAGATGTCAGTTTATAGCATGCCGTCATTATTCTGCACTAGTTAATTTTTTTCAAACTTCAGTAGAATATACAGATGTTTAAACTTGTAAATATGAGTTTTACGTATGCCAAAATTGTAACTTATCGAAATATTCAATAATAACTGTGGAATCAATTAATAATATTGGTCCTAAAGTTTCCTATAGGTGATGAAGTAATTAATTTACTTCACATTTGATAGTTTATTGTCAAGCTTTAGATTAGTGTTTGTATCCAAATAATGGATTACGTTTTTGAAAATATTTATTTATGAAGTTTATTTGTTTAACACAACAAACTTATTGGCAAAATTAGAGGACAGAACAAATGCAAGCATTACAAACAAATACGGGTTTTACTCTTGTAAAATCTGAAAGAGATATATTTTAGGATGTAAATATGGAACAATAGAAATTAATTAATTTTAGGTTTCTAATGTTTATTACAAACATACCCCTTTGTGTAAAAAGAAAGGCCTGGCACAATATCTTAACCAAGCACAATTAACATCAATATCTTTTCTAGTGTACCAAATTATTTTCTTGTATTACATTTCTTTTAAACTAACAAGAGATTTATGAATAGAATCTGAGTGTACTAAAGAAAACATGTAATATAAAAAATAATTAAAGTCAATTTTTACTGAGGTCAACAAAGAATAATTTTATTTTAGTTACTTTTTATTTTATAATTACAGTTAATATAATTATGTATATAGTTATAATACAATCACAATATTAAGTGGCAAAATTGAAAGTGAATTTCCTTGCAATTTTCCTTTTTTCTTCTATACAATATATGGTGTTGTTACTTTTATTTTTGTTTGTTACTATTTATTCGCTTTCATTTTTAATTTTTGAAGCTGATGGTTTATAATTTCTCATACTATCCATCACTTGTAAGCTTCACTATTGCAAGGAACATTTCTCTTATAATTTCATATATTTCTTAAATTAATTTATTTTCAGCTATGGGAAATTTGGCTCAGTCTCAAATTGCATGATTTCAAACATGCGCTCATTGAGTTCGAATCCGATCAAGACATCAACTTTTTCAAATTTTATTAATAAATATTTGCAAATACTTAATTAACACCAAGTATCATCCACTACAGGTTTAAAAAAATGTATTTGAGCTTGAGTGGATTAATAAAACCGTATTTTGTTATTGAAAATTTGTACAAGGTATGTATAAGGAGAGTGTGCGGTAATAGAAAGAATTGAATAAATAGCTATATAAGTAATAACAAACAAACAAATTTTAAATAAAGACAGTTAGTGTCCAATGTAGGAATGAAGAGAAGAATTCACTAGATTCTCTCTGAGATAGTCCTTCATTAAGGAATTAAATGAATTCTCAATTGTCCTTGATAATTCTTGTGTTGGATAGTGTATATTGGACTGTACTTGTGTGAAACATGGCCCTTGTTATTAATTAGGATCATATTAGTGTGTAATTATTTTTAAAAATAAAGTTTTTTGGTTGCCAGGGAAATTTTATGAGATAGAACAGCAGCAAATATGAAATATTTTTCAATTTAAAAGATTGATCCTTAGCAGCAAAAAAGTACAGTAAACTCCCGATTATCCGTGGGCGGTTTAACCGGTTTGCGGATTATCCGGGGTCTGCCTTGTTTTACAAATATCCAATTTTTATTCCAATCAGATTCATGTGTTTAAATGTCCAAACGGTGAATTACGATGTAAATACATATAAGGCTTAATAGAAGTTAAGATGAAGGGAATAGATATGTAAATATCTATGTACTAATTTTTACATTGAAAGGGAAGCATCCCGACGCGGGCCAGCGTAATAAAAGGGGCGAGCAGACTACTGTATATAAGAGACAATGACAAAATGCTTGGACGCCCGAAAACCTTATGTGTATCATAAGATTGTAAACAAATGTCATCTAATCTCGGCTATAAATAGTCTAGGACGTGACATATGCTTTATCCATGTCTGTCATATATATTATCAATCTTTATGGCTTTGTGACACAAGTAGACACTGTGCGACAAAATGGCTCTCAACAAACTTAGATCGCACATTAAAGCTAAATCAATGCTCACAAAAAAACAGACGAAAGTGACAGATTTTTTTGTTAAAAAGTGAAAGTATTATGTGTAAAGGAAATTACATATGTACATACAAACTTACTTTTGACATATACTTATGTACGTATTGTAAATAGTTAGACATATAAATGTACATGTTATAATCCATCAAATACATCGACATTTTAAATTATTTTCTGTATTTATTTTGTCCTCTGAAGATTATTTGTGAATGGGATTAACCGGGGTCATTATTTGTGTAACTTATGGTATAATAATCGATTATCGATCGTTTTGCGTATTCTTTGTTCATAGCGGATTATCCGGGGAATTCGTTATCTGGCGTTGCTGGGCCACCCTATTCCACGGATAATCGGGAGTTTATTGTATTTAGTTTTGTTCTTATATATACAAAATGTTTATATCTTCATTTTTTATGCTTAATTTTATATATTATAACATTAGTTTTTTTATATTATATGCAAATAGTGTGTAGTTACATTCACTGGTTTCCCTGCCTAACTTTGTTTTAATGATAAAAATATTTTTATGTAAAAGGGTGTGGAGATTTTAGATCCTTTTATTCCAATAAATGTGCCTGAACTGACAAAGGCAGAATTTCACAACCTGGTGGATTATCTAGAAGAGAAACGTTGGCTACAGAAACCTGCAGGAAGACATGAGTTGGAATTCATCAGTCAGAGGAATCCGGAGTATTTAATAAATATTTGTGCTTCACTTTAAACAAATTTGTTAACAAAATTATGTAGTTATTAAAATATGTTTTGTTATTTCATATAATTTTATTATCCCTCGTTAATGTGTAATGAATCCAGAAACAGATTGCAGTACAATTAGCAAATTTAATCTATGGAGAAAAAGAGCTGCACCCAACACTTGAATAAAGGTAGGTGGCTTTTGTTATCAAAAATAATTTTTTTTCAAACATATGGTTTGCATGAGAAATATTGTTTGTAGAATAGTAGAAGTATTGGGTTCCTGAGATTGAAATTAAATACAAAAATTCTTAACTTATCAATAAAAATTCATTTAAACCTTTTATCTCCTGTGTAGGACCATCAAGAGCTGAGACGGTCCTAGGACTAACTTTTAGTCTACATTCTTTGCCCAGAAACACATGTAACACTATCAAAATAATTTCTACCTCTTATTCCTACTTGTCGGAAAGAAAAAAATTATAATATTACTTCGTTTTGAACAAATTTTAGGCTACATACAAGCTGCAAAAAACTCTCAAAAACATTTAATTAAATAAATAAAACCTCTATTCCACTAATAACTTTTTCCTTTATTTAATA
The DNA here is from genome assembly GCA_036971475.1 of Prosapia bicincta. Lineage (NCBI taxonomy): Eukaryota > Metazoa > Arthropoda > Insecta > Hemiptera > Cercopidae > Prosapia > Prosapia bicincta. The sequence continues at coordinate 2,815,398 of JBAIZL010000004.1, read as the reverse complement.
CTTTATGTACATTTCAATTGCATAGTAATCATCTTCAGAGATAATTTACAAAACAACAGAAATACTAAAGTATGTTTTAGAAATAAATTACCTTAAATTAGTGAAAAACGTTAAATCAAAAAATCTGTTGAATAGTTTTGAAGGTTTGTATATTCATAAATATGATGAAAATAATTTAATAAATTGTGATAAAGGGCCTATCCCGAACTCACAATTATATTAATTAATTAGAAGGCAGTTGTAGTGCTATTTCGTAAAAAAAAATTTGTGTAATATATAATTGTATTATGGTAAAATTGAAATATGTGTAATGGTAACTATGGTAAAATTGAAATATGTGTAATGGTAACTATTTGCTATGAAGTTGAGAGACTAAACCTAGTTGCAAAGGGAAGAATTTATTGCAATGTGATTAGTCGGACAATGTAAAAGGGGACTGGCAAAGTAGTTACAGGTGTATGTATGAAAAATGTTTTAATTTAGTTGTTTTGTAAATTATCTCGAGGATGATTTCTATGCAATGGAAATGTACATAAGGTGTTAAATAAAGGAAGAAGTTATTCGTGGTATAGAGATTTTATCTATTTAAATTAAACATTACAGTCGATTGAAACAGTGAAAATAAAAAAGTGGTTAGTCATATAGTAGTTGTTCAAACATAATGGTTTATTACTGTTTTTAAAGTGCTGACTTTGAATTTAGAATTATTTGTTATAAAAATATGGTAGAACATTTCAGAAGTGACCCAAGTCAAAAACAAAACATCTTTGTAAATTCTTGCTTAGGGTAACTCCTGATATCTTCTAAAACAATTGGTATTTTTATTTCAAATTTTAGCTGTGTAATTTCATTGTAGTGTAACAGTTTCTATGGAAGCTACATTTCTTAAATGTTTATCTTGCTGAACAGCAATTTTCCATAACCTTTCTGAGATTTTTCATGCTTTGACAATTTCTCGAAAATTCTCTTGTATCAGTATTAAAATTTAATGTAAAAATGTTTGTGACGTTTTATACCTTATTGTCAACCAGGAAAAAGTTGGAGATTTTAAAAATTGTATGTCTTCTCAGCAAATGCCTAGTTTATAGCTTGTAATGATAAATAACAATAGACTGAGGCAATTATATTATACAAGTAATTTTTTCTATATACGGTACATATATATATATATATATATATATATATATATTAACAAAGAGTCCAAGAAAATTTAAGTTATTTTCCAATATCTATTTACAAATATGCTACCTTTATTTATATTTGCCATTCATTTATAAAATTATTTTATTTTTTTTTGTATAAGGATATGAATTTCCTTTATACAATTATTGAAGTTCTAGTTATTTACATATATAAACCAGTTGAGAGCTGGGGCATAATAATAAAATATTGTAAGACTTTATTTACTTAGGGTTAGGTGTGGAGCCAGTTTATTGTTTAGAAATTATTTATTCTTGTAATGAAGTTGAGTAAGGAATGATGAATAGTAAAGAAACAACATACCCTGTAAGATACAAGGAAACAAATAAATGCCATATAACATTTATCATTTTCCCCTAATTTTCATAACAACGTACTATTTATGAAGGATTCATAGGTAAAGAGAACAACTCCATTATGTTAATATTGGAATAACGTACAGATGCTACATTTTTCAGAGGAAAGTGATCAAGGAATTAGTTTCAAAATGGGCTAGTAGATAGCAGTAGGCTGTTTATAAAGCAATATTTTGCCCTTACAGATCAGCATTTGAGACATGTTGATATTATTTTAAAGCTTTACTATTATTTGAGATATATTTTATGTACCCTAATAAAAAAATTAAGTAAAATTTTGTTGACCAGGTATGTTAGTCCCAAAAATTTTAAAGTAAATTTTTTTAGAATGTCACCTATTAGAACTAGTCCACTTTTTCTGTGAAACATCCATACTATATAATTCGTTAACGATTTCCTTTTTTTAGAGCAGAATTAAATTAGGAGTTCTACTAATTAAACATATTTCTTTTGCATTCAGAAAATTCCAAAGGTGTTCATTTACGACATATAATATGTCTAAAACTAACTCTATGATACAATGCCTGTAAAATATTTGTCATAATTACATTTTTTTATCACAAAATTGTTTAGTGAAAACCCCGCGTCGAGAGGCGGTTCATGAATACGTTAGGTTATGTTTTATTTAACTGTGTTTTAATAACTACTGTTTTTTGTTTAATATCGTGCGTGTTTTGTTATTGTCATATGGTATGATTAATGTGCATTTTTTAATGGTGAAAATAGGTTTGGACTTTTAAGTTCTTTTAAATGATTAACGTTAAAATATTTAATTGGAGCGTTTTTGAAATTGGCTAGTCTGGGCATCAGAGATGAAGTAAGTTCAGTTAATAAATTATTTAGATATAAGTTTAAATGTTCGAAATTAAATTACTGGAGTTATAATAATTCCTAGACCAAATCGTAATTAAATGCTAAATATGCCAAAGTTAATCGCCTTACCAATAAATCACAACTATAGGCTTACATTAGAAGTATATAACTAGGCCTAATTTATAGCTATATCAACTAATTGAAATTGATGGTTATTAGTACTTCTGTTGTTGAAACAAAATGTTAAGAGTCAATTAGGAATAATTTCAATTATCACATTATAGCAAATTATGTCGCTTCATAGTAAACAAGTCAATTTAGGTGAAAATAACAAAGTAAGCTACATAAGCCTAACCAAATGGCAATTTCCGTTGTCGTGTAAGGATATTGAAGAAAATAGGTAGGTTAAGAATAAACAATTGAAACAAATATTTTGTCTCATTTTTTTCTTTTACGATCGTATCTTATAAGTCTATCTTATTCAAGATTAGAATTAAATAATTTACTCACAAAAAATTCTTCATATGCTATGATTTAAGTAGTTGAAATTTGTATTGTACTTTAGTTATTTTCGTCAAACCTTTTGATCATAAATGACACTGGTAATTATTGAACAAGTTGAAACAGCGTTGCATTAACGTTAACTATTCAAAACTGAAGTTTATAAAATGGTGGTTTAACCTTTTGGTCATTATTTGTAAAAATTCTGCCTTCATTAGTAGCTTTTCTACTCTACTTCTATTTCAATATTAATTGTGTTTATAATGAATTGTACCATAGCCTATATAGCTTACAAGATTGTATTATTATTAATATACTACATTTTTTAAAAACAGTAGGCCTCTAAGTTAAGTTAAAGAAATTGAAGGAGAAATACTATAGCCTAAATATTGCATGTTTTTTTTTAAATATGTAAACTCTTAATAATAGGGAACATTTCCTATCTTACTTGGTTTCATTTTTATTACTTCCTCTAATATGGGACTCCTTTCTGACCACCCTGTAAGTGTCTAATAGGCTTACCTACATATTGAGTTGTAAAGCTTTATTAACATATGTGTTGATTCCATCTTCACTTGAGCTACTAGTTTTCACTAAAACACTACTTGGAAATATTTTACAAACTTGCCTATAGTAGCACTTGCTTTATAAACGATAAAACAAGCTATTTATTTACTTTAATAAAGTCTGTATTTTAGAAATTTTTTATTTTCTCACAAACTTATTTTTCAAAGAACATAATATTTTCAAATGAAATTTTCATAGTATGGAAGAGGGCAAGAGGGTACGAAATTGACATTTTTTTCTATAACTAGAAAGATAAAATATTACTAGTATGGTAAAAGATTTTCTAGTATGGATTAAAAGATATTTAACTAAGTTAATACGTAAGGGTTTACTTGCTGACGCATTTTGAAACAATTGTTCCTTTTATGACGCAAAGCACCTACTCAATAATTTCACTAAATTTCACTCAGTTAAGTATTTTTTAATTATAGTTTGATTAGTGAATTCAAGATGATTACAAGTAATTTTTTTTTTAATCTTCAGTGCAGGTTATTTGAACTAATTTTACTTTCTGTGTAAATATCACTCAACTACTATAGAACAATTACCATGCGGCAAAACATCTGATCTTAAGAAATTATTTTTTAGATCTAACATGCTACCCACATTTACTTCATCTTTGAGGGAATAAGAGGACAATATATAACTTTATAAGGGCCAAAATCAGACACGTGATATACATAATAAATTAACAAAAATAATCTAATAAGAAACTAAATGAAAAATCCTTTAACCACTTTTACATTAGTTTAACATCGCCACGGAGCGATCAAAAACGTTCTGTCTCAGTAATCTTTTACAAAATTAAGTTCGGATAATCAAATACTAATGTAAAAGTGATTAATTAAGTTTCACCGAACGTAATGGACTACAAAATTCAAAAGAAAAATCCTTATTACAATTATCAGTGTGTTTGTTATTAGTTGTCTGAAACATCGAGAATTAAGAACAAAATTTATACCAATTAGGTTTATATAAATGTTTTGAAATATAATATACTTAGAGAACTATAAAATAATTACAATGAAAATATTAGAAACAACCCCAATACCACAAAAAAATAATAAAAAATTATTGATATACAAGTTACCTAAGATTAAACCCTTATGTACATTTTGATGACCATCTCATCATCAAAGGGTCTTATTTCAAAAATAAAATCTAGTAAATAAGTTACAAACTAGACTGACCTATACAATACTTGAGCTATAAATACTGAACTATAAAATACTTGAAAATGCATAACTCAATATTTTAATACAACTAATATTGACCTTTTAAAGAGCTTTAAAGTGCATATTAAATTTTGAAATAAAACACTTGAACATATATTGATATGTAAAACTAGTAGATCAAGTTAAAGATTGAATAAGACAATGTTAAGATTTTAAATGTTAAGTGGTTTTTCAGTTTCCCTTATAATAACAGGCTGAGGGCGTTTTATAATATCAGAAATATCAATGTAGAACTTATATCTACTACTACAGGCGCAACAAGCTTGAATGTTTTGTCCTAAATACCTTACAGTGAAATCAGTTAAACCAATATTCTATAAAATCTGAGCAACAAAATACTTTACAGCTTCTTTACTTACAACTTGAGTAGGACAAAGTCATTGATATTAACATTTTTGTTCAACTCTTGAATTTTGTAGTCCATTACGTTCGGTGTATCTTATCACTTTAACATTAGTTTATGACTATCCGAACTTTAAATGTTGTAAATCTGTGAAAACTTACTGTGACAGAACATTTTCGATCTCTATATGGCAATTTTCATTAGTGTCTTCTGATTGGAGATGTTGGGTAAAGCGGTGACGGTTTTAAAGATAGGTATTCGATAGTATGAAAGAGTATGTGTGATATGTAATGGGTTTGTTCGTATAATATGTTTGTACTTTGTGTTTTTGTGTATCTGTAAATTTCATACTGTTCTAGTGTGTTGGGATGTGGTCCTTTTTTGTTGATGTGTAAGATTTCTAGGTTATGGTAAATGTCTGTGTGTTTGTGTCCTGTTTCTTTTATGTGATTGTAAAATGCTAAGTTGGTGTTCTGTTTGTGTTTCTCTACTCTTTGTTTAAAGCTGCGACCTGTTTACCCAATGTAGAATTTGTTGCTTTTGTCGTTGTTTACTTTGTATACACCTGGTGCTTGTAGTTTATCTTTGTTGTTAGTGTCGTGTTGTATTTTGTATTATAAATTGTTATTAGTTTTGTATGCTATATTGTGTCCTGTTTTTTGAAATTGGTGGGCTATTTTATTTGATGTTTTGTTTATGTATGGTATTGTGATGTATTTGTTTTCCCTGTGTGTAGTGTTAATTTTAGTGTTTTTTGTATATTATGCTATAGTTTGTCTATTATTACACATCAACAAAAAAGGACCACATCTCAACACACTAGAAGAATATGAAATTTACAAACACACAAAAACACAAAGTACAAACATATTAAAGGAATAAACTCTATACAAATCACACATACTCTTTCATACTATCAAAATCCTGCCTCTAAAATTGTCACCGCTTAACCCAACATATCCAAGCAGAAGACGCTGATGAAGATCGCCCCATAGCAATCAAAATGTTCTGTTTCAGTAAGTTTTCACAAATTTACAAAATTTAAAGTTAAAGTGATTAAACTAGTTAAACTAATGTTAAAGTGATTAATTTTTGTTCACTCTGTACTTTTTTTTACTTATTACACTTTTCCTATTACTTGCGACCAGACTTTTTGTTAACTAAAGGTTGTTAAATTAACTTACACTTGGAGGAAACGTTTTTGTCTTACGACTTCTTCAGCCTCCAAGTCGTAAGACGAAAACGTTTCCTTCAAGTGTAACTTTTAGTTAACAAAAAGTCTGGTCGTAAGTAATAGAAAAAGTGTAATAAGTAATTAACAACCAGCTCGTCATGAACAGCAACAAGATTTTGATCCTTTTTTACTTTCTTGTTTACTGTCATTGGATGTGTCAGAGAATAGATCAAGACCTCCAGTACACAATTTTAAGTCATCAGCTCCTCTCATATTCACTTTCAAAACTGTCACTTAAAATCATAGTAATTTTGTTTTTTAATCTTTAGTTCAATATTTACATAACCACTCAAGTGAATTTCCACTTTGTATGTTTTGTTTTGGTGTTTTAACGTTTTGCTCAATGGTCTTGTTCGATTCTGTTTTTTTTTTTTTTTTTTTTTGGAGTTGTGTGTCAGCACACAACTCTTCCCATTCTTTCTTCTTTGGAAAAGATGTTCCAAAGATTCCACCTTTGAAAATCTTTCAACTTGTTTTAGAATTCTATATCAGAGTTGTCCAACTGGTAGCCCGGGGGCCACATGCAGCCCAACGGACTATTCTGTGTGGCTTGCCAATAGTTTTTGAAATTTAAAAGAAATAATTATTTAATAAAGTTATACAAAATTGGATCAGTGATCAGTCAGTTGAAGTCATTTTAACAACCTCAAAGTTTTATTTATTTATAATGAAAAAAATCATTAAAAAAACTCTGTGTCTAACCAGTTCAGGAAGCAAAACCAACAGTACCATTTGGTGCACCAATCAGGAAAGAAGATTCTAGGTACACCGGGGTAAGTGGAACCTAGAAAATGAATAGTTAAAAGTATACGTAGTATAAATTCCACAGTTTACACTGAATTTCAATGAAATTTTGTATAATATATCTTCAAGGCATTTTTTACTTGTGAGTAAAATATGAAAAGTTTATGTTTATTATTTTAAAATTTACAATAAAAAAAGATTTTATATTCATTAGGTTCCACTTACCCCTGGGTGTGGGGTAAGTGGAACCCATAGCTAATTTCATTGTAAAACAGCATAATGGTATGAATGAGGCTAGTGTAAATAAAAGAAACCATTCTAGTTCACTTAGAAAGAAGTTATATTTTTGTCAAATTATACAAATTCAACTTGACTTTATTAAAATAACATTGATTTTGAAAAAGTAAAAGTTACATACGAATAAAAACTAAAAACCTAACCAAAATTACAATGATCAAAAGACAAATCAAATTTGAATATTTCTCGTTTGTTAAGGGAAGGTGGAGGCAAAATCATGAATACTTCATCTGGTGAAATAACACTTTTGTCTTCAACATTAGGCCAGTGAAATGATGAGGAATTTCCATTCTTTCGTCCAAATTTGGCCTCCAGAAATGTGCCATCTTTTTCAGTTATTTGACCAACAAACATTTTTACTTTCTTTTTACAAATAAATTTTGCAACAATCCAATCTCCAACTTCAACATCTGATGTATTTTTACACATTAGATTCATAAAATTTATTTCTTCATTTCTTTCCTCTATTTCTTTTTCCAAGTCAAGTTCAACATTATTTTCCAATTCTTCCTCTTCATCACTGCTGTTCTGTATATCAATAATTTTTTTCTTCTTTGTTTTTTCATTTCTATTATTTTCATTCTCTTTGAGTTTTGCTGCGGCGTCCACAGAAGTAATAACTTCAGCTCCTGCACAAATACGCTTTCGACCAGTATGAACTTTAGATGTCTGTTTAACATAATCCAATAATAATTCTTCAAACGAAACATTTCTGTTGATAGATGTTGTGTGGATTGATGTGACATCTGCTGACGAAGTTGATGGTTGTGGCTCAGAAATTGAAAGCTCAGCTGGTGTTGGTGACTGAAGATCAGAAAAAGAAACTTCAACTGATGTTGACAGTTGAAGTTCAGATAAAGAAAGATCAGCAGATGTTGATGGTTGAGGTTCGGGTATAGAAAGTTCAGCTGATGTTGATGGTTGAGGCTCTGGCTCTAAAAGCCCTAAGCATTCCATATTGGAATTATTTTTTTCTTGAAGATCACACCACTTTTTGTATTTTTGAGGTTCAAAACGTTCCTTCGGAACAACTGAATCACAGAATGGAAAAATTCCTGCCTTTTTAAAACCATTTTTAATAATTTGTGCATCCAGTTTCAAAAATATTTTTGATATTAAAGCACAAAATGTCGACTTTGGTAATTTAGATCCATAATTCTTTCTTTGCCATTTGACAATCTCTTCATCCCACATTGATTTCATTGGTTTAAATACACTGATATCCATTGGTTGAAGGATATGACTAGTATGAGGAGGTAGTTTTAATATAGTGACGCCGGCTTCAACAGCTTTCTCTACAAAGGAAACACTAATATGAGAACTATGACCATCATAGATTAGGACCACAGGTCTTTCAGGAGTATATTGTTCAAAAATTATTAACAAAATAATTGCTAAATATTTCTTTTTCCACCCATCCATATTTTGTAACAGCATTGACATCCCACGGTATTCTTCTTTTTGTGGTATCCAAGAATCCTAAACATTTTTACCTTTAAAAATAACAAAAGGAGGCAGTTTTTCACCTGCTGCATTAGCTCCTATTAGTACAGTGATATTTTCTTTACCAGGGCCACTGGTGACTCTATGAGCAGCTGTTCCTTTCTCTCCAATGACCTTCGTTTTGCTGGGATCCAAGCAAAAGCTAGTTTCATCTATGTTGTAGATTTGTGAAGGTGAAATGTTATTAGTAATTTCTTTCAAAAGAGAAAAATATTTAGAAATTATAAAAGGATCAACACTTTTTTGTATGAGCTACCTCAACACTTTGTGGTTTTTTTTGGCTCAAATTGAATGTTTTTTTTTAAATCTAGCAAAATAATCATCACCGGGCATATCATTCTTAAAAGGAGTCGACATATTGTTTTCTTTTACGTAACGCCCTATAGTATGCAAAACCTCTTTTTTTTTTGTTAGGCCAAAGCCCCTTTTTTCCATTATTTTTATACCCTTAGCTATTTTCTTCTCTTCTTCGTATGGAATTGCAGTTGACCTACTAAAAGATTTGCTTTTAACACCCCTTTGCCCCTTTACGTGTTTAAATAGAGTTGCCTTGGGAATATTAAAAGTCTTTGCAGCTCTGTATAAAGTTAAATGGGCATTCCTTACCGATTTTACAGCATTCTCTAGGTCTTCCTTTGAATGTGATGGAGGTTGTGTTTTACGCACATATGTACGAACCATGTCTGTAACAACCGAAGAAAATTTTTAGAAACTGTTTCTACACTTAAGACATTAGACAAAATTAATTGAATGTTCAACAAATTTTCAAAACAAGTCAAATTAGAAAGAAAAAACCTGTAGCATCACTTATTGTAAAAAACAGAAAGCAAAAATCAAGTAATGGGGCAAGTGGAACCTAGTAGGATCCACTTACCCCTATGTCAAAATTTACCAGGGCATGTGGAACCCAACATGTTTAAAATTGACTACAAAAAAATAACTCAAAATAACTATTATTACATTAAAAACAATAAATATAGTTATACTTACTTGAGAAAATTTGATGAAATCTTGAAAAATGAAGTTGTAGTAAATATATTAGCTCCAGAAGAACAAGGTCGTTTGCAAGTAAACTAAACACTGTTATTAATGATGACTGACAGACTTGTGCTGTGCTGTTACAAAGAGCTTCCCTCCAAAGCATTCAGTGGAGGGAAGTATTGTGTATGTTTCTCAACAGATAGCAGCACCCTACAAGGCTATTTAAATGAGATAGAACGCGGGATTTTTCCTGGCAGGGTTTCTTTCTTGCCAGGTTTTTTCATCCCGCTCTTAGCGCGACACTTACCGTACTGTTTCATTTCACTATCTCCTGATTCTCCATGGAAAGAGCTTATGAGCTTGGTACATGGGCAATCAATCCCGTTTCCTTCATTTGCGGTAGGGATACTAACCGCATGCGCATGTGAGACGGAGGTAGCTCGCTAGAGGTTGGCTGCCACGAGGGCTGGGCGGGTTTTGGGGGCTCAGACCCGGGTTAAAAAAAAAAAAAAAAAAAAAAAATGAGATAGAACCCATAGGTTACACTTCCCCCAAATTTCCACTTACCCCGGTGTACTATATATATATATATATATATATATAGTCAAGATGCCACAAATAGTAAAATAATCACCTCTTTCAGCTGATACTGTTTGGCCTATTTACTTTTTGCTGGTGTGAACTGTAAACACCTTAGGTAACTGCTTTTTGCTGGTGTAATCACCTCAGGAAACTGTAAAATAGTCATTAGGCCAGATTGATATATATATATATATATATATATATATATATATATATATATATATTTATATTTATTATTCTATCAAGTGAAAATTTATACTTTTGGCTTTCCATTACTAGTTTATTAAAAAAATTTCCATATTGTGGTCATTGAATTTCATGTTACAAGCAAAACAAGGGTTTTCAGGTTTTTGTAGGCTCATTTGAGTTGTCTTTACATAAAACCGTTCATTCAGTCTGTGCTTGCGTATTGTGGTTTTCCCAATTTTTTGGAAAATTTTGGTCTAATTTCACACCACAATCTTAGACTTAATCTCTAACCTGTTAGATGTCAAGCCATACTGCATCTTGCTTGACTGGATCAAGTAATCTCAAGTATATCCACTTCTTAAATAAACACCTGTGGATTGTTGTACTTGCTTCAGCCATGTTGACAAACTGTAAATGGTAAATCTAGATCATTAGGGTCAGGTGATCTTTTTTAAGCGTTTATGCAGCATGTATTTTTTTAAACCATAGTTTGACGCAGCTTGTTGAATAGACAGGTTCAGTTTAGGATATCTTCAAAAGTTGGCTCCTATGAAATGTCAAATCTATCAGTTTTAGGATGGTAGTTGCAAACCATATTAAATTCTTGATTTTTGTAGTCCATTACGTTTGGTGAATCTTATTAATCACTTAAACAATAGTTTATGACTATCCGAACTTTATATTTAGTAAATTTGTTAAAACTTACTGAGACAGAACGTTTTCTATCGCTATGTGGCAATCTTCATCAGTGTCTTCTGCTTGGAGATGTTGGGTCAAGCGGTGACGGTTTTAAAGGTAGGTTTTTGATAGTATCAAATAGTATGTGTAATTTGTATTGTATTTGTTCGTTTAATGTGTTTGTATTTTGTGTTTTTGTACATAACCAACAAAAACATGAGCAATGAAATTAAAATCGCTGAAAACATAAAAGAAAAGCACAACTAAACAACGTCACACTCACCACAGCAGAAAAAAGCAACACTACAGTAATCATTAATACAAACAGACTAAATGACAAAATCAATGACTACATAATAAATAATAATATAATACAACTAGATACAGACCCAACAGAAAAATATTACTAAACCATCAAACAACTAATTAATACATCTAATACATCACAACAAAAACAAAAAATCCCATCTAAAATAAATTCACCCTAAAGCACCTACCCTCTGCGCTCTTCCCAAAATTCACAAACCCAACGTTCCCATCAACTACTAGAATGTCCCTGCACATAAATTAGCAAAATACATGGACAAAATAATCAGACAATCCATAAACTTAAACACAGAAACACACATAAAAAACAGAACAAATCTCATAAATAAAATAAAAGACATAAACATACCACACAATTCAACACTACTATCACTCGACATAACAAATATGTTCACCAACATACCCATACCCGAAACACTCAACATCCTAGAAACCCAATTAATACAGAACAATATACCTAAAACCCACGTTACTGAAATCATAAACATCCTACACATCATCACCGAACAAAACTATTTCACCCACAACTCAAACTTCTATTCACAACCAGATGGCCTACCCACGGGAAGTCCTATCAGTAGAGTCCTAAGCAAAATTTTTCTACAACACATAGAAAACACCAAGATACTCACAAACAATACACGCACACAAAATTATTTACTGGCACAGATACGTCGATGATATCATAACACTATACAGAGGCAACTCCCGTCAATGTGAAAAACTCCTCACCTACACTAATAAAACACACCCAAAACTCCACTTCACTTCAGAAATTGAAACCAACCGATCCCTAAACTTCCTCGACCTAACCATAACAAAAAGTCACACACAAAAACACAGCTTCAACATTTACAGAAGACCCATAGCAACAGACACACTTATCCACAGCACCTCAAACCACCCTATCCAACACAAACACGCTGCCTTCAGATCCATGCTCCATAGACTTAAAGAAGTCCCAATGACCACAGAAAACATGAACAAGGAACTAGACACAATTAAATATTTAGCATACACAAATGGATACAACACCACAATAATAGACAAACTATGGTACAAAATACAAAAATACACTAAAATTAACACTACAGACAGGGAAAACAAATACATCACAAAACCATTCATAAACAAAACAACAAACAAATAGCCCGCAAATTTCAAAAAATAGGTTACAAAATAGCATACAAAACCAATAACAAATTACAATACAAAATACAACACAACACCAAGAACAAAGATAAACTACAAGCACCAGGCATATACAAACTAAACTGATACGAATGTAACAAATTCTACATTAGACAAACAGGTTGCAGCTTTAAACAAAGAGTCGAAGAACACAAACATAACATCAACTCAACATTTTATAATCACTTAAAAGAAACAGGACACAAATACACAGACATTTATCATAATTTAGAAATCCTACACATCAACAAAAAAGGACCACAACTCAACACACTAGAACAATATGAAATTTACAGACACACAAAAACACAAAATACAAACATATTAAACGAACAAACACAATACAAATCACACATACTATTTGATACTATCAAAAACCTACCTTTAAAACCATCACCGCTTGACCCAACATCTCCAAGCAGAAGACACTGATGAAGATCGGCACATAGCGATAGAAAACGTTCTGTCTCAGTAAGTTTTAACAAATTTACTAAATATAAAGTTCGGATAATCATAAACATATTAAATTGTTTTTAATCCTGAGAAATAGTCAATTAGATAATTCAAACTTGTAAGGATCATTATTTTTAGTTAGTTAACACAAATTTATAAAAATAGAAAAAAGGATTTAAAAAATATATATAATTTATTACGTCTTTGAGTGTTTACATTTTTTATTATAATGGTAAAATAATTTATTTTAATAAGTAATATAAACAAAAATTTTCAAGTCAATTCTTACTTAGGTCAGCAACAAAATTTTTTATTTTAGTTACTTTTTATTAAATACTTACAATTAATATAAATAACGTAACATAACCTATGCAATAAAACAGCTGTTCTACCACACAACTTGTAACATAAAATCAGTTATATTATAAAATTATATAGAACATTATCACTTATTTTAAGTCAAATGGGACGAAATAATTATATTGCATACCTTTCCCCATTTGTGAAAAGTTTTTCTCCCATATAAAACTGAAATTAATTAATTAAATTTAATTAATGAATTAATATTTGAAAAAAGTGTATTAACATCAATTGTCATCCACTACAGGTTTAAACTAAATGTGTTTGAACTTGAGTGGATGAATAAAAAGTATTTTACTAATGATTGGATATTTGAACAAGATATGTATATTGAAAGTGTGAACTAATAGAAGAAATTTAATTATCAATAAAGTACAATAAATAATAATATATGCCATTATTTAATTTATAATTTTCAAAGTAAACATAGTTGAGTTTGTCCATTTTTGGCTTTTGAAGTGTATTGATTTTTGCCCCATGGGCTGTTTGTTTTTTAATTCTAACCTCACTAACTACTTATTAATTTCACTTTATCTCTCAAAATATATATATACTACAAAGATGCCAATCAACTGGAAGACAAACCTAGCTTGTTGATTTTTATGATAAAATTTACTTTTGATCACCAAAAATATAAAAATTAAACTTACCTTTACAAAGTACTCCCAATATGCTTAAAAACTAGAGATGTTTAAGGCCTGAACAGACTGATCCTTTGGCATTGTTCCAAAATAAGAAAATATTGTGAGGTGATTATGAAACCTTCCTTGGCATCATTATGTCCTTTGTAAAAGACCAAAAAGGCTCCTCGGCTTGAACCACTCTATAATCCTTCCCTTATATAAGAGATAAATAATCTATGTAGGTTCTTAGATGGAGGTCATTAGCACGCTGACCATCACCACCGACTTTAAATCAGTTGAAACAGTTATACGAGTAGGCTGTATTATGAGCAAACTTTGAAGCTGTACAAATCGGATTTGTACTATATAGTACACAGTAATGATTCAACGCTCTGCGTGATTCTTCTTGTACGATGACAACTTTGTGTGAGATTCGAGTGCAAAACCTATATAAAAAAGAAATTATATGTGTTTTAAATACAGTTTAGTAGTTATTAATGTATTGTATTCGAACTTTTATGTTACAATGAAAATATTATTATAATATTTTCATATTTATCATTAAGCTTCTTAATTAGTATTCATCTTATGTTATACTATCAGTACTAGGGGGCGGTTGTCACGGCTATAGTCAGTAAGTGGAAAAGATGATGCAAGGGTAGCGGTCAGTAATTAGGGGCGTATGGCTTGCAGTCAGTAATTGGGGAGACTTTTGTCTTGGTCATTGTCAGGAACTGGAGGAGATAATGCAAGGGTTGTGATCTACAGTCGTAGTCAGTAATTGGGGAGACTTTTGTCTTGGTCGTAGTCAGTAACTGGAGGAGATGATGCAAAGGTTGGGATCAATAATTGGGGGAGGTGTTGCTAGGATAGTAGTCAGTAATTGGGGGGACTGTTGTCTTGGTCGTAGTCAGTAACTGGAGGAGTGGTTTGCAAGGTGGTGGTAGTAACTGGGAGAGGGGTTCGAAGGGTAGTGGTAAGTAATTGTGGGAAATGTTCCTGGGTCGTAGTCAGTAATTGGGGGAGATGTTGCTAGGGTCATAGTCAGTAACTGGAGAAGGTATTGCCATGGTATTGGTCGGTAATGGAAGGTGTTGCCAAGCTAGTGGTCAGTAATTGGAGATGTTGCCGGGGTAGTGTTTGGTAATTAGGGAAGGTTTTGCCAGGGTTGCAGCTAATAACTGGAGGAAGTGTTGCCAGAATATTGGTCAGTATTTGGGGGGAGTTATTGCTAGGGTAGTAGTCAGTAATCGGAAGAGATGTTGCCAGCGTAGTGGTTGGTTATTGGGGGAGATGTTGCTAGGGTAGTGGTCAGTATTAGGGGGAGGGGTCTAGGGTCATAGTCAGTAATTAGGGGAGCACAGTGGTACAATATATACATATTACAATAAAAATATTGGCAAAACCTCCGGTACTACAAAAATAATTAGATTAACTAACATTAAAAATTACCTAAGAATTAAGCCTTATGTACATTTCGATGACCATGTTATCATCATCAAAGGGTCCTAATTCAAAATTATGATCAAGAATACAATAATTTACAAATTACACTAGTTCATGATGATGACATGGTCAACGAAATATACATATGGGTTTAAACTTAGGTAACTCGCAATATTAGTGATTTATTTGTGATTAGGTTTTGTGGTATTGGCGTTGTTGCCAATATTGTTATTGTAAACATGAAGGCCTAAGGATACTCCTACCCGAGTATCCACCACTGAATTTGAGTAGATGAGTTTATTTGGTTCTATTTAATAATATTCCAAAATTCAGTAATATAGTTGCTCATAAAGGACGTTAAATAAGTTGTGGCATAATGTAAATAAACAAGGAAATACCCTTTGAACAAATACACTGAAGCACCATGGCGGAATAAAGATTCTATTTTGTTGTGATTAATGAGCCTATCTAGTTAGTAATTTGGCCGCGGAAGCGCGGCAGCAGCTAAATGTTAATGGCAGTCGATAGAGTGCGCTGATGTTATTAATTCTCCGTTTGGTTGCGTAAACTGACAAAGGGAAAGGAAATAAGATTAACGATGTGTTTTATTATTGAAGCTATTGCTGTTCGCTCTAAGTACGCTCAGCTATCTCTGGTTGAGTAATGGTCTTTTACTCACCCACTCATGTCAAGCCAAAAATTTTAATACCAACTCCAAAGTTAACAAATTCCACGGCGACGCTTTATTCCGAGTCTTTGAAATGAGAAGGCATTCTATCATATTTATAGAAACTCGTGCCACACATCTCTGCAATACTGGATATCTACTTTCATGTACACTGGTTTGAAGCAAAACTTAACTCATGAATATTGCTCAAAATGTATTTTATTGCTATTTTGTTTTATTCAATAAATCAAATTGGCATAATATAGTCTACTCAAGGTTATAGGCGGCTCATTCTGATCGGATCTAAGAGTAGATTGACTTCATGTGAAACTTTTATAAATAAGTAATAGGCTATAAAAAATATTTTTTTAAATCAATTCCTACTTAGGTCAACAAAGAATAGTTTTATTTTAGTTACTTTGTATAACATAAATAAATGAAACCTCTAAACCAAAAATAACTTTTTATTGTAAATTCCTCTGAGGATGATTGCTATGCAATCGAAATGTACATAAGGTAAGTCATTTGTGGTATAGAGGTTTCACTTATTTATGTTAAACGTTACGCCACAGTTGTTCTATACAGTTATTTAGTTACTTTGTATTAAATAATTACAAATACTATAAATAAAGTAACGTAGCCTACGCGTTACAGCAGCTGTTCTACCACATAACCTGTAACATAAAATCAGCTGTCTTATGAAATCATATGTTATTACTTATTTTATGCCAAATGGGACGAAGTAACTATATTGCATACTTGCCCCTTTTGTGAAAAGATTTTCTCCCATATAAAACTAAAACTAATTTTAAAAATTTAATTAATGAATTAATATTTGAAAAAAACTATTAACATAAAGTGCCATCCACTACAAGTTTAAAAAATGTATTTGAACTTGAGTGGATGAAAAAAAAGAATTTTATTAACGATTGAAAATTTGAAGAACATATAAATATGTAGGCCTATATATGGAGAGTGTGAAGTAATTTAAGGAATTGAAAAAATAATAATTAGAACACTATAATTGGCTTTGACTATGGACTAAATGGTCCATAGTAAATCGAGGTAGATCGATTAAAGGTTATTCTATAACACAAGAGGATGTATATCTAAGTTATCTACATATTTCTACCCATTGCATTCTGTGTAAAGGCAGGATTCGTAGAAAGTAGAGAGGACTGTAGAAGGCAAATGTAGTTATGTTATAGCGTCGTAAGGTATGAAATATATTATAAAAGTCGTTTTTTTTAGTTTCTAGCCGTTTTCGCAGTGTGACTAAAGCAGGGGTGGCCAACTAACGGCTTTTAACAAAATGGATTGGATGGTTCTGTTTCAAACTTTAGCTACTAAATTTAAGTAATAATTATGGATTCTGAACTTATTTAAACAAAAAGGCGCCTTCCTTGAACTCATTTTTAAATACGATATGTACAGTAGTTTTCTTTCTTAATGCTAAAAGAGTTTAGTAAATCGTTTTTACCAAAACTGCTTTCAGTGTCGTTTGTAAATATTTATTTATTTATACTTCTTATCAAAGATAAATAGGCCTAGACCCTATTTACCTTATTTACTTTTGTATTTTTGTAGTTTTGTTTTTATGATATTTCATATGTTTTAACATTTTAAAATTTTGTTTTTGTAATTTTCATTTTTTTTAATCTCAAACAAAAATTTGAACCAAATTTTTATTGACAAATTTGTCTAATTTTTTTGAAAATTAATAATAAATATTTTCAAAGTATTGGTAAGTACGATTAGAAGTATCGTATTTTTGCCTCTAGGAATGCTATTTCAATACTAGGAATGCAAGATTTCGATATCTAAAAACATTAGATGATTGATTTATTAATAAAAGTGAAACATAAACATATAGGTTGGTATAGGTTAAACACGGCTTCTACCCCCAGCAACAGCTCTGTGACTTGCAAAGTGATCAATGTTTTTAGAAAAGGTCAGAAACTGGTAGGTACCCTACTGCATTTTGGATTCAAGTGCTTGAGGAGAAATATCCCCAACTACGTGTCTTCGGTAAGAAAATATTTTCAATGTTTAGAAGCACATACCTTTGTGAGTGCACCTATTAAACAATTAAATTTATAAAATCTACTCACCGCAACAGACACACTGAGAATTATCTTCGAGATCTGCTAAAGGTTGCCACCACTTTAATTTAGGTATATTTTGATGAACTGTTGAACGATTGTGACCGCCCACAGTGATCTCACAAGTAAAGTAGGTAGACACACATACTTATGGATGATTTTGAATAACTTAGAGTTTCTTCAAATACTGTTTTCTGATAAGCATAAAAACATGTTTAAATAACAACTAAAACCTTAATATTATATTTATTTTGTTCCTTTGTACATTGAGCTTGATATTAAATGCATATGAAAATTCTTGCGTAAAATTTATTGATTCATTTTATTTAATATATGACGCATACTGTGCGATATATATATATATATATATATATATATATATATATATATATATATATATATATATACTGATACGTATTCCTTCTCGGATGGAAAAATATGATGAATAGTTATAATCTGGAGTACATCCGTTCATTCGGCAGTGCATAAAATCGCAGTTCTGACGATTCGCTAGAATCTCATCCAGCATTGACGAGGTGAACCCAACAACAGTTGAAGAGCGAGTGAAGAGCGCAGATAACTCTGCTCCTATATATATATAGAGAGAGGAATGAAGCCACGCCCATTGACGCCAATCCACACACACCTGAACCAAACAATTACTCACATTCCTTTGCCTTTGTTCACCTTTCTGCCGATAAAATCTATCGATGACACATTTCCACACTGCGGGCAAATTCAAAATATCATCGCGTTTGTAGGGTTCACCTCGTCAATGCTGGATGAGATTCTAGCGAAACGTCGGAACTGCGATTTTATGCAGTGCAGAATGAACGGATGTACTCCAGATTATAACTATTCATCACATATATATATATTGCCTATGCGTGGATTAGTTGTGCGGCCCTCGTCTTCACTGAAAATATTCAAGTGGCCCTTTAAGGTTAAGAAGTTGGCCATCCCTCCCCTAAAGCAGGGATGGCCAACTTGCGGCCGCGACCTGGTTTTATGCGGCCCCATATGAATGTTAAAAACATTAGATTATTGATTATTAATAAATTAAAAACATAAAAATATAGGATATAGGTTGAACACAGCTCCTACCCCCAGTAAGTGCTCTGTGACTTGCAAAATGACCCATTTTTTCAGACAAGGCTGGACACTGGTACTGCGCTTTGGCTGAGGAGAAATATCTCAAACTACGTGGCTTCGGTAGGAAATGAGTTTCAATGTATGGAAACTCATAGCCTACCTTTGTGAGTGCACCTATTCAACCATTAAGTTTATAAAATCAACTCGCCGCAAGAGACTCACAGACAACTATCTCGAGACCTGACAAAGGGTACGTCCACTTCAATGCAGATTGATTTTGATGAACTGTTGAACTATTGTGCTTACCCACAGTGTTCTCATTAAGTAAAGTAGGTACATAGGCCTACTTTAGTATGATTTTAGGTTTAAATAAGTCAAAAAGTTTTTCCAATACTCTTCCAATCACCCAACACAGCTCAAATATGCTGCCGTACACTCCATGATACACAGACTAATCTATATACACATGAACAAAATAAACGAACTAAACACAATAAAACTCATAGCTTATAAAAACGGATACAAACACACCCTGATAGACAATATAATGTGCAAAAATAACGTACAAATAACACAACAAAAAACAATAACACACAAACACAAAAATACATAACACTAACATATCACGACAACACATCACAAAAAATAACTTCCTCGTTCCGCAAACTTGAATACAAAGTAGCATTCGCACACAATTAAAAAACACCTACACAGTTCAAAAACACACCAGGATAAACAAGACAGGGCAGGCGTATACAAAATTATATGCAACAACTGTGCCAGCTTTTACATAGGATAAAAAGGGAGAACATCTACCACAAGATACAAGCAACACATAAAAGACATAAAAAAGATACAACCAAAATCAAATATCGCCATACACATACAAAACACACTACACTCACAGACAGACATAGACACCAATATAAAAATCCTACACTACATAAAAAAACAACAAACTTAACACACTAGAAAACTACGAGATATAGTCTACAAACACCACAAATACTAACCGCAACAAATTCTAAATGACAAAACACACTCACAACCAAATACTATATTTGAGCACATAATTAACAACTAATCTGTGATCAATAATACAGCACAGAACAAACATACATCACAGACTCACACAAACACACCTGAGTAACAGTCTTGTCAGTGACTCACAGCATTGAACAATGCGCTGACCTAGTGCGAAACGCTTTTGCTGAATAAATCAGTAAGTAGTGGTTTTTTGCCAAGATAATACAAAAAAAGTATAATTTGTATGAAATAAATATGACTGACACTACCTTTAATTTTATTCACAATTGAAAACTTTTATATTTTTTTATAGAATTATATCTTCACTCATACTGAGGTAAAAGTAGTGAAAAAGCTGAAAGATACATAAGGAGAACAAATTAATACGAAAGAGAATCAATAATTAAATCCGACCCGGTAAAAAAAATGGTAGTTACTAAAAACATCAAAAGTAAAATAAAGTAGAAGACCCCAATTATTCTGATTTATTTGTAATTTTAAAAAAATCAACGGCATTTTTCTAAAGATTTATTTTAAAGTAATATCATTTTTATAATTTTGTTCAAAAACTGTAATGTAACGTTTCAAAGCAAACCGTAGTAAAGTACGTAAGACACAGCGTAAAACGTGTTTAATTTCAAATGCTTTACAGTCTTGCAAGTTTTAAATAGTAAATTGAAATTGACGAAACGTGGTTTTCTTGGCAATATGTCGCTGTCAATCATACGCGAACTGGAGTGTACAACGCACGCTCGCTACTTGTAACTAGACCATTTGCCTTTCCGTCTAAACTCGATTCGACATTCAGTGAAAGCGCGTTTGTGAAGTACTAGTGTAACTAAAAACATCAAGCTCGCAATGTTTAAAGGTAAACTCGATTTGACATTCGGTGAAAGCGCGTTTGTGTAAGTACTAGTGCAACTAAAAACATCAGGCTCGCTATGTTTAAAGGTATACTCGTTTCGACATTCAGTGAAAGAGCGTTTGTGTAAGTACTAGTGCAACTAAAAACATCGAACTCACTATGTTTAAAGGTATACTCGATTCGACATTCAGTGAAAGCGCGTTTGTGTAAATACTAGTGCAACTAAAAACATCGAACTCACTATGTTTAAAGGTATACTCGATTCGACATTCAGTGAAAGCGCGTTTGTGTAAGTACTAGTGCAACTAAAAACATCAAGCTCACTATGTGTAAAGGTATACTCTATTCGACATTCAGTTAAAGTGTGTTATATAAGTACTAGTGCAATTAAAAACATCAGGTTCGTTATGATTAAAATTAAGAACAGAGTAAGTACAGTTCCTGATCGGAGAGGTAACACAAATTATAAGCAGATAAACAAACATTAGGAAAAATTATAATATTAAGTTATATTCTTTCTTATTTATTACCGAAGATTGGGCATAAGGTAGCAGCGGCATTCTGTATTATTTCAGCGGCCTGTCAATGGACTTCTCAGAGTAAGTTGCGTCCGGACATAACGTAAAACTTCATGCCAAAAGCACTTCAAGTGGTGTTACTCATTATTGGCACAATCCGGTCGTTGACCTGCGTATGTCGCGTTTAAACTATACACTATGCGATCCGTTGTATTACAATGGACTCATGCATTACAATAGATGCAATATTGCTTTACAATAGGTTAGGTTATCGTTGGCAAACGTTTTAAAACCTTTCTTACTTTGATATTAGCATTATGATAAGATGATTAGTTCTATAATAACTCCTTAACAGCTGGTCTGTTAGTTTTGCGTCAAAAACAGTTTCTTATTCTTCAATTTCTTCTATTAGTTGACACTCCCTTTTATGTACACACACACACACACACTTCTTTATATATATATATATATATATATATATATATATATATATATATATATATATATATGTGTGTGTGTGTGTGTGTGCTGATACGCATTCCTTCATTGATGGAAAAATATATCTTCTCATTCTGCAGTGCATAAAATAGCAGTTCCGACGTTTCGCTAAAATCTGATCTAGCATTGACAAGGTTAACGCAACAGTTGAAGAACGAATCAAGATATTTATGCACTGCAGAATGAAAGGATATACTCCGTATAATAACTATTCATTATATATATATAATTTTTAATAGTTAATAAAATACCTTTTATTCATCCACTAAAGTTCAAATACATGACTTTAATTCTGTAGTGTATGACACTTCATGTTGTTACGGTTTTAAAAAATATTAATTTATTAATTAAATTTAACGAATTAATTTTAGTTTTATATGTAAGAAAAACTTTTCACAAAAGGGGCAAGCAATGCAATATAGTTATTTCGTCCCATTTGGCTTAAAATAAGTGATAACATATGATTTCATAAAACCGCAGATTTTATATTATAGGTTATGTGGTAGACCAGATGTTTTAACGCATAGGTTTTAGTAATTTATTTATATCAATTGTAATTATTTAATAAAAAGTAACTGAAGTAAAATTTTCTTTGTTGTCCTGATTTGGAATTGGCTTGACCTTTTTTGCCCCAAGCAAAATATTTTCAAGAATATGAGAGATCCTTCGCACACAAGCATATAGACTACGTTATGACATAATGTCAACGGTAATCTATGTCGGTGATCTTACTAAAGTTAAGGCTGAGCAAGGGTGGTATGGATGTTAGGCATCCCAGAAAGATTACAATTATTTAAAAAAAAATTTATCGCCTAAAAAATTACTTTAATTTTGTCAGTTTAAAAAAATTTCCTTATCAATTAGAAACTACTATAACGAAATGATAGGCATATTAAATTTCAAACATTATTAAAACCTCAAAGCACATAAAATGAGTTGACAATAAACTAATGAATATTCGTGTAATATGGTCTTCAGTATAACGATTGAATACTTACTTACACAGTCCTCACTCACACAAAGGCAGAGGATTAGGACGGGACGTATTCCTTCCGGCGCTCTGTTTATTAGCCACCTAGTGGTGCTTTCTTGATCAAACTCTAATCTTTTAAATTTGATAACACACCTGAGAAATATTAGCATAAATTAATTCTGCATATCATTACGAGCAATTTGATACCAAACAATTGAGAAAAGTATTAAAATTGTAATTTAATTAATTTGTTAACTAGAGGGAAACACTGTACGTATTACATTAGAGTGACTAATACCTACTAAAGTCAATCATGGGTTGTTTGGTATCACTTTTCTTGTAATGTTAAGTAAAATCAATATTTACTAACTATTTTTAGTTACAATTACAGCTTAAAAAGTTAGAGTTTTGTTAGAAGATACCACTAAATGACCAATGGAGCGGAAATACGGCCCGTCTCGGGTCGGTCCCAGGGCTGAGTTTGTTCTTATCCACTGTGCTCGTATGGGTGAGTCTGCGTGAGTGAGAGAAAACTGCCCTGGCGTCCAGGGGCATTCGGATTTTCCTATTGGTATAGTTTTAAATTAAAAATTACCTCCCGTCCCCCTCAGCGACCAGTCCGCTCCTTTAGCAACAAACCACCGCGATGTAGCCTAATATCTGACTGTACTAATGCACTCCCATACAAAACCTAGAGAGACTGAAAGCATCTGTCTCGAAACTGGATTAAACTCTGCATTATAAAGGTGAAATCACAACGATTTCTAATCAGATACAAGATTCCACCAGGCGTACAAGCTAAATTCTCTCTCAATCTCCTAATTGCTTCAACTGTAAACAACGACGGATCTCTTACACGAAAAATCTGAGCATGAGAGTAAAACACGTCCCCTTGAAGGAGATGAAGTCTAGGAAAGTCTAGTAAGTCTTTGAACAAACTTAATAAAAAAACGGATTTATTTAGGGTATTTTGAGAACATATGTGAAGATCCTTCTAAAATTAAAAAATAAAATTCTTTTAAACGAGTTTGACAAGAATTACATCCCAAAGAAAATGTTACAAACAAGTTTCAGTTATATATTATTAATTTACATTTCTTAAGTACGAATTAAAATTTTATAACTAGTAACGATAAATAATAGCTTACAATATTTATACTTGTTTGCGTTTGGAGACAAGAAAGATATCGCTTGCAACTGATCAGCCTAAAATTTCGCTTAGAGACGTTTACTGCTCCTCTCAAGTAAATGCAATACTTACTCCTCGCTAGAGATCTGGTCTAATTCAAATAAAAACCTCGACCATGATTCGTTCCAATTCCTAAAGCCAAGAGAGGATTATGTGTTTCCTTCCCTGCTACCTACTCTTAAATTCCATCTCCTCCTTCTAGCTAGGGGTGTTATAATTAAACACTTGCCTATGGACCCTATAGTGAGTAACTATGTGAAGGGAGGTTGCACGTACAAAGTCTTTCAATAATTTTCCATTCGGGCTATAGCCTTTCAATTGCAGTACTGTGTTTCAACAAATGTACCTTGGAGGTATAACCTTTTGCTTGTCGAATCGTTATTCTTTCACATTCCAGGTATAGCCTTTCGCTTGAGATAAAGTCTTTAGTTTTCCATTCGGGCTGTAGCCTTTCAATTGCAATACAGTGTCTCAAGAAATGTACCTCCGAGGTATAACCTTTCGCTTGTCGAATCATTACTCTTTCACATTCTATGTATAGCCTATCGCATGAGATAAAGTCTTTCGATAATTTTCCATTCGGGCTATAGCCTTTTAATTGCAGTATAGTGTCTCAGAAGATGTACCTCCGAGGTATAACCTTTCACTTGTCAAATCGTTATTCTTTCACATTCTAGTTATAGCCTTTCGGATGAGATAAAGTCTTTCAAAGTGTTTTCCATTCGGGCTATTGCATATAATATAAAAAGGCCGTGTAATAGTTTCTGGTTTAAAATATGGCCTTGTCCTAGAGCTTGCTTTCTGTCAGACTTTCGGGCTCTTACATACTAGTAACACGAGTTGTGATAACCAACCTCCTCCCCCAGTTTAGAGCTCGCTCAAGTCACATATATCAGGTGCAATAAATTTGAAATTGTATTGTTGTAAGTAAAATTTTAAATACGGGTAGTCAAGACTACCCATGGTTCTAACTTAGTATTTTATGTTTCCAATTATTCAGTTACACCATATTTCTCCTTTATAAGTTTTCACAAGCCCATTGTTAATATCTATTCTCAGTACAAAAGTTGCATTTCCGCACTCCAATATCTTCATAGACTTAATAGAAAAATGTATATTCTCTGTATCCCTGGTGAAGTTTTGAAGTTTTGTTTATATCCCACCAACATTTGCAACCTCATTCAGTTTTCAAAGTTAATCTGCAAACAATGTAATAGTTGTAAGAATCTAGTGTTTGTCCAGATTCTTGAAGGATAAACACGCCCAAACGCGTTGAGGCTATATGGAGCGTGCGTCAGCCTACAGGTGCCTAGTCAGTCTCGGGCCGGCGGGCGCAACGCTATTATGATAAGGAAACACAAGGTGCCACTTCAGCGATACGCGGAAATCTTGTTATTGTTTCATTAAATCAAAACACTATCACTTACACAGACAGACACCTTGTTCTGCCAAGATTGATCGAAGGAAATTACCCAGAGACAGGCCAAACAATTCAGATCAACATTAGCCTAACGACATATGCCTTGCGGCACTTGCATTGATTCGATTCAAAGAAAACCTTAGACGATTTTATAGAAATTAAGTAAGAGGTATCAAATGTTTTAATAATGTGCATCATCTGATTAGTCTAGCCAGACATTTCTTGTCAGCCCCCAGCGTCAGTCTGGCAAAATGGTGCTAATACAAGTGTTTGCCTGACCATTGCAGCCCACCGCGTCAGTTTGGCAGAATGGTGCGAATACAACAGTGTTTGCCTGACCATTGCAGCCCATTAGTTCAGCATGGGAAAATGGTAAAGATACAAGTGTTTGCCTGACCATTACAGCCCTCTAGATCAGTCTGGCAGAATGCTGAGAATACAAGTGTTAGCCTGACCATTGCAGCCCTCTGCCGTCTAACAGAATGGTTCAAATACAAGTGTTTGCCTGAACATTGCAGCCCTCTGGGCCAGTCTGGCAGAATGCTGGGAATACATGTGTTTACCTAACCATTGCAGACCCCCCCCCCCCGGGCCAGTCTGGCGTAATGCTGAGAATAAAAGTGTATGCCTGACCATTGCAGCCCTCTAGATCAGTCTGGCAGAATGCTGAGAATACAAGTGTTAGCCTGACCATTGCAGCCCTCTGCCGTCTAACAGAATGGTTCAAATACAAGTGTTTGCCTGAACATTGCAGCCCTCTGGGCCAGTCTGGCAGAATGCTGGGAATACATGTGTTTACCTAACCATTGCAGACCCCCCCCGGGCCAGTCTGGCTTAATGCTGAGAATAAAAGTGTATGCCTGACCATTGCAGCCCTCTAGATCAGTCTGGCAGAATGCTGAGAATACAAGTGTTAGCCTGACCATTGCAGCCCTCTGCCGTCTAACAGAATGGTTCAAATACAAGTGTTTGCCTGAACATTGCAGCCCTCTGGGCCAGTCTGGCAGAATGCTGGGAATACATGTGTTTACCTAACCATTGCAGACCCCCCCCCCCCCGGGCCAGTCTGACGTAATGCTGAGAATAAAAGTGTATGCCTGACTATTGCAGCCCTTTAGATCAATCTAGCAGAATGCTGAAAAAAATGTGTTTGCCTGACCATTGCAGCGCCCCGCGTCAATCTGGCAGAATGTTGCGAATACGACAAATGTTCTCCTAAAAATTGCAGCCCTCTAGATAAGTCTGACAGAATGTTGAGAATACAAGTGTATGCCCGACCATTGGAGTCCTCTACATCAGTCTGGCAGAAGGCTGAGAATAAAAGTGTTTGCCTGACCATTGCAGCCCACCGCGTTAGTTTGGCAGAATGGTGCGAATACAACAGTGTTTGCCTGAACATTGCAGCCCATTAGTTCAGCATGGCAAACAAGTGGATACAAGTGTTTGCCTGACCATTGCAGCCATCTAGATCAGTCTGGCAGAATGCTGAGAATACAAGTCTTAGCCTGACCATTGCAGCCCACCGCGTCAGTCTGGCAGAATGGTGCGAATACAACAGAGTTTGCCTGACCATTGCAGCCCTCTAGATCAATCTGGCAGATGCTGTGCATACAAGTGTTTGCCTGACCATTGCAGCTCTCCGCGTCAGTCTGGAAGAATGGTGCGAATGCAACAGTGTTTACCTGACCATTGCAGCCCTCTAGATCAGTATGGCAGAATCCTGAGAATACAAATGTTTGCCTGACCATTGCAGTCCTCAGCGTCAGTCTGGCAGAATGTTGCAAATACGACAAGTGATCCCCTGACAATTGTAGACCTTGTGTCAGTCTAGTAGAATGCTGGATATAGACGTGTTTACCTGACCATTGCAGCCCTCTGGGTCATTCTAGCAGAATGCTGGAAATACAAGTGTTTACCTGACCATTGCAGCTCCCTGTGTCAATCTAGAGGTTGCTGGGAATACAAGTGTTTGCCTGTCGATTGCAGTCACCTGAGTCTGTCTGCCAGCGTGCTGCGAATGTAAGTGTTTAACTGAAGATTGCAGCCCTCTGACTCAGTTTGGCAAAATGAAGGGAACAGAAATGTTTGCCCGACCATTCCAACCCTATGGATGAGTCTATAATGGTGCGAATATAATAAGTATTTGGCGCACCATGGCAGCCCCTTTGTTCATGTTGGCAGAATGCTGCGAATACGACAAGTGTTTGCCTCCACATTGGAGCTTCTTTGGTCAGTCTGGCAGAATGCTGCGAATACAAGTGTTTGTCTGACCATTGAGTCCCTTTGATCAGTCTGGCAGAATGCTGCGAATACGACAAATGTTTTCCTGACCATTGCAGCCCCTTTGGACAGTCTGGCAGAATGCTGCGAATACGACAAGTGTTTGCCTGACCATTGCAGCCCCTTTGGTAAGTCTGGCAGAATGCTGCGAATACGACAAGTGTTTGCCTGACCATTGCAGCCCCTTTGGTAAGTCTGGCAGAATGCTGCGAATACAAGTGTTTGTCTGACCATTGAGTCCCTTTGATCAGTCTGGCAGAATGCTGCGAATACGACAAATGTTTTCCTGACCATTGCAGCCCCTTTGGACAATCTGGCAGAATGCTGCGAATACGACAAATGTTTGCCTGACCATGGAATGGGTGGCACTTTTCTGGTTTCTTCGCTTCCTTTGCTACCTTTACTTTCTATATATTTTATGAAAATATTTGCTTTTTATCCAAAACAAAAAAAACTCTATGTATGGCTGCAGCTTCCAACAAATGGGATGAGGTGAGGAGAAAGGGAGCAAAGTATGCCAAGTACAAGGAAAACAAGTTGACCTATTTAGAAATATTGACCTTACGTTTTAGTAGGTTATTGTTGTAGTTAGATAAAATAAAACTTACAGTAATTTTTATCATGATTGATTTAAGTACGGAGGCTAATATGAAAAACTTTAATATATGGTCACTAACCTTAAACACATGAAAAAAATTATTCTATTTCAAAGTAGAAATAAATAAATACATACACAAAACTCACAAATTAATCATTTATTTACTCATACGCGTTTCAATGACCAAGTCATCATCATCAGTGAGTGTTACTACTACAAACTCTAACTTACAACTCTCAGTTGTATGAGTAAATAAATGATTAATTTGTGAGTTTTGTGTATGTTTTAATTTGTTTCTAACATAACCTCACAAGCTAAGCTCAAAGAATATTTGTTTATTTCAAAGTATTTAGAAGTGTGTACCTCGAAAATCGCACTTTTCAATCTATTTTTTTTATATTGCATTACTTTTACACTTTGAGAAAACAATGTAGGATAACATTGGTATAAAATTGATCACGATTTGCAGCTCTTTAAGAAAATAAGTCATGACAAAAAAATCTGAGAATTCAAGTCCCGTTTCGCTTTTCATTCAACAAGCATTGACAAAATGCACAGTCTATTAAATATAATACAACTTATCCTTTACTAACCACATAATATAAATAGGCCATTATTTAGTTATATTTTTAGTTCGTGCTTGGAATATTCCATTGTTGCTTTCAGGGAAATTAATGGAAATTCTTGGAAACAAGTAAAAAAAAAATGAAAGTAAATTCCCACAGAGGTTATCAAACAAAACATTTTATTTTAATTATTCTAGAACACTATTTATGATTTGTTACCATGGCAACAGTTTAAGGTTGTACAATAGAGGTTTCGACAATAACCAGATAGGGGGAAAAATTTATCTTTGAGAAATATATTTCTAGGTTTTGGAAAGTTGGCGCAGTGCCAAGGCGTTAGACTTTTAACATGAAAATTCTCAGTTCGAATCCCACAAATTATATTATTTAATTATTGAATAAATATTTGAAAAAAAACTGTAAAAAAATCAAGTGTTATCCACTATAGGTTTAAAAAGTGTACTTGAACTTGATTGGATGAACAAAAACGTATTATTAACGACTAAAAATTTGTACAAGATATATATCAGGATATTGTGAGCTAATAAAAGGAATTTAATAAAATGAACATTTTCTAATGCAAATTGAATATTTTGTTTCAAAACGGCTTTGCAGTTGGTAGTATTGAGTCATGTTCTTCGTGTCCATAAAATTTTCCCACTTTTGATAAAATACCTTCAATTACTTATACAAAAACTTAGTACATTTTTGAAAATATTGGCTATTGCTTTCCTAATATAATGTTAAGGTAAAACTACAGAGAACAACTGAAGATTTATTGGCTATTGCTTTCCTAATATAATGTTAAGGTAAAACTACAGAGAACAACTGAAGATTGTATTGGCTATTGCTTTCCTAATATAATGTTAAGGTAAAACTACAGAGAACAACTGAAGATTATATTGGCTATTGCTTTCCTAATATAATGTTAAGGTAAAACTACAGAGAACAACTGAAGATTGTATTGGCTATTGTTTTCCTAATATAATTTTAAGGTAAAACTACAGAGAACAACTGAAGATTGTATTGGCTATTGCTTTCCTAATATAATGTTAAGGTAAAACTACAGAGAACAACTGAAGATTGTATTGGCTATTGCTTTCCTAATATAATGTTAAGGTAAAACTATAGAGAACAACTGAAGATTGTACTGGCTATTGCTTTCCTAATATAATGTTAAGGTAAAACTACAGAGAACAACTGAAGATTGTATTGGATATTGCTTTCCTAATATAATGTTAAGGTAAAACTACAGAGAACAACTGAAGATTGTATAGGATATTGCTTTCCTAATATAATGTTAAGGTAAAACTACAGAGAACAACTGAAGATTGTATTGGCTATTGCTTTCCTAATATAATGTTAAGGTAAAACTACAGAGAACAACTGAAGATTGTATTGGCTATTGCTTTCCTAATATAATGTTAAGGTAAAACTACAGAGAACAACTGAAGATTGTATTGGCTATTGTTTTCCTAATATAATGTTAAGGTAAAACTACAGAGAACAACTGAAGATTGTATTGGCTATTGCTTTTATAATATAATGTTAAGGTAAAACTACAGAGAACAACTGAAGATTGTATTAAAGTTTTAAAAAATTCTCCAAATCAAACCTTAAATACATGTGATTTGGTTGTTCAAGAAGATTCCACTCGTTTACATTTTAACTTAATAACTTTGGTAAATTTGTAAAACAATTACTGAAACATTAGGTATAGTGGGTGATGTCGAATAGGGCCCACGGTCTGTTAGGGTCGTAAATTAGGGCTATGTCGTAAGTTAGGGCCGACGGTTGAATTGGGCCCATTATCAGGTGGTGTCGAATTGAGTTCATACCTCTAAATTCATGGCTTACAAAACGGAATGCTAGCATCCCCCTTAGCGGTAAATACTTTCAAACATCTAAAATGTGATTTTGTACTTACTATTTAAAAATTGATTTTTTTTTTTTAGGCTCAGGACTACCTAACACCAAAGTTAAAATCAATAAAACTGTGATTAGGAAGAAAAATCCTTCCGCTGGATTTTGATATAAAATATTGCGTTGAAACAGACATTGGTCACATTGCGTTATTGAGGAGGATTATTCGTAAGTTTAAATGGTAGTTAAAAGATGAAAGTACAGTATGTTTAATGAATTTTATATTTCTTTATGTTTTAGTGAGGTTTTATTGCATTTATTTGCTTACATCATGTTTTAGTTTTTAACTCTATCGTACATTAAAATAAAAACGAATGCCTGATCACTTGACAAAACTAATGTTGCCCGATCACATAACTAATGATAAATGTTGCCCGACTGACCAGGAGCCCAATTCAACCCCGATAATCCGCCTAGGGATGTTTTGACCGTGGGCCCAGTTCGACTGTGTCCGGTTCAGTAAGCGACCGTCATCAATCGATATTTTTCAGTAAGTTTTTCATTATTTACTTGTAAGCACGGCAATACGTTATTACATTCAAACGCATGAATAGAGTTTTCAGAAACAACTGATATGGTCTACTAGTATTATGACCTTATGGTCCTACACCTTACGGTATCCGGGAATAAATAGAGACGTGGGGTGTATTCTTAGCTTTTATCGACCAGCTGTGAACGTGTGAAAGTAAATGGAATTCATGAAGAACTGTTAGGCTCAGCGTGTGTCTTGACGGTGTCGCGAAAAAAGCAACAATCACAGAATTATACCTGCCCTGGGTACTCCACACTCTTCTTAAAAGAGTTTGAACTGTTTTTTTTTAAATATTGTTTTCTGATTTCCATCGCATTTCAACCAGATTTTGGACTGGCTAAATGATAGTAAATCAATTCTATAATTTAAGCTTGTTTAAAATCACACTTCGTGAAGAAAGCTTCGTCGATTTTTTTTTTGTTTTATAATTTTTTGTAACGTTTCATAGTGTTTTATAATATATATTATTTTAATATTTACATAAGTTTATATTTATTTCTATATTTTTGTATGTTTTTTTATGATCGTCAACTAAATCCAGTTTTTGAAGGTAGGAGAGAGTACGTAGTATGAAGGAAGTATGTCAGTATTTTCTTCATTGTTTTTTCAATAGCTGTATCCGCCTTCATATACTTCAGCTTTCTTCGTTTCTCTTTCAAGTTTAACTATAATGGGTAAAGGGAGTGTATCTTGGCCGCGTATTTGGCGCATCCCGGATTGGGTATCTCTTGGTTGGATGACCTTGGTGGTGGTAGGGGGTTTTTTACAGCTTATTTCGCACATCCCGTGACGGTCGCTTATTTTTACTGGTAGCTTTTGTTATAAATTCTTGTTGAGAGCGTTGTATGATTTAAGCTAATCCAGCCATTTCTGACAAGCAAAGAAAATATATATGGTGGGAAACGAAAGATTTTTCAAATTCTCCAAATAGCTTCCCAAATCTTATCTTTTCTTGGATTTACTTCCATTTTGTTGATTGCTTGTATTTCTTAGGTGCCTCGTACGGCTACTTACATTAATCTATGACTGCACGCCATTCAGCGAGTATTCAGAGTTCAACCTCCCCGCCTAAGCTTTCAATAGCTCAGAGCCAGTTGCCAATAAGGGTGTGAGTTGTTCACGTTGTTTGTGGGTGGACTGTTCCTGCAATCGGGCAGATTCACAAACAAACGTCAATATTCAGCACTTTCTCTCAGCATGTTGTACAGTACTGTGAACCAGCCTGGGACAAAGTTACGGAAACAAGAGCCGGGACTAAAATTTGAACACTTACCGAAAGGAGCATAGAGAAGACGCGTGTCTTATCTTACACACTCCTATCCATCAAACTATTTTCGAGAGTCTCAGATGATGCTAGAAAATGAGGGCACGTAATTAAAGTTCTTGAAAGTCGACTCGCATATATACCAAGTAAGATTCTTGTTTAAGTAGATTAAAGTGTGATTACAAGAAAAAATGTTGCAAGGTTGAAAAGAAAATTATATAGGCCTATATATATATATATATATATATATATATATATATATATATATATATATATATATATATATATATATATATATATATGCTATATAAACTTAGCAATAATCTTTTCTTGTATTCACTATCATTTACACTTTAATGTACCTAAACGAGAATATAACTTTGTATTTATGCGAGTCGACTTTCGAGAGCTTCTTAATTACAGTGCTGTCATTTTAGAGTCTTCTTCTCTTTAGAGAATTTATAAAGATATATTATTTCATATACCTATAAACATATAATACTTCAAGTTTAAATTTTTGGGAAAACTAAAAATAAATTTCTACTTTAAAAGTAAAATATCTCCTAAAGTCCCATGTATTAGCCATAAACAATATAAATGTTTCCGAATTTTTAATGGATTTTATATCATTTCGAAATAAAAACCTGTTTGTCTTATTATGTATATATATATATATACAGTAGAGTCTCACTTATCCGACCTTCCATTATCCGACATTCCGGCTTATCTGACACCGTTTGTGTTTATTATCGTTTTGTTTTGTTTGTGTGTGTGTGTTTTTGTTTGTGATAGATTTATTGGTTATTACGGTATTATGGTAACGGAAAGAAAGAAGGTCGTAGTATCAATGAAAAAAAAACTTTAGGCAATAAAGAGGCTCGATAAAGGAAAGGCCAATCCAGAAGGTTAGTGATGACTATGGTCTCGAATGGGTAATAGCGAAGATTGAAAAAAGAGACGACTGGAAACAAAAAAATTGTATTCTTCAAGAGTGAGTGAAGGAACACTCAAAGAGGGAAAAACAATGAAAGGTTGTAATCACGAACAAGTAAATGAGGCTTTGTATCCAGTTTAGAGGCAAAGATGTTCTTATTTCCAGGCCTATCTTGCAGGGAAAAGCTTTGCATTTTTTAAATGCATTTAATGAAGGTGATGCACAGTTCGCAGTAAGTGTTGGGTGGCTTGACAGGTGGAAAAAGGGTTATGGAAACCACCAGCTAGATATTTGTGGAGAGAAACTGTTATCTAACTTTGAAGAAATGATGGAATTTCGTATAAGATTTCAACTCTTTATTAAAACAAGTATTTAAAAAAATTAAAGTAAATTCCTACTGAGGTCAACAAAGAAAAAATTTATTTTAGTTACTTTTATTTTTATAATTACATATATGTCTTTTAGAAATTTTCTTCTAGGTATTGGAAATTTGGCGCAGTGTCAAAGCGCGCTAGAATTTGAACATGAAGATTCACAGTTTGAATCCGGCTAGACCCTCCCAAATTTTTATAATTTAATAATTTAAATAATATTTTTTTAAAACTACATTAATATCAATTTCCATCCAGTAAAGGTTTAAAAAACGTTATGTGAACTTCATTGAATTTGTAAAAACGTATTTTATTAAAGATTGAAAATTTGTACATCAGGAGAGTGTGAGCTAATAAGAAAGAATTTAAAAAGAAAGTTAAAAGGATGTTAAAAGTTTCAACTGTGTTGAGACAAGGCATAACTTAAAGTTTTGGCCTAGTAAGTGCCTTGCAGCCCGAACAGAAAAATCAGCCCTCGGCCTTAAACATAGAATAGAAAGGGTAACAATTCTGGCTTGTAATAATATATCGGCAAATGGATCTCGTAGTGATCGGGAAATCAAAAATTCACAAGTATTCGAAAAAATTTCAGAAAATATTCTAGTAAATTATTACAATTAGAAAAGTGTATTGGATGAGCAACGCAATTTTCAAAGATCTGAGTTTTAAGAAATTTGTCGTTTCCTCAAAAAAATACTAAAAAAAACAATCTTCCAAGAAAAGCTGTATTACTGATAGACAACGGTTCCAACGCGACCGAATGAGAGGAACTCCAAGATGGTAACATCCAAGATAGCGTTTCTACCAACAAATGTATCGGGGTGTCTTGGAAACACTTTTTATTGAAAGAAGCTACTATCAACATTGTTAGAACTCGCTGATAGTAAGCAGGCTGATGTGGAAGGTAATTTGAAAGCCTTTAACTTAGAGGATGTTGCTTATTGGATTGCAAGGCCTGGACTGATGTAAAAGTGTTGACGATTGACAAATTGTGGAACAAGTTGTTAGGAGAAATTCCGACTGAAGACGAAAAGGATCCAAGAATTAAGCGCATCCGCAGATGTGAGGAAGCACCTGCGGAAGACGTTGAAGATTGGTTCCAGGAAGACAATTAGTACGTCATAACAGAAGATAAAATTGTAGATCTGGTAAATAATGGTGGTAACGATAGTGACGATGGATAACCTGTGGTTAATATTTCAAAAGTATTCCATGAAGATGGAGTGAAGGCCCTAGATGTTGAGCATTAAAAAAAAAAAAAAAAAAAAAAACTACGGGGATCGACATAATGATGCTTTACAGGTGACGGGACTTGGCGGCAAGAAACCGGCAAACAACGACGAAACAGACGAAGATCACAACAATTTTTACAAGTTCATAACGCACGTACATTCAGAATTTTTAATATTTACTGTAACAGTCAAACCTTGCAAACTGTTTGACAACCCCTAAATTCTAAACTTAATTTGTAAAACTTAAAATGTTATAGGCCTACCCGATTTGGTATACCTACCCGGTACTAGAATTCTTGGTTATAGGCCTACCCGATTTTTTACCTTTTCCTTATTATCCGACATTTTCGTTTATCCGGCGTCATAGTGGCCCGATTATGACGGATAATCGAGACTATACCGTATACATGTATATATAAACTGTAATTAATATTTTATACGTCCACTACCACAGAGTGCACTTTCCCTCCGATTTCTCTGTGACCGTAACAGGTACGTTAGAAACCTCTAGCACAGATGAGGCCGGAACAATAACCTACTACCTTCCAGGAACGGATTAAAAACTAACCCTTCTTCAAATACGTCAAATACATTTATACACAGAAGCGTTTTTTAAATAGAATTATGTTTCCCTAGACGTCAGACGCTTCTATTATAACCAATCAGAGAGCTTTGTACCGGCTTTGTTTAACCGAGGACAAAGGCTCAGGGTGGATAAATTTGCGGGGTCCAGACGGTGCAAGGTGCTTCAAACCTGTCACTTTTCTTACCTGTGGCGTTCATTTCTGTTATTATATCGTGTCCAACGCATGTCCACGCATAATTTCCACTAGTGGCAATTAACTGGAAGTTTAATGCTTTCTGTATAACAGAAGTGCAGTTGATTCCAACTGAACGGTTACAAGGCAAGGTAAATGCTAATAAAAATTTGTGAAATTTGATTACTTTGACATTTTATAGAATATGTCTAGTATGCTCTGAGAAATGTATTATAATGCTAACGTGAACTGTAAAGAAACTGGGAAATGTAACCACAACCTTAGCGCTATGCTTAGAAATAATTAATTTCATTTAAAAAGTTGCAGTTTTTGAGTTGTACATCTTGAGATTCTTTAAATTACTGCTTTTAGTTCACTTGGCAAAAAACCTGCACTTTCTGATATTTTTCAGCAGACGCGTTTCGTACAAGGTCAGTGTACTGTTCAATGCTGTGAGTCACGGACAAGACTGTTGCTCGTGTGTTGCATTAGTATGAAATTGTGATGTTTTGGTGATCTGTGGTGTATTATTGCTCATAGAGTATTGGTTAATTATGTGTCCAAATGTAGTGTTTGATTGTAGGCTATTTTGTCGTTTAGAATGGGTAGTGCCATCTATCTTTGAGGTGGCATTGGACAATTTGCAATGTTTTTTTATACATTTTTATATCGTTCACTCACAAACGTCATTCGTCCTTTGAACCGAATAGTTTATTCGACTGTGAATGAATTAGAGTTGTAGAATGTAACAGAAAATAAACAGATCATTGCAATTTGGTTACAGTTTTGAGGCACTATATTGCTATAACTATTATTGTCTAGCACGGAGGGTAAGAATGTTTTGTGTATATGGGCAGGATTAAGATAGGGTTTTCAACCCCCTGTTGGAGGATATACGGAGGGCTCATAGTGTCATGTGCAGATTTGTGTGATTGAAGTAGGTCTATCTTATCGGGGTCGTAAAGATCCTAGTTCCCCCTTTTAAACAGGATTAGTGAACCACAAGGTACCTTGAGTTAGCCTCCAGGTAGAGATAGGCTATACAACACCGTGCTGGAGGATATACGGAGGGCACATAGTATCACGCCTGCACACGAAAGTAGGCCTATTTTCTCTAGAGCTTACTACCCCTTTGAAGAAGGATTAATGAACCGCCCGTCACACGGCGTTACAAGCAGAGATAGGCTATGCAACCCTATGTTGGGGATATACGGAGGGCACATAGTATCATGTGCAGAGCCGTGAGCCTGAATTAGTAATACTTTCTTTAGGGGTCGTAAAGAGCTTACTCCCACTTGTAAGAAGTATTAATGATCCGCCCGTCACACGGCGTTACAAGCAGAAATAGGCTATGCAACCCTATGTTGGGGATATACGGAGGGCACATAGTATTATGTGCAGAGCCGTGAGCCTGAATTAGTAATACTTTCTTTAGGAGTCGTAAAGAGCTTACTCCCACATGTAAGAAGTATTAATGATCCGCCCGTCACACGGCGTTACAAGGAGAGCTAGGCTATGCAACCCTATGTTGGGGATATACGGAGGGCACATAGTATTATGTGCAGAGCCGTGAGCCTGAATTAGTAATACTTTCTTTAGGGGTCGTAAAGAGCTTACTCCCACTTGTAAGAAGTATTAATGATCCGCCCGTCACACGGCGTTACAAGGAGAGCTAGGCTATGCAACCCTGTGTTGGGGATATCCGGAGGGCTCATAGTATCATGTGTGCAGAGCCGTAAGCCTGAATTAGTAATACTTTCTTTAGGGGTCGTAAAGAGCTTACTCCCACTTGTAAGAAGTATTAATGATCCGCCCGTCACACGGCGTTACAAGGAGAGCTAGGCTACGCAACCCTGTGTTGGGGATATACGGAGGGCTCATAGTATCATGTGCAGAGTCGTGAGCTTGAAGTAGCAATACTTTCTTTAGATGTCGTAAAGAGCTTACTCCCCCTAGTAAGAAGTATTAATGATCCGTCCGTCACACGGCGTTACAAGGAGAGCTAGGCTATGCAACCCTGTGTTGGGGATATACGGAGGGCTCATAGTATCATGTGCAGAGTCGTGAGCTTGAAGTAGCAATACTTTCTTTAGGAGTCGTAAAGAGCTTACTCCCCCTAGTAAGAAGTATTAATGATCCGCCCGTCACACGGCGTTACAAGGAGAGCTAGGCTACGCAACCCTGTGTTGGGGATATACGGAGGGCACATAGTATCATGTGCAGAGTCGTGAGCTTGAAGTAGCAATACTTTCTTTAGGGGTCGTAAAGAGCTTACTCCCACTAGTAAGAAGTATTAATGATCCGCCCGTCACACGGCGTTACAAGCAGAGATAGGCTACGCAACCCTGTGTTTGGGGATATACGGAGGGCACATAGTATCATGTGCAGAGTCGTGAGCTTGAAGTAGCAATACTTTCTTTAGGAGTCGTAAAGAACTTACTCCCCCTAGTAAGAAGTATTAATGATCCGCCCGTCACACGGCGTTACAAGGAGAGCTAGGCTACGCAACCCTGTGTTGGGGATATACGGAGGGCTCATAGTATCATCTGCAGAGTCGTGAGCTTGAAGTAGCAATACTTTCTTTAGGGGTCGTAAAGAGCTTACTCCCACTAGTAAGAAGTATTAATGATCCGCCCGTCACACGGCGTTACAAGCAGAGATAGGCTACGCAACCCTGTGTTTGGGGATATACGGAGAGCTCATAGTGTCATGATCAGAGTCGTATGCATGACGTAAGTCTACTTTCTATCGGGGTCGTAAAGAACTTACTCCCCCTAGTAAGAAGTATTAATGATCCGCCCAAGCAGAGATAACAAGAAGAGCCTATATTGTACTGTAATACCCCGTACATAGGTAGGTGAGACGAGCGATCACCGTGTAAGTCGAATTCGCATAAGTCGGGGTATAATTTTACATACAATCACTTAAAAATAATGTTTAATTGGAACCAAAGGCTAAATAAATAATAATTTAGAAAAAAAATATGTGTGTAATAAAACCTTAAATAATTGATACTACCAAAAATTATACTATATACATACATATTGCAAAGAAGTAAGAAAAAAGAAGTTATTTTGACATTCATAAAATCTAATAAATTAGTTTGACGAATATAAGATTTTTTCTTCTCACGTAGAATTTTCTTGTAACTCGCTAATTTTTGTTTTTGTTTTTTTTTGTTGCAGAAATAGGTTTATTGTTGGAGTCTATGTTTTCCAAAATTTGCAAGCCAATTTAAATTAAACTATGGCATTTTCTCAAGTTTCTAACAGTCATTTCATCTTCTACATCAACTGCGTCTAAAGAATCTGCGTTTTGAAGGTTTTGCTCTTGCTCGCGCATTTCATGATCAAGATGCTGACGAAAATTATAAGGCTATTTATATAATTTAGTTCAATAATTTGGCCGTCGTTAAAGCAACTATAGATCTCCGAAACGTCTACTAAAATTTTGAGTAAATTACTTGATATTTATTGCTGATGTGCACTTCGACAGACCCTGATTATACATCACAACATCAGTTACAAGACATCTGTTACATTTATTCGATTCTTCCTACTAGTTCACATTGACTTATATATATATATATATATATATATATATATATATATATATATATATATATATATATATATATATCGCAATATGTATTCTTGTGTATTAATAAAGAACTAAGTCAAAATACAAATACAAGAATTATAATTGAATTTACAAGTCAAAGCTTTCCGTTGGCTAACAGTACAAACATCATCAGGAATATTAAGTTTAATATTCCTGATAATGTTGGTACTGATAGCCAACGAAAAGCTTTGAATTGTAAATTCAGTTATAATTCTTGTATTTCTATTTTGACTTAGTTCTTTATATATATACACATGTTAATACAGTTTTCCCAGATATTAATTCATTATCTAAATTTAATAATGCATTAAACTTAGTTTTAGCCTATATTGAGTAATGCCATTTCCAAAAGGGGCAAGTTATGAAATATTATTATTTCGTCCCATTTGGCTTGAAATAAGTGATAACATACGATTTCATAAAACAGCTGGTTTTATGTTACAGGTTATGTGGCAGTACAGCTCTTTAAAGGCATAGGTTTTGCTACTTTATTTATACTAATTGTAATTATTTAATAAAAAGTAATTATAATAATTTTTGTGACAGTACGAATAGTCTTTGAAAACATTTTGTTTATATTACGTATTTTATTGTTATAGAAAATAAATGTTAATAACGTTTGGCTAAAGTGAGCTCAGCTCGCTCATTGGTGTGATAATTAGGTAACTTTCTTTGGATCATGAATTATCTCTCAACTTATATAAATATTATGAAAATTTGAAAATGTTTTGATGGAAGAAAATGTTAAAGTTCAGAATCAAAGATAATGTTAGCAAAACGCCCGCAAAATATTTGTGAAAGGACCCTTAATTATGGATTTCTTGGAAAACAAACCCTGTGAGTGGCGGCAGAACTGCAGGGGGCGGGTGTGTCTTCTGATACGTTCCGGTTAGGGTCATTTATTAACGGATTAAGTGTTTCGAAAAACACCCGGGGAAACACACACGTCGCATATCAGGAATACGGTCACACATGAGAAATTATCTTACTGGCTGTAGACGCGTAATAAGCCATCGTACACAGTTTAGCTTGTACAAACGTTGCCTTTATGCATGAAAGCGACAGACACAACTCTGGGAAGAAAGATATTTACATTAGGAATTTAAACAATATCTTTTTATTTCCAAAGCTCTTTGAGAACTACATTTTTCATTGCATAATTTAAAATTTCAAATATATTTGCACTAAATTGAATAACAATATGACTATAATTTATTGTACAGATAATAATTTTTTCCTATCTATTATTTTAATAAAACAAAGTCAAACTGTGTTGGTCGAGATCTTCTTCCTAGCAATGTTAATATATATGGCATAGTTAAGGGAAACGTATTAGTAATAATATGGACCTAAAGTAACTGTTGCCCCCCTCCTCTAAAGCTAAGTGTGCTGCCCCTTCTACCTAAAGCTATGTGTGCTGAACCTCTCCTCTAAAGCTAGGTGTGCTGCCTCTCTCACCTAAAGCTATGTGTGCTACCCCTCGCCCACCTAAAGCGAAGTGTGCTACCCCTCTCCTCTACAGCTAAGTGTGCTGCCCCTCTCACCTAAAGCTATGTGTGCTACCCCTCGCCCACCTAAAGCGAAGTTTGCTGAACCTCTCCTCTAAAGCTAGGTGTGCTGCCTCTCTCACCTAAAGCTATGTGTGCTACCCCTCGCCCACCTAAAGCGAAGTGTGCTACCTCTCTCCTCTAAAGCTAAGTGTGCCACCCAAGTCCTGTAAAGCTAAGAGTGCTGCCCCTCTCACCTTAATCGAAGTGTGCTGCCTCTCTCCTCTACAGCTAAGTGTGCTGCCCCTCTCACCTAAAGCAAAGTGTGCTGCCCCTCCCCTCTAAAGATAAGTGTGCTGCCCCTCTCCTCTAAAGTAAAGTGTGCTGCCCTCTCACCTAAAGCTAAGTGTGCTGCTCCTCTCACCTAAAGCTAAGTGTGAAACACCTATTATCCAAATCTAAGTGGGTTTTCCATCTCACCTAAAGCTAATTGTGCTGCCCTCTCACCTAAAGCTAAGTGTGCTGCCCCTCTCACCTAAAGCGAAGTATGCTGTCCTTCTCCTCTAAAGATAAGTGTGATACACCTATTATTCAAGGCTATGTATGCTTCTCCTCTCACCTAAAGCTGAGTGTGCTGTCCCTCTTCTCTAAATAGAAGTGTGCTGCCCCTCTCACCTAAAGCTACGTGTGCTGCCCCTCTCTCCTAAAGCTAAGTGTCCTGCCCCTCTCCACTAAAGCTAATTGTGCTGCCCCCTCTTCTAACGCTAAGTGTAGTGCTTCTCTTATCCAAAGCTAAGTGTTTTCCTCTCTCACCTAAAGATGCGTGTGCTACCCTCTTCACTAAAGCCAATCGTGCTGCTCCCTCCTCTAACGCTAAGTGTAATGCTTCTATTTTCCAAAGCTAATTGTGTTTCACCTTTCACCTAAAGCTAAGTGAGCTGCCCTCTCACCTAAAGCGTAGTGTGCTGCCCCTCTCATCTAAAGCTAATTATGCTGCCCTCTCACCTAAAGCGTAGTGTGCCGCCCATCTCCTCTAAAGCTAATTATGCTGCCCCTCTCCTCTAACGCCAAGTGTAATGCTTCTATTGTCTAAAGATAAGTGTGTTTGCCTTTTCACCTAAAACTAAGTGTGCTGCCCTCTCACCTAAAGTGAAGTGTGCTGCCCTCTCACCTAAAGCTAAGTGTAATGCTTTTATTGTCTAAAGCTAAGTGCGTTTGCCCTTTCACCTAAAGCTAAGTGTGCTGCCCTCTCACCTAAAGCTAAGTGTAATGCTTCTGTTGTCTAAAGCTAAGTGTGTTTGCCCTTTCACCTAAAGCTAAGTGTGCTGCCCTCTCACCTAACGCTAAGTATGTTTACCCTCTCACCTAGAGCTCAGTGTGCTGTCCTCTCACTTAATGTGAAGTGTGCTGCCCCTCTCCTCTAAAGCTAAGTGTAATGCTTCTATTGTCTAAAGCTAAGTGTGTTTGCCCTTTCACCTAAAGCTAAGTGTGCTGCCCTCTCACTTAAAGTGAAGTGTGCTGCCCCTCTCCTCTAAAGCTAATTATGCTGCCCCTATCCTCTAAAGCTAAGTGTAATTCTTCTATTGTCTAAAGCTAAGTGTGTTTGCCCTTTCACCTAAAGCTAATTGTGCTGCCCTCTCACCTGAAGTGAAGTGTGCTGCTCCTCTCCTCTAAAGCTAATTATATGGCCCCTCTCCTCTAAAGCTAAGTGTAATGCTTCTATTGTCTAAAACTAAGTGTGTTTGCCCTTTCACCTAAAGCTAAGTGTGCTGCCCTTTCACCTAAAGTGAAGTGTGCTGCCCCTCTCCTCTAAAGCTAATTATATGGCCCCTCTCCTCTAAAGCTAAGTGTAATGCTTCTATTGTCTGAAACTAAGTGTGTTTGACCTTTCACCTAAAGCTAATTGTGCTGCCCTTTCACCTAAAGTGAAGTGTGCTGCCCCTCTCCTTTAAAGCTAATTATGCTGCCCCTCTCCTCTAAAGCTAAGTGTAATGCTTCTATTGTCTAAAGCTAGTGTGTTTGCCCTTTCACCTAAAGCTAAGTGTGCTGCCCGCTCACCTAAAGTGAAGTGTGCTGCCCTTCTCCTCTAAAGCTAATTATGCTGCCCCTCTCCTCTAAAGCTAAGTGTAATGCTTCTATTGTCTAAAGCTAAGTGTGTTTGCCCTTTCACCTAAAGGTAAGTGTGCTGACCTCTCACCTAAAGCAAAGTGTGCTGCCCCTCTCCTCTAAAGCTAAGTGGGTTTGCCCTTTCACCTAAAGCTAAGTGTGCTGCCCTCTCACCTAAAGTGAAGTGTGCTGCCCCTCTTCGTGAGTATGCGCGCGCGTGAGTGAGTGTGTGTGTGGGGGGGACTGTTTATTCTCTTTCTCAAACATTAAGAAACATTTGATTGACAACAAATTTGCTTCAGTAGAAGCATTTGTCAAGAAGATACTGAAATCCGGGCAAAGTATTTCGCTAAGGAAACATTTTCCAAGATATTTTCATAAGAACCTTCTTACCATGCACCCAAACATTTCCGATGACGATTCATCTCTCGCTATATTTACGTTTCACTAATTATCACTTGGACAATGTCGTAATAGTCTTGACGCGCTAAAATATTACTATCGACTAGAGATATCAGTTGTTAATTGATAAAAATAATTATTCTAAAATTAATTTACAAAGAGTCAATAAAATTAAATGAATGGTACTATTTATAGTTGAAGGCTTTTAGGGTCATTGAATGATTGATATTAATAGGCCAAACATGGTTTTACAAGTTTTAGTCAGACAGCCGAGTGGGAAAGTCGTCGACTCCAGCAAGGAACAACTTATTTACTTTACACAAACAAGTTAAAATGTATTTGAAATTATCGACAAACGTAAATGAAGAATAAATCATATATAACATAACATAGAGTAAGGGCTTTTTAGGGCCGAAATAAAGTCTGTACAGATGAAAACCACAGAAGAACTGTTACAGCCAGTGTTATAATCACTGAAAAGAGGCCTAAACCGAACATGGAGACTGAATCCAAGCGATACAACTGGTGAGATGGGGGTTTTCCCTACAAGATACAAAGCGTGCAACCTTTGAACAGAATAGAACAAACCCGTCAGAGGTCAATACTGCGCTTTGTTATTAGCAGTGTGCTATGGAAAACCTGAGCTTCTGAGGGGCGTGTGGTTTTCCGATGAATGCCATGTGCACCTTAGTGGTTTCATAAACAAGTAGACAACGCGTGTTCTTCAGTTTGAACATCCTGATAGTGTTCCTCAGAGACCACAGCATAGTAGGCGTGTAACCATTTGGTTCGCTGTGTTAGGGGGAGACATAGGTGTTCCATGCTTTGTTGAAAACAATAATGGAAATTCTCTTACTGTAAATCGGGACCGATATAGAGTAAATCTTGGTGGTTTTATATGAGACC
Source organism: Prosapia bicincta (assembly GCA_036971475.1). Classification (NCBI taxonomy): domain Eukaryota; kingdom Metazoa; phylum Arthropoda; class Insecta; order Hemiptera; family Cercopidae; genus Prosapia; species Prosapia bicincta. Next base: position 2,770,445 of record JBAIZL010000004.1, on the reverse strand, counting down.
TCAGGAGTTTTTCTTGTGCCCTAACCGGCCTTTTTGTTCACAATAGTTCCTTTAGGATGGCACAACCAGCCACACTGCCTTACGTAACATTGCTTTCGTGCAAGAAACTTTTGACAACCGCTTCGTCTTAGAACAAACTTTCCTTAGCCAGCCCACTTCCCCGATGTTACACCATCTGACGCCTACGACTCAGGAATGATGAAGAAGATTTTCCTTGATAACACACCAACCAGCATCGTCTAACTACAAGAAAAAATATAACCAAGTGTATTACGAACATGAAACAACCCCTCTGCACTAAAATTATGCAAAATTTCAAGAGAGGTAAGAGTCTTGCCTTAAATTGAACGGAGGTAATGTAGAATACGGGTATGTTTATATCCGGGTCTTAACTATTTACCTTCTTTTTACTTGTGTGAATTCAAATTATGAATCATTATTGATTTGAATCATTAATTCAAAAGGTGAATCTTACAACTATTTCAGTACTGTTTATTTTAGAGCATACGGTATTAGATATTAATAAAACAAAAAAGTTTATTGACTTTCACGTTACTTCTTATGCATTGTAAGCAAACTCCACTTTCGCAAACCCTACTTTCCTAACTCCATATGAGAGATTTATCCCAACGCAAACGTCAAAACGATATCGTTGTCTCTCCCTGACCATTCTGCCTAACGCTTTTAATTTAAGTTACCCATGAAATTCTTTGAATAGACAAAGTTGTTTACCGACCTTAACTATTCAATAATTTATTTATCATTAGTTGAAAAATTTGATAAGGTATAATTAAATTGCAATTAAAATTAAATAACTAAGCAATCAAATGAGTGATTGATTGTTGTTTTTGAATCAAAAAGCGATTAATCAAAATGTTGATAAAAGTGTAATAACGATTCAAGAATGTTGTAATCACTAGGTCTTATGTTTGAATTTGGTTTCGATTATTTCAATTATAGGTCTAAATTAAAAAACAGAAACGCGAGTTCGCATACGCACAATCTCTCTCTCTCTCTCTTTCTCTCGCTCTCTCTCTTTCTCTCTATCTCTCTCTCCCCTTCCCCTAATAGGTTGCTTCCCTAGCCCACGGGTTCTCATACTTACGTTTGTCGAGGACCCCCCTGAATTACTAATATAGTCATTGCGAACCCCGAAAAAGTTACCCTCTACAGTTTTTATAAATTTAGTCGTAATAACTACTTAAATGATATTTATTTAAAATAGAGAGAATATATTTAAGATGGAAGAAAGCTTTCTAATCGTTTTTATACATATTTTTTTATATATTTCTTAAATTGAATACAATTGGAACAGACAGAAGTCTTAGTATTAATCAAAACATTTACCATTTGTACTTTTAAAAAGCAAACATGAAATAACCAAATGCACAGTTAAATAGTTAAATAACACTATTTCTTTTTATTTAAATACCACAGCAGGCGTTCTTGGTATATATTTGTATCTTAAAATAAAGATTCGAATGTCTTCCGCGGACCCCACACTTTAAGGAACCTTGCCCTGGGCTATATCAAGGGTGACGTCATATGGGCGAAGTGACGTATGTACGGCTTGGCTACCAATATTCCTAAGCGAGGAAATACTATTTACACTTATTAGCATAAAGAATACCAAAGTGAAGTACTAATTAGAGATTAGGCGAACAAAGAAAATATATTAATATTTCTGGGTTATTATTTAACCACCCGTATGGAAAATAATACGGTAGCATGGGCAAGTTAGAGGTAACATTTTCTGTTACTCAGAGACAAATAAGTGGATAATTAGTGTTTCATCTCATTTGCGTCGGCTTCTTTTATAACTTGTACGTGTCTGAAACATGGGTGTTAGTGTGAAGGTGGGAGAACGACGGTAGGGATGTTGAATGACGCCTGCAACGAATTAATGTGCAATGTGAGAAATAGAGTTTTGTTAGAATTGTGGATAATGAACCGTAAATATTCTAAATGTTCAAGATAATTTGGGAAAGGGTTTTCCTTAATTTGAACACGGCTAACAAATTCTTTCACTGTATATGTCTTGAAGACTCTAAAATTATAGACCCTGTGCATTCCATTAGAAAAAACCCATTTGTTTCTTGACCACCTTTATATATATATTTGTGTGTGTGTGTGTGTGTGTGTGAGTGTGTGTGTGTGTGTGTGTGTGTGTGTGTGACTGAGTGTGTTTGTGTGTGTGCGTGTGTGTGTGTGTGTGTGTGTGTGTGTGTGTGTGTGTGTGTGTGTGTGCGTGTGTGTGTGTGCGTGCGCGCGCGCGCGTGTATGTAAAATGTCTTCTGGAATATTGAGTGAGCATTGAGTCCGTTAAGGTGCCACAGCCAAACAAATAATGGCACATCATACTCTTTCACGCGCATTAAACGCCTTATTTGCTTCACTAACATCACTTTCGTGAACCTCCTCATTGTTCACACTATAAAATCCTTGATGACTGCTTTATCTCTTTCTTCTTTCCCACTGTAGGTCCCAGAGATCCTGAATAGCTTCTCACCTGATAGCTTTTCTAGTAACCCCAGTTAAACATCACAACGAAGAAAACTCTCAAAACATAAATATAACACACTATCTCACTCACAATTATTGCTAGGTGGAGACCTTTGTCAGATAAATGACCTTGCCTAAACCAGCTATGATGATTCCCCAGTTTCAGTATCATCCTCTTCTCCTCTCGCAGTTTTCTAGCCTTTGTTGTAATGAGTACTCTTTGTTTGCAAGTCCTATATCCCCAATAGAGAGTAGGTTTACATTAAATATGCAATCATTTACGCATTAGCCATAAATTGTCCTATTGTACAAAATTAGGAGTCACTCAGTTTGTACATCGTTTATCGAATAGGGATTTGACAACCTTTTATGCCATAGGTATATCCCAAGGGACGGAGCCTAGCCCCAACGGAAGTACTAACGTTTCTTCGGATGTCCATTTCAGTTTCGAAGACAGCAGAAAAGGTGCATGTCATTCCTACCATAGCCTCACTAACAAGATATTTGTAAGGTAATACCCCTCCTTATCCCTTAGCATGAGGATGTCCTAGCCTCCAGGCTTCCTGCATGATCTATCGCTCTTTTCGTCTTAGAAGGGTTTACTTCTTGCTAGTTTTTTTCACCCCGTCCTTAGCGCAACATTTACCATACTCCTGATTTCACAATCTCTTGATTTTCTATGTAAAGAGCTTATTTGCTTGGTATATGGGCAGTCCATCCCGATTTCTTCTCTCCAGGTAGGGATGCTAACAGGATGTGCATGAAAGGAGGAAGCAGCTCGCTAGAGGATGACTGTCACGTGAATTTTAATGGACAGCTGGGCCGGCTTTCGAGGCCCAGACGTGGGAGTTCGTAGAGCCAAGCAAAAAATGTGATGTAATTTTCCCTATATAATCTAACAAGAGGCATGAACTCATTTTATCCTACATGTATGAATAATCCTAATTTTTCTTCGTAGTTTGTAATAGTCATGTAAAAAGCTCTCTTACCACTGCATTAGACTTTCATGTTTCCTATTTAATGTCCCTCCATACTTCACCAAGGACCTTCCTCTTTTACTTCACCTATAAGAATATATTACCCTGAAGCAAATACTTCTTGAAGCAAAACTTGGCCGGCGTCGTCGAACGCGAATGGAGGTCAGTGCGAACGCATTTTCACACGAAGAATGTTCGCGCAAAGCTGTTGGAGATAAAGGTACATCTCATTAGCCACGTACGCGGCTCGCGGAATATCGACAAGCTCACTTTATCGCATCCATTTCCGTTGGATCTCTGTGGAACCGAGGAAAGCATGCTCACTTGGAAAATACAATTTCTAAATTTGCAGTACAACAAACTATTTCTATGGTAGTGGAAGGTACCGGAGACGGAGGTTGCAAAGGTTCGATGCTGAGTTTTCGAAAAGTTAAAACAGTGGTTCCAACCCATAGCTGTCTGGGGCCATTTAGCCTGTCACTGAATTATTTACATTTTACCACAACTATTAGAATGTTTGCATTGTTAATTGTATGGTTTTGTGTGGAGTTAGCATTGTTTGAAATTAATGCGAATTTCGATCAAATTATACTAAATCTGACGAGAAAATACAGAAGTATTTCTCGTAAGTTGTGGAAACGGGTACGTAAGTTAAACCCGAATGTGAGTGGATGTCAGACCCGTCACAAAGCAAAACCTCTGGAGCCCGGCTTCAAAACCGCCCCGGAGGCAAGGAATGTAAACGATAGACCATGACCTAAGTTATAGAAAGGGGTAAGTGGGTTAAACCCGAATGTGAGTGGATGTCAGACCAGTCAGGCAATAGAGGAGCTTGGGCGAGGGAGCCTTCAACACCAGATCTTGTCGGTTTCAACAAAAGATGAATTTTCAAATTTAAATTTGTACACATTGTTTCATGTTATATAGGGACGTACGTAGCTAGGATGGGGGGGGGCAGTCCAAATGAAGTTATTCAAGATAAGGTGTTGCGGGGTACATATTCCATTAATAGTATGAGTAAACGTATCTATTAAATTATCTGGTTTAGGTTGTTTATTTAACAAATTATAATAATTTAATTTTTTTTTTTGTAAAATTTACAGTTATTATCCAATTTGTAACTGCATCGCAAGAAATATGAGCCCCTGGCAACCAAAGATGAAAATAAATAATGGAAGTTTAACAAAATTAAAATAATAATGTACCCTCGGACCTCCCTTTATAGTGCCTGTGTTATAATATCGATTTTAAAGGTACTTCCGTATTATACCGACCATACACCTACAGGTGGTGTAGGAGATTACAAAATGAAGATATAATAAATTATTTTCAATACAAAGTAAATAACAGACTGATCTTTTTGTGTCCCTACAATTTATAAAGAGTTTAATGAAATAGTAACGTAAAGCCTTAATGATAGTAGGATCCCTAGCCTATGTAAAGGAAATTATTATTATGTCATTGTTTGAAAATTAACTTCCAACCTACTAAAAATGTTTAGGCCTAATATTGAATAAATATTTTAACATTGATTCGCTGTTATCAGGTTCAGTCATTTTAAGTTATCAATGAACCGATAAGTTTTATCGAGGGATAGATATTTTCGATTTTACCCAGATTATATGAAACAGTTATTTTAAAGAATCCATTATATCTATTCGCCTACCTAACGCAGCTGCTTAAAATTTCCCTTCTCTCTAATTATACGCCAGAACTGTATTTGCATTAGCTATTTATCTTATATTATTTTTCGTGTGCCCTATAAAGCTCACTACGCAAAAATGATCTACAACTCGGAAAATAATGTTTTCAAAAACAATCTAGTTTATTTTTATTGTTATGTCATTATTTAATTTTATATTTCTTTTTGTTGCGTTTTGTTTTTGATTGCGTATTGTTGTTTATTGATTATTTTCAATTTTATAAATTGTATTTTAACCAAATTTTTATTACATTTTTAAGAAAAATTCTTTTGGCAATGATGACCTACATCGGGTTTTTCCAGAACTTTTAAAAAAATTTAATACCTATCAGTTAATGTAACTATCAGTTAAGTAGAAGAATGAAGGGTTTTGAATAATAAATACGATTAAAGTAGGAAAATTTAAGCCTTCAGGTAGAAGATATAAGAGGAACGTAGCCCCACGCGTGCAGCGTAGCGTACCTAAAGTAACATCCAGTAATCCTTGTCAAGGCTATAGGAAAGTACTGGAAGTGAGAGAAGAGGATGACTTCCTGTGCTAGGTGCAGAAAGAGGGCTAACCAGTTTAGTTTAGACTCTAATATTTGCTAGAGTTGAGTCAGACGTTTCGTAATTTAATTACTTAGTAATATACTTAATATATACTTAATTAATATATATATAACTTTGCAACACTGTTTTCTTGTATTCACTTATCACATTCACTATATCTACTTAAAACAAGAATCTTACTTGGTATTTATGCGAGTTAACTTTCAAAGATTGATAGTATCTCCATTGTGGAGCATCAACTGAGTTAACTTTCAAAGATTGATAGTATCTCCATTGTCGAGCATCAACAGACCGGAGGGTTATATATATAAGGCTTATTTTGTTTTTTTCAATCTTTAATGAAATACTTTTTATCCGTCCACTCATGTTACAAATACGTTTTTTAAACTTGTATGGATGACACCTGATGTTAATATAGTTTTTTCAAATAATTTAATATCTATATCTAATTATATAATATCTGATATCATAACGCTCTAAAACATTATTCTAAAATAAGCACGTACCCAGAAAAACATATTTTCACTCAACGATTATTCATGTTTTTATTTCTTTGGGAGTTCTCGGTCACGAAAAGTCTATTGGTACCGGTCTCAACCATGGGAAACACTTTAAAATGAGTGTCTCAACCATGGGAAACACTTTAAAATGAGTGTCTCAACCATGGGAAACACTTTAAAATGAGTATTTTTTTTTTATTATTACTAAAACTCGGAGGGACCTTATCGGTGTAGAGCACTTAGCTGCAGCCTTTGTACTCTCTTCCCATCCCTACCACAGGACTAGCTTAGTGGATACCTACCTCTTTGCAGAAGTTAAGTACCCACCTGATGCTAAATCTTCTGATATCCTCTGGTGTACATACCTGCCAGCCAAACCACGTTCTCCTTACAGCTCCCAAAGCAGGACAGTCACAGAGTACGTGGATTGGGCTTTCCTCTTGGTCCTCGTCGCATCTCTTGCACACAGGCGACCTAGATTTTCCAATTTTGTATTGGAACCCCCTCAGATTCCCATGGCCTGTAACCAGCTCTACAGTAGCTCTGAGTTGATGTCTACTTAAGGAGAGTAGTTCTTTGTCCCACAAATCTCCTGAGTAACCCCACATTACCTTGGATTTGTTACACCCCAAGGCTACATTCCATTCTTCCCTGCACAACCTGTCTATATGTGCCGTGATCCTCTTGCGCCCCTCCTGAGGCGGCATGCCCACTGCCCTCAGCAACGGTCCTTGAGTTATACACCCTTGTTTTGCTAAGGCGTCAGCTCTCTCTTTCCTTATCCAGCCAGAATGTCCTGGAATCCAGGATAGGTTGAGTGAATTATACTTACCCAGCTCTGCTAGAGAAGCTATAGTCTCAGCCACCAGCCTAGAGCTGGTACTAGCCTTACCTAAAGCCTTCAGAGCTGCCTGACTGTCCGAGCAAATCCAGATTGTCTTGCCCCTCCTGCCAGACCCTGTTATTTCCTCAGCACACACTTTGATCGCAAGCACCTCCCCCTGGAAGACAGAGTTGTAGTCCTCCAGGCGATGACAAAATCTGTCTTGGTGTCTCGGTCCACTAAATCCTGCTCCCACTCCTTCTTCATCTTGAACCCATCGGTGAACCAGATTTCACCATGTCTGCGTCTATACTCCGCCCATGCCTCTCTTGCAGGAATATGGATTTTGTAGTTTCCTTTTTCCCTTTTAAGAGACAGTATCTTATCCTGAGGTTCTATCCAGAGCTCCTTCAGTGAATCCCCCAAATAGCTGTTTATGAAGTTTGCTACTTGTCTTCCACTGCCCGGTACAGCTTAGCCGGTATGCAGTTTTCATTGCCTCCATCCTAATTTGAAGACTCAAGGATGGAAAACCCAACATAAGCCTCATGGCCACACATGGTGTGCTTCTCCTTGTAGCTGTTATGCCTCTAAGGAAGAGCCCCTGCGCGCGGTCCAGCATTCTTTTACTTGTTTCTTTCTGTGCCCTGTCCCACCAGACGATTGAGGCAAAGACCAACCTCGGCACCACAATGGCAGAATAAATCCAGTTCATCTGACGTGATCCCAAACCCTATCTCGTGCCTATTGCTCCTCTGCATTGCCAGAACGTAGCTATGGCTTTTTTGCACTTATCCTCCAAGTGTTCACGCCAGAGTAGCTTCCTATCCAGAATAACCCCCAGATATTTAGCGCTCTCAACGTAGCTTATTTTGGTATTACCAACTTCCATCATCTCCAGCGATTTAGTTTTATATCGCCTAGTGAAGATGAGTGCCACATATTTCTCTCCTTGAATGCATAGTGCATTCTCCCTGCACCATGCTTCTGTTACCTTGAGTGCCTCTTGAAGCAGGTCTTTGAGGACCTCTTCAATGGTCCCCTAACAAGGATAGCTAATGTCATCCGCATATCCTACCACCTTGACACCCATTCCACTGAGCGTCCTTAGTAAGCCGTTCACGACAAGGCTCCACAGCAAAGGAGATAACACTCCACGCTGCGGGCAGCCCTCCGAGACCATCCCATTTATCGTGCACCCCATCCAGGATGCAGTACTTATCCGGTTTTCCAAGGAACTCATAATCCAATTTATAATTCCATCAGAAATCCCGTGATCCATAGCTGCTCTCTCGATGGCCAGTTTAGAGGTACTATTGAAAGCCCCCTCCACATCAAGCAAAGCCCTAATACATATCCCCTTGTTGTTGATCTGACCCTCAATAAAGTCCACGGCCGACAACAGCGCAGTCTCCACTGACCTACCAGTTCGGTAGGCGTGTTGGTCCTGATGAAGCGGATACTGCTTCAAAGGTCCCTCCTTCAAATAGTGGTCCACCAGCCTTTCCAGTGTCTTTAACAAGAAAGATGTAAGGCTGATAGGTCTGAAGTCCTTTACCTCTGTGTAACCTTTCCTCCCCGGTTTGGGGATAAAGATAACTTTCGTTTTGAGCCACTGCCCGGGCGTGTAACCCAAGGCAACACAGCCTCTGAGTAATCCTGTCAGTGGCCCTATTATTTCCTCCAAGTAATTTTGTAGTAGTGCTGGAGTAATATTATCTAATCCAGGCGCTTTAAAAGGCTCAAAAGACAGAATCGCCTCTCTCACCTTTTGCGCTGAGATCACCTGCCCAGGAATATTCCAGTCCGCCCTTAGCCCAGTATGTCGGAGGTTTTGAGCACCGTCCCCTACCGGTCTAATATCGGGAAAACTGTTCCTCATAAGCAGACGCAATGTTTCCTCCGGGGTGTCAGTAAAGCTACCATCAGTCTTCTTGACAAACTTAAGCTCTCCCCTCGGTCCACCTGCTAACACCTTAAACAGTCTAGCAGTGTCACTCAGTGTGTTTGTCTCTGAGCACCACTTTTCCCAAGAAGCACGTTTAACCTCTTTAATAAGATTTTTATAGAGACCCTGGCTGTCTTTATATGCCTGCCAGGTCTTCGCCGTTTTCTTCTTCTTTGCCCCATTAAAGAGCCTTCTAGTCTCTTTCCGTCTTGCCTCTAATTCGCTGTTCCACTTAAGCTTACCGCGCCCATTGTTTATCCGCGAGAGAGGGCAATTTTCCTCAAACGACGTGGAAATTGCAGTCCTGATGTAGGCCTCAGTATTTTCCAGTTCGTTTGATGTACCATATTTACCACGGAAGTCTGACATCCGCCTCCTCACCGAGGACTTAAAACCTTTAAAATGAGTAGGGGTCCGGACAAACATTTTTTAGCCCAAAATTTTTGATTTTTTAATTTTTTTGAGGATTTTGGCCACGGGAAATTGATTAGTGCCTGTCGAACCTTAGGAAAATCCAGGATCCGTCCCAGTGATCCCTTGAGTTCTCATGTAAGACGTTTTCAACAATAGTTCTAATGCTCCTCCAATGCTAACAGACAAGCCGAACGATATGGAAGGTGATATGTACGATATGATATAGCTAAAAATGTGTTTATATTGTGCACTACAATGTGTTTATTTTGTGTATATAAAATGTGTTTACATTGTGTAGACTATATAATAAATAAATTTTTGAATTTTACTTATTTAACTAACCATAAATCTTTTGTCTTATCCGATCGAAGCTCAGTCTCCCAGTACATGTACATTATTCAGTTCCTACTATTAATTCACACACTCTTTATTTATGTTTATAAACAGAGGTAAATATATATTATTTACCTAACATTGTCTAACATTATTAAATATTGTTACTTGTATAAAGGAAATGGGTCAATCAATAGCAAATAGCTTCAAACGGGATTCAATAGGGACTAATTAGGTTAAGGTTAAATTTTGAAAATTCAGATGGGCAGTTCATAATATAAACGCATTCACAATGGCTGGAAAATCCCAAAAGGGAAACCCCATGGATTAGCAGGGGTCGGATTTTGGATACATGCAAGTGGAAGGGTTTAGATCAGGATTTCCACCGGTGGTTTTAAATTACAGACCAAAAAGTGTGTAAATTTCATTGACTCCTAGGTCATGTCTAATGGTTTAATTTTCGGTGGCTGAAATACATTTATAAAGATCTGTAAACATGACATTGATGTCTGCCACTGGCGCCAACAGCTACATCTCTTTGATAACTATGTTGAATGATACTAAATATCGATTTAATCGTATACAAATAAAATTTGTTCAACGACTCATAATACAATTTCTATTTTCCAAAGGGTAATATCGATTTTTTCCCAAAGTGTTAGTCTTGTGTGATATATTCTCTCGGTTGAAATTAAACGACGAATATGAAATAATCACTGTTTTTCTGTGTCTACCTGCGGCGAACTAGTGAGATGGGTAATGGAGTACGGAAACCTAGCCGTTTGGAAAGCTCTACTGGTCCTGAGTAGTTGTGAATAAGCGGTCGAAATCGTAGTCTTTTTGGAGTTCACTTCGTCCCAGGGGTACCAGTCCTCAGACCTTATAGTACACTCGAATCACTTTGTGAAAAATCGGGGTATTGGATGCGCAATGCCAAAAGGCGCCAGTGCGAATGCGCGTTAGGGCAACAGCTCTGAGTGACTCTTCAGTTGATCGTGAAAGCAGCCGGTGGTGGATCTATATTCACACCTTTCCAAAAACATTTGCTGGTATTATGTTTAGATTTATGTTTGATGTTATCTTTTGTATTTATAATGCACATGTTTTTAGTTTCTTTAAGAAATTATGCAACCGGGTAGTGTCCTGGTTTTTACTCTTGACGTCCATAAATGATTCAACTCAGCCGAAAGTATGTAGTCAGGCTAGTATCGTTTCTACTTAGAACTTTCTCTCCCTCCTTCCCTTCACACGCAGCCAAACCCCAACCCCACATGCTTATGCGAGGCGATTTTTGTCAAAGTGATTCAACTGTAAGTTTGTGGCACCAAGCCCCCGGTCACCCGGGCGGAAGTCTGTGCTACACTGGAGATGCACCACATGAGGGACTATATTGCGCTCTTTGACAAGGAGGTGAAGTTGAAAGACATGTTTACCCCTTGTAACCATTCTTCTTTTTTCATCATCTTTCCTTCTTACACTTTTTTCCGTATAACGTACTGCTGAATGTTCCTGTGTAACGTTTCCCGACAAATCCAGGTGAATTATCAACTCTAATCTGATGAGGTCGTGTATTTTTCTAATTCCTTCTACTAGTTCACACTCTCCTTATATATATATATATCTTGTTCAGATTTTCAATCGTTATTAAAATACGTTTTATTCATCCAGTCTAGTTCAAATTTACTTTTTAAAACTTGTAGTGGATGAAATTTGATGTTAATACAGTTTTTTCAAATAATTAATCATTAAATAAATTTAAGAATGAATTAATTTTAGTTTTACAAGAGAGAAAAACTTTTTACAAAAGGAGCAAATTATGGAATATAGCTATTTCGTCCTCTTTTGGCTTTAATATGTAATGACACATGATTTCATAAAACAGCTCGTTTTATGTTATAGGTTATGTGATAAACAGCTGTTTTAAGTTATAGGTTATGTTACTCAAGTTCAAATTAATTTTTTTAAACTTGTAGTAGATGACACTTGATGTTAATACAGTTTTTTCAAACAATTAATCGATAATTAAATTTAATAATTAATTAATTTTAGTTTTATATGGGGAAAAAACTTTTCACAAAAGAGACAACTTATGGAATACAGCTATTTCGTCATCTATTGGTTTAAATATGTGATAACACAGGATTTCATAAAACAGCTGGTTTTATGTTATAGCTTATCTGGTAGACACCTGTTTTAGCTTATAGGTTATGTTACTCAAGTTCAAAGACATTTTTTAAAGGTTCTAGTGGATGACACTTGATGTTAATACAGTTTTTTCAAATAATTAATCATTAAGTATATTTAATAATGAATTAATTTTAGATTTAAATGTGAGACAAAACTTTTCGTAAAAAGGGTCTGGTATGCAATATAGTTATTTCGTCCTATTTGGTTTAAAATAAGTGATAACATATGATTCCATAGCAAGAGCTGGTTTTATATAATAGCTTATCTGGTAGACACCTGTTTTAGCTTATAGGTTATGTTACTCAAGTTCAAGATATTTTTTAAAATTTCTAATGGATGATACTTCATGTTAATACAGTTTTTTCATATAATTAATCAATAATTATATATGAATTAATTTTATTTTTATACCAGAGAAAAACTTTTCACAAAAGGGGCAACTTATGGAATATAGTTATTTCGTCAACTTTTTACAAAAAATATGTGATAACATATGATTTCATAAAAAAGCTGGTTTTATTAAGTTAAAGAGAGATTAGCTATTGAAAAGAATTCACAGCAGTTAAGATTAAACCAGTTTACTTAAATCTCACTACAGACTAGTTTATTAAAACAAACAAATCAGCTTATTAAAATAAATACACCAGCCTCGACGCCTTCATCAGTGCTGACTAGGCCTACTTAGTAAACTAATGTGTAGTTAGATTTAGATGTGTACTGTTTTAATTTATACCGTTGTGAACTGGTTTTTATGTGATAAACAGCTGTTTTAACGCATAGGCTATGTTATATTATTCATAATAACTGTAATTATTTAATAAAAATTAATTATTATGAAATATTTCTTTGTTGATCTAAGTAGGATTGACTTTACTTGCTTCAAATAAGGCCGTGCATTTTTGTGTGGTTTCTAATGCGATCCTAGGATGACTATTATCATTTAGGGAGAATATAAAAGGATTGTGAAAATAGGTAGGAATTAGGTTAGGATATTAGAGTATGGAATGACTTGCTATCAACCCCTACTCTTCAAGATAAAATGAGGGGATCCTATTTAAAGGGGGCATAAGGTGAATACAAGTGCTTACACACATTGGTCACGTCTTTACTTACTCTATTTTACTCAATTATATCCTCTATTTTACTCAATTATATCCTCTATTTTACTTAATTATATCCTCTATTTTACTCAATTATGTCCTCTATTTTACTCAATTATATCCTCTATTTTACTCAATTATATCCTCTATTTTACTCAATTATATCCTTTATTTTACTCAATTATATCCACTATTTTACTCAATTATAGGCCTATCACTTGAATTTATTGTTTTAATAACTTACAGTGAAGTGAGAATCATTTGCCATGATTTAAAATAATAAATAAATGTTTGTACATTGTGCAGTGTTATTGAAGTCAGTCTGTGCTAATTACAGTCCCTTCTAAACATCCCCTGGTCAGGTACGTCCAGCATTGTGTTGCCGGTCTCGCTTAATAAGCAACAGGACAAGGGTTTTTATGCTGAGATTGACAAACAAGTTATAGGGTAATTAAAAACCCCAGGGTTACAACATTCCTTAACGTGCCTATAATTGACTTAACGTGCCTTAGGTTGATTGATAAATAACTTTTTGTAATTAATTAGAATAGGAAAAAACCGCTCTGCTTTAGGCTTCCGCCTAGGTAAAACCTATTTTTCAAAATAAGGGTAAGATTAAAATAATAAAATAGTATAATAATGTTTTTGTGGCAATGTTTAGCAGTATTTCTAACATGTTTTCAACAGTCCGTTTTCTTATAGGGTATATTCATTAACCTGAACATATAACTAATAAATAATATTTGAGCTAGCTTGTGAGTTAAGGTTATAAGGAAAATAAATGTACATGACTCTCAATTATAAAATTTTAATTTCATAAAGTTTTGAAATTAAACACACAAGACGAAAAAACAGAATAATTGTTTATTAAATAATTTCGTAACGCAGTATTAAAAATTATAATATAATTTATTATACAGATGCATAAGCCCTTATAAATTTATAAGCCTATATATACCGTTATGTAAATATATATATATATATATAATGTTGGTGAATTTTAACAGGTTTTAATATTGATTCTAATTGGTATGAAATATTCATAAAAATTCTAAACACAACTTGGATAATTGTACAATTGTGCGAAGAAGGTGGAAAAATCTTACACAACAGTTTCAATAATTTACAGTTAGTTATATAAGTATTTTCATACCTATTAAAATTCAATATTCAATATTAGGTAAAAATATCCCCTAATATAAGGGGTTATGTGAAGAGGCGGATGTACAGGACCTAGGGTAATATGATATCGTCTCCTTAAATTGTCTTTGAAAATTACATGCTCGAAATTCACATTTTACATGGTTAAATGCCTAATGTGGCAACGTTGGAATGGAAAGGCATCACTTGGTTAGTTGTTGGCGGTATGATGCGAGTAAGTAGGCCTACATAAGAAGAACCTTATAGCGATAAGTAGTAAATAACGTATAACATTATGAAACAAAAACGATAAAGGTAAGGAGGGAAACACACAAACACTCAAGAAAAACAATCGAGTTGAGTTACACTTACACGGACTGACAACGTAGACTGTCACTTTAAACAAATATTTTAAATTCATCAGTGTTGAAAAATACAAAATTTTGGCAAATGCAAATCATCGATGCATTCTTCATTCGCCCGTGACTGTAACTTACACTTATGTGTGTAAGGATTTAGAAAAATTAGATTGCCCTATTATAATTTTTAATTTTTTAAAATTTGTTTTGAAAAAATATTAAATTTTTTTTCTGCATCTCCCGAACAGGCATGTCTAAAGAAATTTCAGGGCCCCTGGGCAAACATGAGTTTTGGCCCCGACCTGCTGCCCCCCCCCCATTTCTTCCAACATAGGCCTATACATCACTGTATTTTGCATGCCATTATACATAAATGTTTCCCTGTTAAAACCAACTAGGCCTACTAAACATAATCTGCGAATGTTTAGTTTCACTGAAATAAAGTGCTGATAGTACACAGCAGCTAAGGCATTACATTTTGTGTAAATAGACCATTTCATTCACTGTTAATATTACTTTGCCATTTGAAGTTTGATCAATTCTACATTTTACTTTTATTACTTTATTGATATGATGATTTTATCTCTTTTATGGATTTCACCATACGAATAATTATTTTTAACAGTAAAAAACACACCCGGCTGGGCCAGTGGACATTACAGCCCTTTATCCCCCCATCTATGGGTGAGCCTGGTGCCGAATGCTAAGCCTATACGCATAGGTTGAAACCATAGAGCCTAACGTTGAAGGCTAAGATCCAAGCTCTTTAGTGTTGGGAGTAGACTTACACATATTTTAGACGAGGGTTGCCGTCTTGACAGGCGACCAAGTCTTTCCACTGGGCAAATAGCCCTGTCTTGAGCGGTCAATCAAGGTTTTGGTTAGGTTCTGTTACACGTCGTCTTGACATGGGAGCACGTCTTTCCACTGGGCAAACAGCTCTGTCTTGAGCGGTCAGTCTTGATTGTGGTAAGGTTCTGATACACGCCGTCTTATCATGGGAGCACATATATCCACTGGGCAAACAGCTCTGTCTTGAGCGGTCAATCAAGGTTTTGGTTAGGTTCTGTTACACGTCGTCTTGACATGGGAGCACGTCTTTCCACTGGGCAAACAGCTCTGTCTTGAGCGGTCAGTCTTGATTGTGGTAAGGTTCTGATACACGCCGTCTTATCATGGGAGCACATATATCCACTGGGCAAACAGCTCTGTCTTGAGCGGTGAAAAAAGATTGTGGTTACATTCTGACATGGGAACACGTCTTTCCACTGGGCAAACAGCTCTGTCTTGAGCGGTCAGTCAAGATTGTGGTTAGGTTCTGTTAGACGTCGCCTTCATATGGGAGCAAGTCTTTCCACTGGGCAAACAGCTCTGTCTTGAGCGGTCAATAAAGATTGTGGTTAGGTTCTGTTACACGTCGTCTTGACATGGGAGCACGTCTTTCAACTGGGCAAACAGCTCTGTCTTGAGCGGTCAATAAAGATTGTGGTTAGGTTCTGTTACACGTCGCCTTGATATGGGAGCAAGTCTTTCCACTGGGCAAACAGCTCTGTCTTGAACAGTAAATCAAGATTGTGGTTAGGTTCTGTTACACGTCGTCTTGACATAGGAGCATTCCTTTCCACTAGGCAAAAAGGTCTGTCTTGAGCGGTTAATCAAGATTGTGGTTAGGTTCTGTTACACACCTTCTTGACAAGGCACACGTCTTTCCACTGGGCAAACAGCAATGTCTTAAGCGGGCAATCAAGTTTGGGGTTAGGTTCTGATACACGCCGTCTTGACATGGGAGCACATCTTTCCACTGGGCAAACAGCTCTGTCTTGTGCGGTCAGTCAAGATTGTGGTTACGTTCTGGTACACGCTGTCTTAACATGGGAGCACATCTATCCACTGGGTAAACAGCTCTGTCTTGAGCGGTCAATAAAGATTGTGATTACATTCTGTTACACGTCGTTTTGGCATAGGAACACGTCTTTCCACTGGGCAAACAGCCCTTTCTTAAGCGGTCAATCAAGATTGTGGTTAGGTTGTGTTACATGTCGTTTTGACATGGGAGCACATATTTCCATTGGGCAAATAGCTCTGTCTTGAGCTGTCAGTCAAGACTGTAGTTAGGTTCAGTTACACGGCTTCTTGAGAAGCGCACGTTTTTCCGCTGGGCAAAAGGCCTGTCTTAAGCAGTCACTTAAGATTGTGTTTAGGTTCTGTTACACGTCGTCTTGACATGGGAGCACGTCTTTCAACTGGGCAAACAGTCCTGTCCTAAGCGGTAAATTAAGATTGTGGTTAGGTCCTGTTACACGTCGTCTTGACATGGGAGCACATCTTTCCACTAGGCAAACAGCTCTGTCTTGTGTGGTCAGTCAAGATTGTGCTTAGGTTCTGTTACACGCCTTCTTGACAAGGTGCACGTCTTTCCGCCGGGCAAAGGGCCTGTCTTAAGCAGTCAATTAAGATTGTGGTAAGGTTCTGATACACGTCGTCTTGACATGGGAGCACATCTTTCCAATGGGTAAACAACTCTGTCTTGAGTGGTCAATAAAGATTGTAGTAGATTCTGTTACACGCCTTCTCGACAAAGCGAACGTCTTTCCGCTGGGCAAAAGGGATGTCTTTAGCAGTCAATTACAATTGTAGCTAGGTTCTGTTACACGTCGTGTTGACACGGGAGCGCATCTTTCCACTAGGCAAACAGCTCTGTCTTGAGCGGTTAGTCAAGATTTTGGTTAGGTTCTGTTATACGCGTTCTTGACAAGGCACAAGTCCTTCCATTGGGCAAACTGCCCTGTCTTAAGCGGTCAACTTAGATTGTGGTTAGGTTCTGTTACACGTCGTCTTGACATCGGAGCACATCTTTTCACTGGGCAAACAGCCAGTCTTGAGCGGTCCATAAAGATTGAGGTTAGGTTCTGTTACACGTCGTCTTGAAATGGGATCACTTTTTCCACTGGGCAAACAGTCATGTCTCGAGCGGTTAATAAACATTGTGATTAGGTTCTGTTACACGTCGTCTTGACATGGGAACACATCTTTCCACTGAGCAAACAGCCCTGTCTTGAACGGTCAATCAAGGATTAGGTTAGGTTCTGTTACACGCCTTCTTGACAAGGCGAACGTCTTTCCGGTGGGCAAAATTCATGTTTTAAGCAGTCAATTAAAATTGTGGTTAGGTTCTGTTACACGTCGTCTTGACATGGGAAAACATTTTTCTACTGGACAAACAGTCATGTCTTGAGCGGTGAATAAAGTTTGTTTTTAGTACACCTCGTCTTGATATGGGAGCACGTCTTTCCACTGGGCAAACAGATCTGTATTGAGCGGGCAATAAAGATTGTGGTTAGGTTGATTGTGGTTAGTTTCTCTTACACGCCTTCTTGACAAGGCACTCGTCTTTCCGCTGGGCAAACAACCCTGTCTTGAGCGGTCAATAAAGATTGTGGTTAGATTCTCTTACACGTCGTTTTGACATGGGAACACGTCTTTCCACTGGGCAAACCGCTCTGTCTTGAGCGGTCAGTCTTGATTGTGGTAAGGTTCTGATACACGCCGTCTTATCAGGGGAGCACATATATCCACTGGGCAAACAGCTCTGTCTTGAGCGGTGAAAAAAGATTGTGGTTACATTCTGACATGGGAACACGTCTTTCCACTGGGAAAATAGCTCTGTCTTGAGCGGTCAGTCAAGATTGTGGTTAGGTTCTGTTACACGCCTTCTTGAGAAGGCGCACGTTTTTCCGCTGGGCAAAAGGCCTGTCTTAAACAGTCAATTAAGATTGTGTTTAGGTTTTGTTACACGTCGTGTTGACATGGGAGCACGTCTTTCCACTGGGGAAACAGATCTGTATTGAGCGGTCAATAAAGATTGTGATTAGGTTGATTGAGGTTAGGTTCTATTACACGCCTTCTTGACAAGACACACGTCTTTCCGCTGGGCAAACAGCCCTGTCTTAAGCGGTCAATCAAGGTTTTGATTAGGTTCTGATACACGCTGTCTTGACATGGGAGCACACCTTTCCACTGGGCAAACAGCCCTGTCTTGAGCGGTCAAACAAGGTATTGATTAGGTTCTTTTACACGTGGTTTTGACATGGGAGCACGTCTTTCCACTGGGCAAACAGCTCTGTCTAGAGCGGTCAATAAAGATTGTGATTAGGTTCTGTTACACGTCGCCTTGATATGGGAGCATTTCTTTCCAGTAGGCAAAAAGCTCTGTCTTGAGCGGTCAATGAAGATTGTGGTAAGGTTCTGATACACGCCGTCTTAACATGGGAGCACATCTTTCCACTGGGTAAACAGCTCTGTCTTGAGCGGTCAATAATGATTGTGGTTAGTTTCTGTTACAAGTCGTCTTGACATGGGAGCACGTCTTTCCACTAGGCAAACAGCTCTGTCTTGTGTGGTCAGTCAAGATTGTGGTTAGGTTCTGTTACACGTCGTCTTGACATCGGAGCACATCTTATCACTGGGCAAACAGCTCTGTCTTGTGCGGTCAGTCAAGATTGTGGTTTGGTTCTGTTACACGTCGTCTTGACATGGGAGCACATCCTTCCACAGGGCAAACACCCCTGTCTTAAACGGTCAATCAAGATTGTGGTTAGGTTCTGTTACACGTCGTCTTGACATCGGAGCACATCTTTTCACTAGGCAAACAGCCAGTCTTGAGCGATCCATAAAGATTGTGGTTTGGTTCTGTTACACGTCGTCTTGACATGGGAGCACATACTTCCACTGGGCAAACACCCCTGTCTTAAACGGTCAATCAAGATTGTGGTTTGGTTCTGTTACACGTCGTCCTGAAATGGGAGCACACCCTTCCACTGGGCAAACACCCCTGTCTTAAACGGTCAATCAAGACTGTGGTTAGGTTCTGTTACACGTCGTCTTGACATCGGAGCACATCTTTCCACTGGGCAAACAGCTCTGTCTTGTGCGGTCAGTCAAGATTGTGTTTAGGTTCTGTAAAACGTGTTGACATGGGAGCACGTCTTTCCACTGGGTAAAAGCCCTGTTTTAAGCGGTCAATTAAGATTGTGGTAAGTTTCTGATACACGCCGTCTTAACATTGGAGCACTCTTTCCCCTGGGTAAACAGCTCTGTCTTGAGCGTTCAATAATGATTGTGGTTAGGTTCTGTTACAAGTCCTCTTAACATGGGAGCACATCTTTCCACTTGGCAAACAGCCCTGTCTTAAGCGGTCTATCAAGATTGTGTTTACGTTCTGATACACACTGTCTTGACATGGGAGCACATCTATCCACTGGGCAAACAGGTCTGTCTTGAGCGGTCAATAAAGATTGTGATTACATTCTGTTACACGTCGTTTTGACATGGGAACACGTCGTTCCACTGGGCAAACAGCTCTGTCTTGAGCGGTCAGTCAAGATTGTGGTTAGGTTCTGTTAGACGTCGCCTTCATATGGGAGCAAGTCTTTCAACTGGGCAAACAGCCCTGTCGTAAGCGGTCAATTAAGATTGTGGTTAGATCCTGTTACACGTCGTCTTGACATGGGAGCACATTTTTTCACTGGACAAACAGTCATATCTTGAGCGGTCAATAAAGAATGTGGTTAGGATCTGTTACACGTCGTTTTGAGATGGGAGCACATCTTTCCACTGGGCAAACAGCCCTGTCTTAAGCGGTCAACTAAGATTGTGGTTAGGTTCTGTTACACGTCGTCTTGACATCGGAGGACATCTTTTCACTGGGCAAACAGCCAGTCTTGAGCGGTCCATAAAGATTGTGCTTAGTTTCTGTTACACGTCGTCTTGACATGGGATCACTTTTTTCCACTGGGCAAACAGTCAAGTCTCGAGTGGTCAATAAAGATTGTGGTTAGGTTCTGTTACACGTCGTCTTGACATGGGAACACATCTTTCCACTGGGCAAACAGCCCTGCCTTGAACGGTCAATCTAGGTTTTTGCTAGATTCTGTTTCTCGTCGTTTTGACATGGGAGCACGTCTTTCAACTGGGCAAACAGTCCTGTCCTAAGCGGTAAATTAAGATTGTGGTTAGGTCCTGTTACACGTCGTCTTGACATGGGAGCACATCTTTCCACTAGGCAAACAGCTCTGTCTTGTGTGGTCAGTCAAGATTGTGCTTAGGTTCTGTTACACGCCTTCTTGACAAGGTGCACGTCTTTCCGCCGGGCAAAAGGCCTGTCTTAAGCAGTCAATTAAAATTATGGTTAGGTTCTGTAAAATGTCTTGACATGGGAGCACGTCTATCCAGTGGGCAAACAGCCCTGTCTTAAGCGGTCAATTAAGATTGTGGTAAGGTTCTGATACACGTCGTCTTGACATGGGAGCACATCTTTCCAATGGGTAAACAACTCTGTCTTGAGTGGTCAATAAAGATTGTAGTTAGATTCTGTTACACGCCTTCTCGACAAAGCGAACGTCTTTCCGCTGGGCAAAAGGGATGTCTTTAGCAGTCAATTACAATTGTAGTTAGGTTCTGTTACACGTCGCGTTGACACGGGAGCGCATCTTTCCACTAGGCAAACAGCTCTGTCTTGAGCGGTTAGTCAAGATTTTGGTTAGGTTCTGTTATACGCGTTCTTGACAAGGCACAAGTCCTTCCGTTGGGCAAACAGCCCTGTCTTAAGCGGTCAACTTAGATTGTGGTTAGGTTCTGTTACACGTCGTTTTGACATCGGAGCACATCTTTTCACTGGGCAAACAGCCAGTCTTGAGCGGTCCATAAAGATTGAGGTTAGGTTCTGTTACACGTCGTCTTGAAATGGGATCACTTTTTCCACTGGGCAAACAGTCATGTCTCGAGCGGTTAATAAACATTGTGATTAGGTTCTGTTACACGTCGTCTTGACATGGGAACACATCTTTCCACTGAGCAAACAGCCCTGTCTTGAACGGTCAATCAAGGATTAGGTTAGGTTCTGTTACACGCCTTCTTGACAAGGCGAACGTCTTTCCGGTTGGCAAAAGACATCTTTTTAGCAGCCAATTAAAATTGTGGTTAGTTTCTGATACACGCCGTCTTATCAGGGGAGCACATATATCCACTGGGCAAACAGCTCTATCTTGAGCGGTGAAAAAAGATTGTGGTTACATTCTGACATGGGAACACGTCTTTCCACTGGGCAAATAGCTCTGTCTTGAGCGGTCAGTCAAGATTGTTGTTAGGTTCTGTATCGCGCCTTCTTGAGAAGGCGCACGTTTTTCCGCTGGGCAAAAGGCCTGTCTTAAACAGTCAATTAAGATTGTGTTTAGGTTTTGTTACACGTCGTGTTGACATGGGAGCACGTCTTTCCACTGGGGAAACAGATCTGTATTGAGCGATCAATAAAGATTGTGGTTAGGTTGATTGTGGTTAGGTTCTGTTACACGCCTTCTTGACAAGGCACACGGCTTTCCGCTGGGCAAACAGCCCTGTCTTAAGCGGTCAATCAAGGTTTTGATTAGGTTCTGATACACGCTGTCTTGACATGGGAGCACACCTTTCCACTGGGCAAACAGCCCTGTCTTGAGCGGTCAAACTAGGTATTGATTAGGTTCTTTTACACGTGGTTTTGACATGGGAGCACGTCTTTCCACTGGGCAAACAGCTCTGTCTAGAGCGGTCAATAAAGATTGTGATTAGGTTCTGTTACACGTCGCCTTGATATGGGAGCATTTCTTTCCAGTAGGCAAAAAGCTCTGTCTTGAGCGGTCAATGAAGATTGTGGTAAGGTTCTGATACACGCCGTCTTAACATGGGAGCACATCTTTCCACTGGGTAAACAGCTCTGTCTTGAGCGGTCAATAATGATTGTGGTTAGTTTCTGTTACAAGTCGTCTTGACATGGGAGCACGTCTTTCCACTAGGCAAACAGCTCTGTCTTGTGCGGTCAGTCAAGATTGTGGTTAGGTTCTGTTGCACGTCGTCTTGACATCGGAGCACATCTTATCACTGGGCAAACGGCCAGTCTTGAGCGATCAATAAAGATTGAGGTTAGGTTATGTTACACATCGTCTTGACATGGGAGCACATCTTTCCACTGTTCAAACAGCTCTGTCTTGTGCGGTCAGTCAAGATTGTGGTTTGGTTCTGTTACACGTCGTCTTGACATGGGAGCACATCTTTTCACTAGGCAAACAGCCAGTCTTGAGCGATCCATAAAGATTGTGGTTTGGTTCTGTTACACGTCGTCTTGACATGGGAGCACATCCTTCCACTGGGCAAACACCCCTGTCTTAAACGGTCAATCAAGATTGTGGTTAGGTTCTGTTACACGTCGTCTTGACATCGGAGCACATCTTTCCACTGGGCAAACAGCTCTGTCTTGTGCGGTCAGTCAAGATTGTGTTTAGGTTCTGTAAAACGTGTTGACATGGGAGCACGTCTTTCCACTGGGTAAAAGCCCTGTTTTAAGCGGTCAATTAAGATTGTGGTTAGGTCCTGTTGCACGTCGTCTTGACATGGGAGCAAGTCTCTCAACTGGGCAAACAGCCCTGTCGTAAGCGGTCAATTAAGATTGTGATTAGATCCTGTTACACGTCGTCTTGACATGGGAGCACACTTTTCACTGGACAAACAGTCATATCTTGAGCGGTCAATAAAGAATGTGGTTAGGATCTGTTACACGTCGTTTTGAGATGGGAGCACATCTTTCCACTGGGCAAACACCCCTGTCTTGAGCAGTCAATCAAGATTATGGTTAGGTTCTGTTACACGTCGTCTTGACAATGCACACGTCTTTTCGCTGGGCAAACAGCCCTGTCTTGAGCGGTCAATAAAGATTGTAGTTAGATTCTGTTACACGCCTTCTCGACAAAGCGAACGTTTTTCCGTCTTTAGCAGTCAATTAAAATTGTAGTTAGGTTCTGTAACACGTCGTCTTAACATGGGAGGACAACTTGCCACTGGGCAAATAGCTCTGTCTTGAGCGGTCAATAAAGATTGTGGTTAGGTTCTGTTACACGTCGTACTGACACGGGAGCGACCTTTAAACTGGGCAAACATCTCTGTCTTGAGCGATCAGTCAAGATTGTGGTTAGGTTCTTTTACACGTCGTCTTGACATGGGAGCACATCTTTCCACTGGACAAACAGCCCAGTCTTGAGCGGTCAATAAAGATTGTGGTTAGGTTCTGTTACACGTCGTCTTGACACGGGAGCGCGTCTATCCACTGGGCAAACAGCTCTGTCTTGAGCGGTTAGTCAAGATTGTGGTTAGGTTCTGTTATACGCGTTCTTGACAAGGCACAAGTCTTTCGGTTGGGCAAACAGCCTTGTCTTAAGCGGTCAACTAAGATTGTGGTTAGGTTCTGTTACACGTCGTCTTGACATCGGAGGACATCTTTTCACTGGGCAAACAGCCAGTCTTGAGCGGTCCATAAAGATTGTGCTTAGTTTCTGTTACACGTCGCCTTGACATGGGATCACTTTTTTCCACTGGGCAAACAGTAAAGTCTCGAGTGGTCAATAAAGATTGTGGTTAGGTTCTGTTACACGTCGTCTTGACATGGGAACACATCTTTCCACTGGGCAAACAGCCCTGCCTTGAACGGTCAATCTAGGATTTTGCTAGATTCTGTTACTCGTCGTTTTGACATGGGAGCACGTCTTTCCACTGGGCAAACAGCCCTTTCTTAATTAAGCGGTTAGTCAAGATTGTGGTTAGTTTCTGTAATAGGCTTGTTTGACAAGGCACCCTTCTTTCCGCTGGGCAAACAACCCTGTCTTGAGCGGTCAGTCAAGATTGTGGTTTGGTTATGTTACACGTTGTCTTGAAATGACAGCACATCTTTTCACTGGGCAAACATCCCGGTCTTGAACGGTCAGTCAAGATTGTGGTTAGGTTCTGTTACACGTCGTCTTTACATCGGAGCACATCTTTTCACTGGGCAAACAGCCCAGTCTTGAGTGGTCCATAAAGATTGTGGTTACGTTCTGTTACACGTCGTCTTGACATGGGATCACTTCTTTCCCCTGGGCAAACAGTCATGCTTTAAGCTTTCAATAAAGATTGAGGTTAGGTTCTGTTACACGTCGTCTTGACATGGGAGCACAACTTTCCACTGGGCAAACAGCTCTGTTTTGAGCGGTCAATAAAGATTGTGGTTAGGTTCTGTTACACTTCGTCTTGACATTGAAGCACAACTTTCCACTGGGCAAACAGCCCTGTATTAAGCGGTCAATCAAGATTGTGGTTAGGTTCTGTTACACATCGTATTGACATTGGAGCACATCTTTCCAGCTCTATCTTGAGCGGTCAGTCAAGATTGTGGTTAGGTTCTGTTACACGCCTTCTCGACAAAGCGAACGTCTTCCCGCTGGGCAAAAGGGATGTCTTTAGCAGTCAATTAAAATTGTAGTTAGGTTCTGTAACACGTCGTCTTGACACTTGAGCGCATCTTTCCACTGGGCAAACAGCTATGTCTTAAGCGGTCAATCAAGATTGTGGTTAGGTTCTGATACACGCCGTCTTAACATGAGAGCACATATTTCCAGTGTTCAAACAGCTCTGTCTTGAGCGGTCAATGAAGATTGCGGTTAGGTTCTGATACACGCCGTCTTAACACAGGAGCACATCTTTCCACTGGGCAACAGCTCTATCTTGAGCGGTCAATAAAGATTGTGGTTAGGTTCTTTTACACGTCATCTTGACATGAGAGCACTTCCTTCCACTGGACAAACAGCCCAATTTTAGAGCGGTCAATCAAGATTGTGGTTAGGTTTTGTTACACGCCTCCAATGGGCAATACAGAGTTACATGTAGATTATTTTATTTTTTTAAATTTTTTTAATATATCTGTAATGTGTGCCTGCAAATGTTGCAAATAGCTACAAAATGTGCAGTTAGTATAAGTTTAGTTGCTTATACGGTTAAACCTTTGCTGAAGTGAGGGAGTGGCCTATATTTTTCTCGATCAAGCAACAACTTACGTGAAGTTGAAACGTGGTTAAGTACCTGTTCATTGTCCTGAGATTGGTTCTTATAATAAAACCTACGCACAGACTCACCATTTATGATGGATCTGCGGGTTTTTTCTGTTATCTATCCTATCTGGATTCATTTGCTTGACATTTGTAGGCTGTTCTTCAAGTCTTATCAAACCTTTTCTTTTGCGTAATGACACTTTCATTGCCCCTAAAGAACAAGAAAATCCGCCTAGACCCTAGTACAGTTTAGAATCATTATTTCTGAGCAACTTATCAACGCCATATCACCTGAATAATTTTTGTGCCATTTAACCGGTTTTAACTTGATTAAACCGGACCAGGACCTACTATTTAGGTTTTGGCAATTAGTTCGACCTGAATATTGACTGGCAGTTTTTGTAATGGGCTTACAAGAATATTTTAAAGAGACTAGATCTAGAATAAATTCAAAGAAGCATGCCAAAATAATAGATGTTGGAAACCGCATACATAATTTTTCAAATATCCTTCCGTGTATCATCTATACTCATGGAATTTCGTAAGTACGAATTGTTTATAATTTATTAGTTGCCATTAATATACTATTTCAAACTCATGTATTTTTAAGAAAAATGTTAATTGGGATGTAATTTAAATGTTTAGTAATAGAAACAAAAAAGTCACTCGAGCAAATAGAAAACAATTTTCAAAAGCTATAAATTACTGTATAAAATAGCCTATGTATTTTTTGTAATCTATAAGGCAGAATGTTCATAAACATGAAGTACCTCATTATATTAATATATTTTTTTATATTTCTATAATGATAAATTTTTATACTTTTATAGTGATAATAATTTATATTTAAACTACGGGCTTGTATGGGGTAAATTCTCCTATTCATATTAAAACAAATTTTATACGTTCGTATGGTAATTTTATTTTTTAATACAAATAATTTAATATAATTCAAAATTTTCGTAACAAAAGTCCCTCTTAAACTATATGTATTGTGAATACGTTTTCAATTTGATTTTTTTACCAATTATATTATCAATACACATCTTTAATTCATTTTGAGATTTTACTGGACTTAGTGCAACATAAAGTTGATCATGTGTTAAAACACGTTTGGTCGATTGACGTTTTACTTATAGCTATTGAATATGTAAGTCTTAAGGAAAATTGGTTCGTTTGAAATGGCATGTTGATGGATCTGTTGATAGTAATTTAAATATATAATAACATATATTAAATATATATGGTAAAAATATAATGTTTTTTTCCAGAACCAGTAATTATTTCTAATAATACACTTGTCAAACATATCTAGTACCATAAGACGTACTCCATTAATAACACGTGATCCCAACTTTGTATTACTAATTATTAACCTTTAATACTGTTAAAATATTTGTACTCAGCTGTTTTATACATATTATGTGTACCTATTTCTCATCTGAAATATTGGAAAAGCATACTCAGCAGTTTTTCATTGCAATGTATTTCTTATGGAGATTGTTGAAAACTGTTATTAACTGTATTTTTTTTAATCAATTTTTTAATTTCATAAGCTGCTTCGATTCTGGTATTTTCTTGTAAGCTTGTATTTAGTTTACTAATAGCTAGTTCTGTATCTACTATAATATTATTAATATTATTATTTATGTCTGTTTTTATATTGGTTTTATTGTTTTCAAGCAGTTTTATTTCATTATTATTAAATCCAGTATTTGATAGATTAACTACATTAGGGTGAAAATTATGATATTTATTTTCAGGTACATCTTTTATTTGTTTTTCTAACTTCAAATTTTTAAGTTTTTTGTTTATTCTATTTATTTTTATATTTCTAATTTTATTTATAAATAAATTTATTTTATTATATTTTTCTTCCCATTTTATGTTATGCATAATAGAAGCTAATTTTATATGTAGCTTATATATTTCAATTGTTAAAGTATTTTTCTTTTGATACAAGTTTTTAATTTCATTCTTAACCCATAATTTTTCAGCTTGTTTACATGTTTTTTGAGCTATATTATTTTTGTTTTTTATTGTAATTTTTGCGTATTTGGGAATTATATTATTTATAATACATTGTTTATTAAAGTATATATTACAGTTAGTATTCATTAGTTGAATTTTACGTTTTTCAAATAAATTAATGTCTTTTGTTAAGGCAACATTACAATTATTAATAGAAATCATTTTAAAATATATTAGTATAGAATAGGCTGTATTATATTGTAAATATTTGCTTCTAGTTGTATATTATAAAATATTTGTTTGATCCAGTATCAACTTGTAAAGATGAAAATGTTCAGTATAATTTCTTTAGAAATGATAAAAATTATATAACTTGAGTTGTTTATAATATCTTTTTCAAATATATGTAGTAATACACACAATTCTAGATATTTGATCAATTAATCAGTATGTTAAATATTAAATATGTTATCAAAATTTTTTTGAATTAATAATCAAGTCTCAATCTAACCTACAATTATAACACTTACATTGATTGCACAACACTTTTTATATAACCCTGTAAGGTTAATTTTATATAAATATAAAATACGTTTTCTTGTTTAATAATTTAAAACAACACAGGTTATTCAAATACAAGAATATTTATTATTTTATATCCAAAGCTTTTCGTTGGCAAACAGTACCAACATCATCAGGAATGAAAATTACAATAATGTAAGCTATAGGCCTAAAACATATGTTTATTTAGTAATAGAATTGTTGTTAAATTTATACAAATTGCTAAATTTATTTTGTTGCTGTAACATTATAGACATTGAATATAGTATCAAATTTAGAATGTATTTGTATTTGTTCTTTTATTAATTTGTTATTATTATTGTGTTTATATATTTCGAATGCTTCATATATATTCATTCTTAATCCCTTATTAATTTCTTTTATAAGTCTCATATTTTCTATATTTGGAAATTGGTGCTTATTATTAATATAATGATTTGCGAAATTTGATTTATATATTTCTGGATTAATGTAGGCATTTAAATGTTCTTTATATCTTTCTTTTAATTTTTTCTTTGTTTGACCTATATAAGCTTTATTACAATCTTTGCATTCTAATTTATAAACACCTCCTTTTTCATGCATATTAATTGTTTTATTATTGTTATTTATTATGTTTATTATTTTGTTATTAGTTTTGTATGCAATTTTGATATTTGTATTTTTAAATAATTTGGTGATATTTTTTATTTCATGGCCTATAAATAAAAATGAAGTCCATATTGTATTATTATTATTATTATTGCAAATTAAATTATTATTTTGTTTATTAAAAATATTATAATTAAGTTTGTCAACAGTTTTCTTTTTATAACCGTTTTCTAATGCAATTTGATAAATTATGTTTTTTTCTTTTATTTTATTTTCTTCATTCATGGGTATTTTATGCATTCTATATAATAAGTTATATAAAGCAGCCATTTTTTGATTATATGGATGGTTAGATTTATTTGGTATAATTTGGTTTGTCAAAGTTGGTTTACGGTATATCATATATTCAAATTTTTCATTTTTTCTTATTATTGTTAAATCTAGAAAATTTATTTTGTTATTTGTTTCAATTTCATAAGTAAATTTGATTTTATTATTAATTTTATTTATTTTATCCAAAATATTTGTTAAATTTATATTATTATTGTTTGATATATACATTCCATCATCTACATAGCGAAGCCAATAACCAGTTTTATCATATATTTTTATAATTTCATTTATTTTATTATCTAATTGTTGTAAAAATATTTCAGATAATATATTTGATAATGGCGAGCCCATAGCAAGACCATCCTCTTGTTTATAAATTTTGTCATTATATGAAAAATAATTTTGATTTAATATTATTTTGAGTGTATTTCAAATTTCTAATGTTAATTTTTTATCTTTCTCATGTTCTAATTTATAGATTCTCCATCTTATAAAATATCAAAGGTTATGGTAAATATTCTTAAAGAAAAAATAGAACTAAATAATAATCATACTATAATAAATTCTATTAATCTTATTGAAAAACTAAATGCAATTAAAATTAATGAAAATACAAAATTAATATCATTAGATATAAAAAATATGTATACAAACATACCCATAAATGAAACTCTTGAAATTATAAAATCTAAATTGGTTCTACAGAAGTGAGGACAAAAATGTTTACAGAAGATATTGAAATGTAAACGCTTCTCAATGGCTGTAGACAGAAATATGCTGCGTGCTGGGTAAAATATGGCTAGAATCGAAGCTGTGTTACTCCTGAACATTAACAATGTGCTGCTTAAAACACTGCTAGAGTTGAAGATGTGTTATTCCTGATCCTAAAAAGTGGTCTGCTTAAAACACTGCTAGAGCCGAGGCTGTGTTACTCCTGAACAACAAAAATGTGCTGCCAAAACACTGCTAGAGTCGAAGTTGTGTTATTCCTGAACATTATTAATGTGCTGGTTGAAATATAGCTAGAATCGAATTTGTGTTATTCCTGAATAAAATATTACCAAACTCTGAAACTCAATAGTTCTTAACGCAATTAATTGTTAGTACCAATTGTTCAGATAAAGAAAAAATACAAAACCCTGCACAATTCCAAGAAACGTTCCTCTTAAAGCAAATATAGGTCAAAATCTACCAGACCCTTTTCCATCTCCCTACCTCTGTGTTTATTCAAGACGTTGCAACATAACTTAGCCTTGAAACCGGTCTTGTTTTTGGATTGGGTATTTATGCCTATTGGAGGGGTAGATAAGTGTAATCTAAATTATAAATACAAAAAAGCTAAAAAGTAAATATTTCTACTTGGGACTACTTTAAAACTAGTATTTAGACTGCACAAATACTAACAAAAATTATTATTAAATAAAAATTTAACTACTCAAAATGTCAATGAAGTTGTGTAGTTTAATTCAACCTATTGTCTACATTTATTAGTAAGAAATGAAGAAAAGGAACAAAAACAACTTTATTTTAATCAAATTTATGAAACCAAAATTTCTTTTTATTAAACATAGGACTAGATTACAATAATCTAGTTAGTTACTGTGTTATTACATGGCTACAAAATTTCCGTTAGAAAATTGCTTAAACAATTTTTTTAAAATTCCTTTTATTAGGCCTTACTTCTGATATATAACTTGTACAAATTTTCAATCGTTAATAAAATACGTTTTTATTCATCCAGTCAAGTTCAAGTACATTGTTTTAACCTATAGTGGATGATAGTTGATGTTAATACAGTGTTTTCAAATATTTATTCAATAATTAAATTATAAAATTTAATTTGAAGTGAGAATCTTCATTTTCGAAGACTAATGCTCCTTGGCACTGATATCTCCCACAACTCGAAATATATGTCGCAAAGATGTATACGAATTTTATTCCCCAATTTGGTTGCCGTCGAAACCTCCATTGTACAACCTTAAACTGTTGCTATGGTTACCACACAATATCATAAATAGTGCTCTATGGTAACTAAAATAAAATTTTTCTTTGTTAACCTCAGTAGGAATTTACCTGAAAAATGTTTTTTTTTCATTTTACTTGTTTAGGGTGAAATGTTCGAGGTGAACAGCAGAAGAGGTAAAAGTGAAACACGGCCACCTGTGCGGCGATACAAAAACGTATGCAAAATAATTGACACAAGTGGCCTAATGCTAGTAAACTAAATATTGTTCTTCTTCTATAACCAGTTCTATCCCAACCGGATACTTTGTGGCTATTTATTACGTTCAGTTTTATAAAATCAAATTACTTCAAAAATCTTTCTGCTTGTTTTAAAGTAAATTAAACGTAATTAAAGTAAAGTTGTAAGATGCTGATAATTGCCTCAGGCTTCCTGTTTCCGCAAACGTACAAATTGAGAACCTCTTGTGTACATCAAAAAAGTTCTTGGGTGTGAGATTTTATTTACATTATTTTAAAATACTGTTTATTAAGCTCTTCAGTTATCATGTAAACTAGTTACAATATTAATAAAACTGTGCACGCATTTTTTACAGCCTTTCGACAAGAATTGCGGGTTTATTGGTCTCCGAAAATGGGTTGTAAAGTGTTACTGACAAAATCTATTTCTAAGTAAACAAGAGTAGTTTATACAAAAATAATTAAGGAAAAATTATAATAGATATTTTATTATCGGAGTGTATAAGTATTTTTAATAATGCTATAGTTCTGGAAGAGTCTTACTCTCTGAGATCGGTTTTATCCACTTTCACAGGTAAGACCCCTTACTTACTTATTGCCTCCCAAAATGTTTAATCAGTAGGTTAGTATTTAAAAGAGGGAACTGAAATCCCAGTAAAACCCTTTACTAGAAAGATTCCGAATCTGTGTTTATATGAAAAGTAGAGCTGCTACCAACAGTTATAAAGAGGGGTGCTTGTTATTGAAGTAGAGCTGCTACCAACCGTTATGAGGAGAGGTGGTTGTTATTGAAGTAGAACTGAAACCAACCGTTACGAAGAGCTGTGCTTGTTATTAAAGTAGAGCTGATGTTAACCGTTATGAGGAGAGGTGGTTGTTATTGAAGTAGAACTGAAACCAACCGTTACGAAGAGCTGTGCTTGTTATTAAAGTAGAGCTGATGTTAACCGTTATGAGGAGAGGTGGTTGTTATTGATGTGAAGCTGCTATATATCGTAATAAACATGGGTGCTGGTTATTGAAGTAGAGTTTCTACCAACCGTTATGAATGGGGATGCTTGTTGTTAAGTCGAGCTGCTACATATCGTTTTGAAGAGCCGTGCTTGTTTTTGAAGTAGATCTCTTACCAACCATTATGAAAAGGGATGTTTTTTTTATTGAAGTAGACCTGCTACCAATCGTTTTAAAGATTGGTACTTATTTTTGAAGTAGGGCTTCTACCAACCTAGTTGAAGAGGGTTGCTTGTGATTGAAGTAGAGCTGATACCAACCGTTATGAAGAGGGGTGTTTTTGTTATTGATGTAGAGCTTTTACTAACTGTGATAACAAAAGTTGCTGTTTATTGAAGTAGAGCTGGTACCAACCGTTATGTAAAGGGGTGCTTGTTATTGATGTAGAGCTGCTACCAACCGTTATAAATAGGTGTGTTTGTTATTGAAGTAGAGCTTCTAGCAATCTAGATGATGAGGGTTGCTTGTGATTGAAGTAGATCTGATACCAACCGTTATAAAAAGTGGTGATTTTGTTATCGATGTAAAGCTGCTAGCAACCTAGATGAAAAGGGTTTCTTGTTATTTAGATACAGCTGATACCAACTTTTATGAATAGGGGTGCTTAAAGAGCTGCTACCAACCGGGATGAGGAGAGTTTTATGTGGTTGACGTAGAGATGATACCAACCGTTATAAAGACGGGTGCTTCTTATTGTAGTTGACCTTTTCCCAACCGATATGAAGATTGTGCTTGTTATTGAAGTAGATCTGCTCTTAATCTTTATGAAGAGGGGTGTCTGTTATTGAAGTATATTTGTTCTTAACTCTTATGAAGAGGGCTGCCTTTTATTAAAGTAGGTCTGCCTTCATATGTTATGAAGAAGGGTGTCGTTCAAGTAAAACTGCTACTAAACAGTTATGCGGAAGGGTGTGGTATTGAATTTGACTTACACTCAACTGTTATAAAGATGGGTACCTGTTATGGAAGTATATCTACTGTAAACTATTATTTAGAGGGCTATCTGTTATTGACGTAGATCTGCTCTTGACCGTTACAAAGAAGGCTGTCTGTTATTGACGTAGATCTGCTCTTGACCGTTACAAAGAAGGCTGTCTGCTATTGACGTAGATCTGCTCTTGACCGTTACGAAGAAGGCTGTCTGTTATTGACGTAGATCTGCTCTTGACCGTTACAAAGAAGGGTGTCTGTTCTTGACGTAGATCTGCTCTTGACCGATACAAAGAAGGGTGTCGGTTATTGAAGTAGATCTGCTCTTGATCGTTACAAAGAAGGGTGTCTGTTATTGACGTAGATCTGCTCTTGACCGTTACAAAGAAGGCTGTCTGTTATTGACGTAGATCTGCTCTTGACCGTTACAAAGAAGGGTGTCTGTTCTTGACGTAGATCTGCTCTTGACCGATACAAAGAAGGCTGTCTGTTATTGACGTAGATCTGCTCTTGACCGTTACAAAGAAGGGTGTCTGTTCTTGACGTAGATCTGCTCTTGACCGATACAAAGAAGGGTGTCGGTTATTGAAGTAGATCTGCTCTTGACCGTTACAAAGAAGGGTGTCTGTTATTGACGTAGATCTGCTCTTGACCGTTACAAAGAAGGCTGTCTGTTATTGAAGTAGATCTGCTCTTGACCGTTACAAAGAAGGCTGTCTGTTATTGACGTAGATCTGCTCTTGACCGTTACAAAGAAGGCTGTCTGTTATTGACGTAGATCTGCTCTTGACCGTTACAAAGAAGGGTGTCGGTTATTGAAGTAGATCTGCTCTTGACCGTTACAAAGAAGGCTGTCTGTTATTGACGTAGATCTGCTCTTGACCGTTACAAAAAAGGGTGTCTGTTATTGAAGTAGATCTGCTCTTGACCGTTACAAAGAAGGGTGTCTGTTATTGACGTAGATCTGCTCTTGACCGTTACGAAGAAGGCTGTCTGTTCTTGACGTAGATCTGCTCTTGAGCGTTACGAAGAAGGGTGTCTGTTCTTGACGTAGATCTGCTCTTTACCGTTACGAAGAAGGCTGTCTGTTCTTGACGTTGATCTGCTCTTGACCGTTACGAAGAGGGCTGTCTGTTCTTGACGTAGATCTGCTCTTGACCGTTACAAAGAGGGGTGTCTGTTATTGACGTAGATCTGCTCTTGACCGTTACAAAGAAGGGTGTCTGTTCTTGACGTAGATCTGCTCTTGACCGATACAAAGAAGGGTGTCGGTTATTGAAGTAGATCTGCTCTTGACCGTTACAAAGAAGGGTGTCTGTTATTGACGTAGATCTGCTCTTGACCGTTACGAAGAAGGCTGTCTGTTCTTGACGTAGATCTGCTCTTGAGCGTTACGAAGAAGGGTGTCTGTTCTTGACGTAGATCTGCTCTTTACCGTTACGAAGAAGGCTGTCTGTTCTTGACGTTGATCTGCTCTTGACCGTTACGAAGAGGGCTGTCTGTTCTTGACGTAGATCTGCTCTTGACCGTTACGAAGAGGGCTGTCTGTTCTTGACGTAGATCTGCTCTTGACCGTTACGAAGAGGGCTGTCTGTTCTTGACGTAGATCTGCTCTTGACCGTTACGAAGAGGGCTGTCTGTTCTTGACGTAGATCTGCTCTTGACCGTTACGAAGAGGGCTGTCTGTTCTTGACGTAGATCTGCTCTTGACCGTTACAAAGAGGGGTGTCTGTTATTGACGTAGATCTGCTCTTGACCGTTACGAAGAGGGCTGTCTGTTCTTGACGTAGATCTGCTCTTGACCGTTACAAAGAGGGGTGTCTGTTCTTGACGTAGATCTGCTCTTGACCGTTACGAAGAGGGCTGTCTGTTCTTGATGTAGATCTGCTCTTGACCGTTACGAAGAGGGCTGTCTGTTATTGACGTAGATCTGCTCTTGACCGTTACGAAGAGGGCTGTCTGTTCTTGACGTAGATCTGCTCTTGACCGTTACAAAGAGGGGTGTCTGTTATTGACGTAGATCTGCTCTTGACCGTTACGAAGAGGGCTGTCTGTTATTGACGTAGATCTGCTCTTGACCGTTACGAAGAGGGCTGTCTGTTATTGACGTAGATCTGCTCTTGACCGTTACGAAGAGGGCTGTCTGTTATTGACGTAGATCTGCTCTTGACCGTTACGAAGAAGGCTGTCTGTTCTTGACGTAGATCTGCTCTTGACAGTTACGAAGAGGGCTGTCTGTTATTGACGTAGATCTGCTCTTGACCGTTACAAAGAAGGGTGTCTGTTATTGACGTAGATCTGCTCTTGACCGTTACGAAGAAGGCTGTCTGTTATTGAAGTAGAGCTGCTACCAACAGTTATGATTAAGGGTGTCTGGTTGGCTTTTCGAAGTAGACCTAATTTCATATAGTTATGAAGAGGGGTGTCTGTTACTGAAGTAGATCTGCTACCAACAGGTTTGAGGAAAGGGGTGTTTTTATGGAAGTAGAGGTACAAACCGTTATGAAAAGGGTTGTTTGTTATTGAAGTAGAGCTGTTCCCACCCGCGACGAAAATCCTGTCTGTTATATAGACACGTATAGCATAGCCTAATTGAGTTATGTTTTATCAAGAAACTTTTACCACAAACTTCTTTGAGGTCATCTGGTATAGTGGTGTTAATTCTTATGAAACATTAACCCCAGAATGTAGTAACAACGTTAAAAGTTGTAAAAACCATGATTTTTGTAGACTTTTATAGTCATACACTACTAGCTTTGCTGTGTCACATCGTGAACAAAACAAAGCATACGTTTCATAGAAGCTAATTTTGCAATTCGTCATAGGCTAAGGGAATGCAGATCTAAGCATGTGTCATTTTTTGCCAGAGTCAATGTTTTCTGAGTTCCTCATGCCGCATCCAAATAAAGTTTTCCCCCAACGTCATTTATCATTTACATTATGCAATGATAGATAACCTTATGTTCCGAGTAAAACAGGACATAAGACTGAAGATCATCGGTGTCGTAACTGTTAACGCCCAAAATCCACATGTAGCAGTGGCAGCTCGGGGGGGCCATTCCCAGATAACCTCTACTAACGATTTGGCGAACTTCGTAGCTCGATCCCATGATCATACAGATAGGCCTATATGGCTACCTAGAAATAGGTGAAAATTTAATTTAGATTGTATAATAATCTGAATGGGATGCAAGTGGATACGTTTGTTTATGTTAATCAACAATGTAATTGGGAATAGGTAATGTTTCACATGTGACTGGTTGTTATTAGCCAGTATGGCGAGTGATCTCGCTTGGAGATGGAGGGGTTGCTGGTACACAGCTGACTGTTGAAAATGGTTTATTTTCTCGAGATCGCAGGTAGGCCTATATTACTAGCGCGTAAACTATATGAAGCAATCTTTGAAGCGGTTGGTATGTCGTGTCAATATTTTACCCAACAGTTCCAGATCTTTTTCAGTTTTTGAAACGTACACAAACCAACCTAACCTTACTTCCTTACTAGCCAAAGCCCACCCTTGGCAGTTGAGCCTTTTGGCGACAAGCTGACCAGTAGAGATGGGCCTCCCTGAAGATGGGACTGTTGTAGTCCTAGGCCAGTCCAGGCTGTGCAATCATTAAGGTGCTCGGCATTCATAAGTTCACCACCACACAGCAGACACTCCGGTTGGTCGCACATGAATGCGGTGGAGCTGCATAGCAAGGTAATCATGACCGGTCTTCAATCTGAAAGCTGCAACGCTAACAGATCGGGGCAGGTTTTGGTCAATTAGTCTAGCCGTCACAAGACTTTCCCACCGTTTTCCTACTGAGAGCTCCCTCAATCGACCGTGATCTTATTATTTGCTGGGCGTCTTTATTAGGGACCTTTATCAGGAATGTAGTGAACTCAGATGCTCGGGCTGAGGGAGGCTTGTTCTCTGCTTGGCTAGTTGATCAGCCTTTTCATTGCCAGTGATGTTTACATGGCTCGGGTTCCACTGGAAATTAAGTACCCACCCGGCATTTATGAGAGCATTTAGTTTTCTTCTACATTCTATTGTTATACAACAGTCGGTTCGTGAGTTCCCAGAGAGGTTCATGATGGCGGTCTTAGAGTCAACAAGGAAAACGGCCTTATCCGGAGCAGTCAGGTTCTCAAGTACAATTGCTGCAGCATATATGGCAGCTACCTCACCGTCATATTTGCTAAGGTGGGCCCCGAGAGCAGAAAAT
Organism: Prosapia bicincta; assembly: GCA_036971475.1. Classification (NCBI taxonomy): domain Eukaryota; kingdom Metazoa; phylum Arthropoda; class Insecta; order Hemiptera; family Cercopidae; genus Prosapia; species Prosapia bicincta. The sequence continues at coordinate 2,733,212 of JBAIZL010000004.1, read as the reverse complement.
CCCTCAAAATATATGCAGTAGTATACAGCCTCTGTTTCGCCTGACCCAGGTATGGATGATCCATCTGCGTAAATTTGGAACCATTCTGGTGCAGGGTATTTTTCATTGATATTTCTGAGGGCTGCACTTCTAAGCTCCTGATCCGAAGATGCATGCTTCGGCAAGTGGTGGTCTGTCTCAGGGAGCTCCTAGAAGCAGTTCTGAAAAGCAGTAAGTGGAACTGATTCTCCGGGAGTGACTCCATACTTTTTATAAAGATCCTGGTAACAGACAAGGGGTGTTCGTTGGGATTTTAGTCTATCTGTGGGTTTACGGTACTCGTCCCAAGATTTGTTTATTCGTCCAACATAACCTGTTTCTATATACAAAAGTTTAGAAGTCCCTATTACTTTGTTTAACCACAGAGCGTAGAAACGTGTAGATTTCCCCTTGCTATATTGTCATGATAAAATCTTAGCTTTGTTGAATAAATGCTAATCCAGGAGATCCCAAGATTACTCATATCTCATGATACTATTACAAGCCATTTATTTATCTTCATAATCTATTTATAGTACAAGTATAATAGAAAACAAAACTCACACATGTAGGCCAACTCACAACATATATAGGCCTTCTTACCTTTTCGCTCACACATATTTCGACAACACAAGTTGTCTTCCTCAATGATAGACCATCTAGGCCTATGCATATTTTTTGGCTCAAATATGAAAAAGATCAGTTGTCAGTGAACGTTTGAATGTTTTAAAAACCTTACTGATTGTATATATGGGTGTCAGCAAGCCTAATAATACCTAGACCAACATTGCCCTTATTATTCAAACCAAGTTCCTCTATTATTAACAGTTTTAACATAAATAACCCTAGCGACATTATTGTGGGCTTTAATTAAATGTATATCTAGCTGAGTTATGAACGCAACAACACATGTTTATGGGAGGCCGTAAAGAACGGGTTAATGTTTCAGGGCGAATTAATTGCTTTAGAAAATGTTTTCAGTAAAAGTAAGACGCTTTGTTCAACAAACAGTTTCAATTCAAACGTAACACTTTTTCAAAACGCCTGCGCTTAAGGTTTACATATTAATTTATCTGCAGTGTAGATCCGGACTGTGCGATTGGCGGATCAAGAGTTGTATAAAAGCACGCGATTGGCTCGATTATCAACACGATGAAACGTGCATTCTAGTACGTTTTTTTCTCCTGGTTTTGATTACAATAATCTGTTTGTGCCTGTTGAGCCCCGCCTATCGGGACAATGGGCTCTGATCTGACTGGCCATTGGAGGTTTCGTTTGAATCGAGCGGTGGTGGGGGCCGTTTGGCCGTTCTGCTCCGTCTCTCTTTCAGTCTGGTTGCGAACTTGGTGTTCACAAGTTGTGGGAGATGTTGACACTGTTATCACTTAGTAAGATTTCGATATTGTTTATGTGCGGCATTTAGAGTGAATGCAGGACTCTGTCACTTGATTGTGGTGTCTATCTGAAGCGATACTTGCGCAGTGTGTGGTGATATTTGGATTTACAAAGGGTTTGCCGTAAACAGTATAGGCCTACCCTTTTTGTTGACTTGTTTTGTTTTTTTGTGCGGCAACTCAAATCATTCAAAATTAGGGTCAAAAATAGAGAACCTGTGCCGGTCTATCAAATGGAGATGGACCATCGAGATAGTGATTTAGAAGGCGGAGTTGTAAGTTGAATTTATATTTACACTTGTATTTCAATCATATTTTTAGTAACATTATTTGCTCATTTTACGTTATATCTGTGATAAATGTAGGCTACTAAACAAATATTACATTTTGTATAAGTTACCATATTTATTTGTTTATACCAGTAAAATTTGTAGGCATGTTTATTCAAAATTTGCATAATGTTTTGAAACTATTAACGCTTAGAGTTAGAAAATTTTCTTCTCTACTACTAGTTGTAGATAATTAAATGAAAAATCAACGCAAAGTTACGCAATGAGGTATTTATCTAGTATAGTTTGAATATCTATGCAAATTTACCATTTATGATTAGGCCTACCACGTGACCTACAGTAACATTTCAGTTAATATTATGTTCTATATTTGTGCAAGTCTTTAAACATTTTAAATGTTAAAAACACGTTTATTTAAAGAAGTTCGTTTATCTAGTATAGGCCTATACATTTAAAATGATCAAATATCGGCTTCATATTACGGCTAACCTCCAACCCCAGGTTCGTACGCTGCGATAATTTCCCGGTGGAGACGTCCTTTGTTGGTAGTGTGTTAAAAGGTTTGTCATATTCGTATAGCTTGCTAAAGGCGCCGAGTTAATTTCACGTTAATTCGTATACAGTTTTACAAACAACAAAATTCCTTAAATTATTTGAATATTGAATGATTATTGTTTGTAATTGTAGCTCGTACTAAGTACAAGAAGGTACAAGTTGCTTGTAGGGCTATGTTCACTCATAAAAACTATTTTATTTCCTCCAAACACGTTTCTTGATAGGCCTAATTGTTAATAAGGTTTGTGTTTGAATAACTTTTTCGTGCAGATTATTACGAGAGGTAAATTTGAACCTCATCTAGGCCTAATACAAAATGTTATCAAAATAACCTTCATTAAAGAAATGGTAAAGTTAAAAATCGCCTGTGAGAAAGAATGGTTCATGGGGTTGTTTATAAATTACTATAAACGACGGATGTAACTTTTCACCTTAAAATATTGTGAAGTCAAACATTTTATTTGCCGAAAAATTGTTACACGTTCAGTGACATCAAGTTTAGAAACACAGCCCTATCTTATTTGCCTTTAATTTATTTTTACCACACATTGTTGTTTCTAAATATGCAGCATTAAAAAAAATCAGTAAGCAGGAATTTTGTTTTTGTAACCGTCTAATTGGGCAAGTCATTAAAATATTAGAAAGGTGGCAATACTCGACAAAGACTAAACAGCTCAGACGCCTTTCGTTTTTTACATACAAGTAGGCCTATGTTACTATAGAAATATAAACAAGAAACAAATGATTTTAACACCCGCAAACCATAAATAATGCAAACATAACCTAGAATAGGATATACTTCATTATGAAGTAACCTATTATTTTTGCAAGATTTACTGTAGGGTCCTGCTATCCAGCTTTATTAAGATATAACAAAAAAGTATCCGGTAAGGATGGGTTTGGTAAAAAATAAGTGAACTACACGATTACTGACGTGAAAGACTTTGTCTCTATTCCCGCGCAATTTCCATAAGGGTCCGAAAACGGTAACCAATGTAAATTATAGAAATGTTTATTTTCTATGTATTGTGCTTCGTTATAGTATTTTTTAAACCTTATTGTGTTGCAAATTGTAACAAAGTTTTAGGTTAGTTAATGTTTGGTTATAAAAAAAATTAACTTCAGTAAAGAAACTAAACGGTTACTGATGTGAAAGACTGTCTCTATTCCCGCGCAATTTCCATAAGGGTCCGACAACGTTAACCAATGTAAATTATAGAAATGTTTATTTTCTATGTATTATGCTTCGTTATAGTATTTTTTAAACCTTATTGTGTTGCAAATTGTAACAAAGTTTTAGGTTAGATAATGTTTGGTTATAAAAAAAAATTAACTTCAGTAAAGAAACTAAACGGTTACTGATGTGAAAGACTGTCTCTATTCCCGCGCAATTTCCATAAGGGTCCGACAATGTTAACCAATTTAAATTATAGAAATGTTTATTTTTTGTTTATTGTGTGTTGTTTCAGTGTTTTTTTTTTTTAACTTACTGTGTTGCAAATAGTAAGGATGTTGGGACAGGTTAGGGTTAAAAAGATATATAATTAACGGTAATTGTTTACTTTAGCCACGTAAGCGATTTCGACCGAAATATTTTACCGGCCGATGCAGGGACTCAATCGAATATTTTAATAGACTAAAGTAAACAATTGCCTTTAGAATAAGTTTTTGAGTAAAATGGTACATGACAAAATAGCATTTGATACAGAATTTCCTACCTTTATACTGATAACTTCAGGCTATCATTATTTTTACACTTGAATGAATAGCAACACATTTTGTTTGGTTTATTATACATTAAAAAATCGCATTTTATACATAATTTCCCACTTTTATTTAGGCCTATATTCTTATAAATGTAGGCTATCATTATGTTTACGACTATATGAAAGCTTGCTTTAAACTTGCCAAAATGTCAAAAAATTGCTTTTGCCAATCAAAGCTTGGATGAAGTTATAGTAAGTTATACTTTGAATTTAGGGCTACATATTTTATATGCAATGGGCAGTGGCGTAGGTAGAACGATGTTTGGGGGGCACGACTGGGAAAATTTTGAACATTTTATGTAGCCTAGATAGAGTTTACATTCTTTTCTATTTTGGTGCATAAAATTACACAATCGTTTGGTCATCAGAAACCAATTTTGCTAAAAACCTAGCGATGTTTTATAGGTTAATATTTTTTTCCCTAAATTAATTGGTTAGGAGGGCACGTGCCCCTCTCTGGCTACCCCCTGGCAATGGGCGCTGTATGGCCGACGCGCGGCGGGACGCAATTTTCTCTGAGCACCGTGCTTCTGAAAAACAGTTACAATATCTAAACAGTGTATCCTGGGCTTTTGATGAATGTATGAAAAGAGCGACCAGTGGAATAAGCGACCTACCCCTACCCGCAGTCAAGGCTATTCAACCAAGAGATACCGAATCCGGGATGCGCGAAACAAGCAACCAGGCTACACTTCCACAACAGTTAAACTTGGAAGGAAAACTAAGAAATCTGAAGTATAAGAAAGCTGATACAGCTATTGAAAAAACACTGAGGAAATATGAAGAAAATGTTGACATAAAGGCTTGTCTCTGTACTCTCTCCTACCCTCAAAACCTAGATTTAGTTGACGATCATAAAAAAAAAAACATACATAGACATAGAAATGTACAAAAACTTATTTTAATATTTTTAAAATATATTTTACAACACCATAAAGCGTTACAAAAAATTATAAAACATAAATATAAAAAAATAATTGACGAAGCTTTCTTAAGGGTGATTTTAAACATGTCTAGATGATAGAATTGATTTATTATCATTTAGCCAGTCCAAAACCTGGTTGAAATGTGATGGAAATCAGAAAACAATATAAAATCTAACATTTCAAACTCTCTTAGGAAGAGCGTGGAATAACCAGCAGAGCAAGTATAATTCTGTGATGGTGGCATATTTCATTGGGCGCTTTTCGCCACATTTTATAAATTCCTAATTGAGATGAGAACGGGGAATGGGAAGCAAAATTAACGAATAACACTAAGCTTGAGTTACTTCTTGTTGAAGTGTACATAATGTTTATACTAATACTCGTAAGCTTAGATAGACTGTTTGGGCCAAATTTGGCCCTTAAGTACTTGTTTGGGCCCGTGATAGTATTTCTCCAAATATAGGTTACAATGAATTAGTTTTGGGGGTTTCCGTATTCTGTTTGTATTTCTAGTTGGTTATCTGTTGTCACGTGGCTTGTTACATTCAGCGAGGGTGTGTTGTAGGGCTACATTTGTGGAACAGTCTTAACCTTTGTTGTCATTAAACAGGCATTTGTTAATAAACTGGAAAAGCGAGCACAAGTTCGTAAAGGCAAAACAACAACCATTTCACGCTATTGTGTATAACAAAAGGGAACATGTTTTCTCATATGAACGTGCACAATTTTTTCCCTGTTCGGTTTTTAAAAGTATTTATCAAGCTTTTAGAAAAATGAGGCGGTAACGTACAGCTTGTACTTATTTCATAAAATTATCACCCAGTCGCGCTGTTAGCATGAAATTAAAAAAAAAGATATATACCAAATTAATTGCTTGAAATCTCCCAAACGTTTAGAGCGAAAATAAAATTTTGATTATATTCAAGTACAAAGAAACTACGAGCGGTCGGGACAGTCGGTGGATGACTAGCGATCCTGTTTTTGTCCTGAAACATTTTGAATCCTCAACGAGTTTGAATCCTTGTATACCCCCCCCCCCCCAGAATATTGGTTACCAATAATCCGACCACCTAATGAAGGTACCGGAACCCCTATCAAGATACTGGACATTGCTGCTGGAACTACTATCAAGAAATATTAGACGGTACTGTATTTAGCGGGGACCAGGGGTTACTGATTACGGCCTGGAAACGCTATCAAAAGGTCCTGCTGCGCCACTGTTGAAGGTTTTTTTTTGTATTTATAATATCAAATTCAACTTAAAGATCTGTGAGAACCATATCAATGCTACTCAATAGGGTCAATAAATTCTTGGCATCAAATAAACCGCGTCTAACGCATGCAAAAGGAGTAGAAATCTGTAAAATATTGTATACAGCTTATATATTACAAACATTCTCGTTTCTATATCGATGCATCAACAAAGGGACGCACAGATAATACTGCAAATAAGTACTAATTGCGTTCAAATAAACCTTGCTAAAGTTACGACAAATAAGAGAATATTTTCGGTTTTTGGAGCGTTTAAAACAAGGCTTCCAATTTAGGAATTATTTTATTCAACTTACAATCTCTAGACATTCTACTCAACAAGGAACTAAGAAAGAATCATATAGCATGCATTTTTTAATGATAAGGGTTCAAGTCGTTTATCCAAGATATGAAACTGTAGAAATATTGTTTTATACACGTTTGGGAGTCCTCATCTGCTGTTCCTAACATTAAAACGTTGTTGACACGTTTCGGAATGTCTCCGTTTTTAAAACTTTACCGTTAGGAAATGCAGAAGAGGCCACTACAATCAATCTAATTAACTATTGAGACTGTGATCTTAATGACTAGACACCACAACATTTTAACGTCATTTCTTACCACAAAAGTTCACAATTCTGGTTTACGCCCCAGCACACCACCCGGTTACATTTTAATGGTATAGGCCTATTTATTCTTATTTCAAATTATCATAAGACAAGGCTTGAGCGAACTATACAGTATAGATTTTGTTTTACAGAGTAAGAGAATAGTTGAAGTTTTGAAAATGGAATCATTCCGAAACGAGTCAATAAAGAAAATGTTTTAATTTTAGAAAAGTTAGAAGAGGACACTTTATACTAATATTCCTAACAGAAAGAGAGATGATTACATTAAGAATTTCAAATAGGCCTACTATTTTATTTCAAGTTCATCAGAGTAACTATTAATAGAGAATTACAACCTGTTCCGGCAGATAAAATCTCTTTTAACAATTCAATAAGATTTTAAGGTCTTGTAGAACAATAACAATTACGAATGAATGAGCAGTAGGACAACAATAGTGACTATCTGTGTTCTATCTAGTGCATTGTTGATTTTATGATTGATAGCTTATCTGTGATTCTTTAATCTATAAGGAGTAGCTATTGGTCTAAAGAATTATTAAATTCCTTCTATTAGCTCACACTGTCCTTATTTATTGTACAAATTTACAATCGTTAATAAAATAAGTGTTTATTCATCCAATAAATATTTTAAAACATGTAATGGATGACAATTGAAGGTCATACAGTTTTTTCAAATATTTATCTATTAATTTAAATTTAAAAATTTACTGTTTTGGTCGGATTCGAACTTTGGATCTACATATTTAAAAACCAGTAATTTTACCACTGAGCTAACTTTCCCAGAGGTAAACCTTATAAGGAGTAAACCTTATAGGCTCGTATTCCTACTATATGGAATTTTAAGAAAAATGTTCATTGCAATAGTGAATAGAAATGTTTTCTTTACAAGAGGTGGATAAAATTAGATGTTATAGATCACTATTAGCTTCGTAAATTATAAAGAAAAGAAAGCAAATAAATAATAACATAAAAAAATCATAGTCCAACACCATACATCCTATAAAGAGAGAAATTGTAAGGCACTTCGATTTATATTTTGCCTCGTAATATTGTGATTTTGCCATATTTATATTAATTGTAATCTTTTAATAAAAAGTAACTAAAATAAAATTCTTTGTCGACTCAAGTTGGAATTGTCTTTGAAAATGTTTTTTTTATATTACTTATATAAATAAAAATTGCCGAAAATTAATTACTTTAATGTAACTTCAATTAGTAACAAAGTTAGCGTCAGAAGAGTTTCTAACTCAGGCGTATTCTAAATAAGATGATGGCGTATTTGGGGCAAGTGTCCATCTTCATGTTCGAGTTATACATCATCGCAGATATATTTCCCGTCCAATAACAATTATTTACATTAATTGATCCTTACCTCCCGTTTCTTCGGGCCACATATCTCTGATGAACAGCTCAACAAGGGAAACGGTTTTAAAGTGTCCAAAATATCAAATCGTCACACTTTCAGCGTACATATGTCTACCCCAGGCATTTAAGTTACTATTATAAGTAATAACTTTCACGTAAAATTCAAACAACTGGCCGATATAAGTTCCCTTGATATCGTAAGGAAATATCCAACAGGCCTAATTCTCATATTTGGCCTGCTTTGTCATTTATAAGTGTCTTTCAAACGTTGCTTGTGTTCGAGTTTTATTCAAACGGCGACATGTTCTAGCAGTATAAATCTTTTGAATTTGATTTTACTGCTTCAAAAATATTGTATTTGTATTCTAAGATAAATGTAACATGACCTTCTACGGTATCTTATAGAATATAGTATGGGGTTCTGTTTCAAACTTCAGCTACTAAATTTAAGTAATAATTATGGATTCTGAACTTATTTAAACGAAAAGCGCCTTTCTTAAACTCATTTTTAAATACGATATATACAGTAGTTTTCTTTCTTAATGCTAAGAGAGTTTTGGTAAAACGTTTTTACCAAAACTGCTTTCAATGATGTTGTTAGTAAATATTTATTTATTAATACTTCTTATCAAAGATAAGTAAACCCTATTTACTTTTGTATTTTGTTACATTTTAAAATTTTGTTTTTATAATATTTCTTATTTTTTTAACATTTTAAAATTGTGTGTTTATAATTTTCGTAATTTTTATCTCAAACAAAAATTTGAACCAAATTTTTAATGTAGAATTTGTCTAACTTTTTTGAAAATTTTATAATTAATAATAAGTATTTTTAAAGTATTGCTAGGCACGATTAGAAGCGATAATCTATGAACAGTTGACAGCTATGTAAATCTGGCGAGGTATTTTTATTGCTAATCGTAGACTGTATCTGAATTGTACGTAAGACCGATGTGTATCACAGGGATGGTCAACTAGCGGCCTGCGACCTGGTTTTATGCGTCCACAGACAATGTTAAAAACATTAGATGATTGATTTATTATTAAAAGTGAAACATAGACATATAGATTGGTATAGGATATAGGTTAAACACGGCTCCAAACCCCAGTGAAATCTCTGTGACTTGCAAAGTGATCAATGTTTTTAGAAAAGTTCAGAACTGGTAGGCTACTGCATTTTGGAGTCAACTGTTGTGGAGAAATATCCCCAACTACGTGACTTCAGTAGGGAAATACTTTCAATGTTTGGAAGTACATACCTTTGTGAGTGCAGCTTTCCATCAATGATATTTATAACTCACCGCAACAGACTCACAACCACCTTCGAGTTCTACTAAAGGTTGCCACCAGTTCAATTCAGATGGAATTGAGGGAAGTAGATTTTACAGATGATTTCTCAGTTACGGATGATTTTAAATTTAAATAAATTAGTTTTTTTCCATTATTGTGTTTCAATTTAATATTATACTTATTTTGTTCCTTTGTGCATTGAGCTTGGTATTAAGTGTATAAGAAAATATTTTGCATAACATGTATCTATGAATTCATATTATTTCATATATGACTTATACTATACTATATACGTTTTGTCTACATTTGGCTTATTGATGAATGCGTGGAATTAGCTGTGCGGCCCTCGTCTTCACTGAAAATATTGAAATGGCCCTTTAGGGTCGAGAAGTTGGCCATTAGTATTTCTCTTAGGGCGTACTTCCTAAATACCATTCGTCTGGGTAGATGTTCAGTTTGTCGGCAGATACTCTTCAACAGGTTTGCTTATTATTTAGTCCTACAACCAATAGTGGATGTTACACACTCAAAGTAGCCTATGTCTGTATTTTCAAATGTGTTGTTTCTTTCTTGTTTGGATGGAATACTTTCTGTTTCGTGATTGGAATCCTTAACATTCTCATCGTCATTCTTGTTATGAATATTTGTATACATTTCAGTAAGCTTTAAAGCAGTTCTAACATTACCATACTTTTCTTTGTTGACGCATTTCGGAATAACTCCATTTTCAAAACTAATAGCACTAAATTTTGAAGAAGAGTACAAATATACAATAAGATTACTATTAAAGGTTTGATAATGGAGTTATTCCGAAACGCTTCAACTAAGAAACATATTTTAATGTTATAAAGGCAGAAAATAGTACTCAAACGAATTCACGATTGGATCCTACTTTTAGTTAACAGTTTAACCGTAGATAAAGGGGCAATATGTTGTGTGTAAATGTAAATAAACATAATATTAAAATATTAGTTGTTATAATTTGAAGCCTAGCCTGACTGAGATATTTAAGAATTTTCGTTTTCTAGTAGAAGTTAGGCAAAGATTTGATGTTTACAGCCATCCATGGATTTTTCTAGTGAGAAAGGTATCGGACTCAGTTCGTTTAGGTATAATAATAGATAATAATGATAATAATAATAATAGATTTTTCAATCAGTTCCTGACAATAATAAATAGGCCTACTTATTAAGTTGTTATTGTATTAATAACATGTGACCTTATGTCATTTTTATAAAGTGCTAAATTATTTTACCAGACCTTTCTGTTTAGGCTAAGGTCTTTTGTTTTTATAATCCTTCAAAAGAACCGTAAGTTGATGTTGACCATGTTATCAGAATGTACACTTTCAAAGGAAGTAGTTAGGAAACTTCTTATTCGACCTCGATCAATTCCTACTATTAGTTCACAACCCCTTTTATATATATATATAGCTTTGCAACACTGTTTTCTTGTATTCACTTACCACTTTCACTGTATGTAGTTAAACAAGAATTTTGCTTGGTATTTATACGAGTTAACTTTCAAAGATTGGTTGTATCTCCATCATCGTGTATCACTGGCCGGGGGTTGTAGTAGACTCAAGGGTTGTAGGAGTCTACTACAACCCCCGGTCAGTGATGCTTGATGATGGAGATACGACCAATCTGTGAAAGTTAACTCGCATAAATACCAAGTAAAATTCTTCTTTAAGTATATACAGTGAAAGTGATATATATATATAGTCTATATATATATATATATATATATATATATATATATATATATATATATATACACATATATATTTCATTCATCCACTCACGGTCAAAGCTTTTTGTACCTAAAAGACTCAAGTGTACAAGTTTTATAAAGTTTATTGTGGACGACACTTGGTGTTAATTCATATTTGTTTATATATTATTTCTTTAATTATACTTAATAATTAATTAATTTTAATTTTACATGTGGGAAAAACTTCACAAAAGGGCCAAGTTATGCAATACACCTATTTCGTCCCATTTGGCTTAACAATAAGTGATAACATATTTCATAAAACAGCTTATTTTAAGTTAAGTTAAGGTTATGTGGTAGAACAGTTGTTTAATGTGTAGCTTATGTTACTTTATTTATAAAATTGCAATTACTATAGAGGAACTAAAATGAAATTTTCCTTTGTTGGTCGAAGTAGGGATCGACTTAAAAAAGGCTTTGTTTATATTACGTTTTTAATAATTTTTTTAAGATCCATTTCAGTTTTTCTCAATTTAGATAATTGTAATGTATCTTCCATCATATCGGTTTTAGAATTTAGATTTAAATAAAGCTGTTTCCGGATTAATACCTATAATTAGTTGTTAAAGAATGGGCTCTGGTGTTGTAAGGTTTTAATCAATGCTAATTACGTTTTATAATTAACTATTTTTTAAAAATATTTATAATTATTGTTAGTTGTTATTGTTAATTATTTTTAAACATGGCATTTGATAATCAACTTTCTTGGGCGATATCGCTAAGTATTTCAGATTAACACAAGTTAGGATGTAATTAATGCTATAAGTTAACAAAAATTGGCGGTCTTAATGATATTTAAAAATACTTAATATTAATAACAATTGGAAAATCCACCCTAGTGTAATAGGAATCTAAGAATTGCATAAAATGTAGGCCTATATTCAGAGGATGGGAACGGTTGAGAAGTGGACTTGAGTAGAACTAAAAACATAACATTGTCTTAAATCCGTTAAAATGAGTCTTCACATACCAGTCTTCTTTAGTTTGTGCGTTTTGGCTTTGTCTTTATTATTTTTTTAAAATTTTCCATCATGTTTTAGTTTACGCTCTACATATTCACGGTTTCTGATTTCATCATAATTTCATCCACGATAGTTAAAATTTCTTGCTCAACCATTATTTCTCTTCATATATTTATTTATTAAGTTTTGTTAAAATTCTATTGTTATTTAGGCCTAAATGAGTAGCCAAGCACTGATGAAGGCGATATCGTCGTCGAAACTAGTTTGTCTTAATAAACTAGTGTTAATGTTTTAATAAAGTAATAAGTAGGGAGATTTAGAGTAAACGGTTTTAATTTTTACCGTGGATTATTTGAATGATTGCGATAGGCCTAACGTTCACTGGAAAAATGTACAAAAATGGATTTTTCAAAGTAATGGAAGAGGGTGATTAACAATGAGTTAACGATGGAAGTAACTTTAGTTTTTCAGTCTGCTTAAGTGTTAAATTGTCATGACTTCATAGGAACAAAGTTTTTGAATTGAAATTCAATCTGGTGTCGTATTTCAACAGCGTGGTACATTCCAAACCTTGCATCCTGCATGTTACTGAATTTACTTTAATCTGAACCAAAACGCTTTAACCTGTTAAAAGCCCCTCAATTCAAATGACACAGAATACTTTTTTTAACTTTTGTTTTGTTTTATTTAACGCCTTCATTTTCGCTATTGATTGGAGTTTTCACATTACAGTTTTGGTAATATTTGACAAAGACCAACTCCGTTTTTTTACATGTCTTATTTAACCATTTATTCTAAAATAAAGCGATTATTTTAAATATAGCATACTATTAATCGTGGTTAAAATTTGAAAGTACTAATTTTAAACCTATAGCTTTGAAAAGCTGTGGTTAAAATGTGCCTATGGAAAGCTGAAAGTTTGCTGCACACCCTATCGAGCATAACGTTTTGAGAGATTAAAAAACACATCATACCTTTTGAGTGATATAGATAACTAATCTAAGTTAAAACAAACCTAATTCTAAAACAACATACAATCTCGAATTCGAGTTCTGTTTGGCCCAGATAAAACTCTAATAGCAATTTTACATTTTTATAAATTTTGGTTCAAGCTTATTTAAATACTTTTGGAATCACTTGTTAGGTAGATTGGCGCTAATATAATTATGGTACCTTTGGAACAAGTAGACCAAATTATATTTAAACTTTAGTATGCACCAAAATAAACAGTAGGCGTACTGAAACAGTTGTAAGATTTTATTTGATTTCATTTATGATTGTTTTATTTACATAGCTTTACAAACACAAGTAAAAAGAAGCGCAGTACTGAAGTCTGGCTGTTTTGTTTGTGCAGCTCAATAGTTACACACTTTGTATCTTGTAGGAAAACCCCCAATATTCTTGAACATTCTTTTCACCAACGTATCGCTTGAACTCAAAGTCTCAAAGAGGTCGTGATAGGTTTAGTCCTCTTTTGAGTGACTGGTAACACTTACTGTAACACTCTTCCGTGGGTTTCATCTATACAAACTTTAATTCGGCCCTGAAAAGCCCTTCCTCTGTGTCAAAGCACATCTGATCTTCGAAAGTTTTCAAGAACACTAATAATCACAGCGTTGCTAGGAAGTTTTTTGTGAGAATTTGTTCCAGGAAAAGTAGTGCAGTTGTGACAAACTTGGGCCCCTCGCACGTCCAAGAGCAAATGATCGAATACTCTGTTCTTGAAATTTTGCATAATTTTAATGGAGGCGTTGTATCATGCTCGTAATACACTTGGTTATTTTTTTCTTGTAGTTAGACGATGCTGGTTGGTGGGTTATCACAGAAAATCTTCTCCTTCATCATTCCTGAGACGTAGGCGTCAGGTGGTGAACATCGGGGGAGTGGGCTGACTAAGGAAAGCTTGTTCTAAGGGAGATATAACGGTTGTTAAAAGTATCTTGAGGAAAAGCAATGTTATGTAAGTCAGTGTGGCTGGTTGAAGGAAAGCAATGAATGCTAAGGCAGTGTGACTGGTTGCGTCATCCTAAAGGAACTATTGTGAACGAAAATGCAGGTTAGGGCACAAGAAAATCTCCTAAGGCCTCCTATAAAACCACCAAGATTTACTCTATATCGGTCCCGATTTACAGTAAGAGGATTTCCATTATTGTTTTCAACAAAGTATGGACCAACTATGTTTCTCCCTGAAACATCGCACCAGATGGTTACACACATACTTTGCTCTGCCCTCTGTACAACACTGTCCGGACTTCAAACTCATGAAAACGCGTTGTCTAATTGTTTATGAAACCACTAAGGTGCACATAAGATTCATCCGAAATCCATACGTCACTCAGAAACTCAGGTTTTCCTTAGCATACTGCTAAAATCGAAGGACAGTACTGAACTCTGACGGTTTTGTTTTATTCAGTTCAAAGGTTGCACGCTTTGTATCTTGAAGGAAAACCCTCAATATTCTTGAACATTCTTTTCAGTAACGTATCGCTTGAATTCAGTTTCCATATTCGGCTTAGGCATCTTTTCAGTGACTGGTTTTCATCAGTACACGCTTTATTTCGGGAACCTGAAAAGCCCTTCTTCTGTGTCAAAGCACTATCTGATCTTCGAAAGTTTTCAACAATACTACTAATCAGCGTTACAAGGCGGTTTTTTGTGACACTGTTCCTGAAAAAATATTGCAGTGTTTGACAAAAGTCAATACGGATACGCAACAACAATCAAAGGTCGCCACAGCTGATTCAGTTTCAGTACTGCTTATTTTGACGAATACGGTACGTAACACAAATTAATATAGCCAAACAAAACTGAAGACAAAGGCTAAATAGTGTTCTGCAGTTATTCCCTAGACAGAGAATAATATTCAACTTTTTTTCGCCTACACGTTTTATACGATTTATTTCTGCTCTGAACTAATCCGTTAATTTGATATCTTTGATTTTCATTATTTTAAAGCACTTGAAACTGGAGAAGGCATTATTAATGTAATGTTTAAAAAGTCAGAAATAACAAGAGGGTCACTAAAAGACTATAATTTGGAAATGTTGGGACCTGGTGTTTGTAAATGTGCGCCAGGCTAGTATTTAGAGGTGTGTTTTCTTTGCCCTATTCATCTCGGGTTTGTCACGTGCTAGATACAGGTAGGCGATCGGCTCCATCGAGACCCTTCGGTATCTTTCATTAAATGCCGGCCAATGCTGAATACAAGTGTTGTTGACAATAGGGCCGAGTAAGGATTCAGCCTTTTCTTAGCTTCACAACATTGGCTATTACCAAGGTGGGTAGTAGCCACCTTGAGCTACACCAGTACTGACTGAGAAACAGCCACAGCTTATCTAGACGGTAAATGTGTTCAGTTTACGCCGAAGGTTTAATAAACTGCGAACAATTAGGCATGTGTAAACACTAAGTTAATTATTATTAATTTATAATTAAAATTATTAATTTAAATTATTTCAAAGTCTTCCTCTATTCTACAAGGTCTTCAAAATACAAAAAGAAATTGAAAGAAAATTATAACTGTAATACATATTGTGTTCTAAGTAAGGAAGATAGATTTACTTAAATTATTTTCAGTTATTCTTTTAAGGTTAATAACAGATCACAGACCAATTCATGCTTTTACAAATTCACTCTACGTTTCGATTTTCTATCCAAAAATCCTTTCCAAGAGCTAAAAGTTTAATATTCTAATATTAAATCATAATTTACAGTTTATAACAATAATAAACAATACTTTTAACACAATTAAAATCAAATATTTCATTCTTCTTAATAAATAACATGTACATGTCAAATTGCACTAATAGTCAAGTCAAATTGCACTAATAGACAAGTCAAATTGTACTAATAGTCAAGTCAAATTGCACTGATAGACAAGTCAAATTGCACTAATAGTCAAGTCAAATTGCACTAATAGACAAGTCAAATTGCACTAATAGTCAAGTCAAATTGCACTAATAGTCAAGTCAAATTGCACTAATAGACAAGTTAAATTGTACTAATAGTCAAGTCAAATTGCACTGATAGACAAGTCAAATTGCACTAATAGTCAAGTCAAATTGCACTAATAGACAAGTCAAATTGCACTAATAGTCAAGTCAAATTGTACTAATAGTCAAGTCAAATTGCACTAATAGACAAGTCAAATTGTACTAATAGTCAAGTCAAATTGCACTAATAGTCAAGTCAAATTGTACTAATAGTCAAGTCAAATTGCACTAATAGTCAAGTCAAATTGTACTAATAGTCAAGTCAAATTGCACTAATAGTCAAGTCAAATTGCACTAATAGACAAGTCAAATTGCACTAATAGTCAAGTCAAATTGTACTAATAGTCAAGTCAAATTGCACTAATAGACAAGTCAAATTGTACTAATAGTCAAGTCAAATTGCACTAATAGACAAGTCAAATTGTACTAATAGTCAAGTCAAATTGCACTAATAGTCAAGTCAAATTGCACTAATAGTCAAGTCAAATTGTACTAATAGTCAAGTCAAATTGCACTAATAGACAAGTCAAATTGCACTAATAGTCAAGTCAAATTGCACTAATAGTCAAGTCAAATTGCACTAATAGACAAGTCAAATTGTAGACTACTAATAGTCAAGTCAAATTGCACTGATAGACAAGTCAAATTGCACTAATAGACAAGTCAAATTGTACTAATAGTCAAGTCAAATTGCACTAATAGTCAAGTCAAATTGTACTAATAGTCAAGTCAAATTGCACTAATAGTCAAGTCAAATTGTACTAATAGTCAAGTCAAATTGCACTAATAGTCAAGTCAAATTGCACTAATAGACAAGTCAAATTGCACTAATAGTCAAGTCAAATTGTACTAATAGACAAGTCAAATTGCACTAATAGTCAAGTCAAATTGCACTAATAGTCAAGTCAAATTGCACTAATAGACAAGTCAAATTGTACTAATAGTCAAGTCAAATTGCACTGATAGACAAGTCAAATTGCACTAATAGTCAAGTCAAATTGCACTAATAGTCAAGTCAAATTGCACTAATAGACAAGTCAAATTGCACTAATAGTCAAGTCAAATTCCACTAATAGTCAAGTCAAATTGCACTAATAGTCAAGTCAAATTGCTCTAATAGACAAGTCAAATTTTGATCGAAATTAGTGTAAACAAGTCACAGATACATACCCAAACTCTTCCATATTTATTAGTAACAGAAGCACCATATAAATACTAAAAAAACTACAATCATTATTATAGATACAATACCTAAGTAGATCCAAAAATATAGGCTATACAAAAATGTTAAAATTTATTTTATATTTTTCTATTATGAAGATTCATGTACATTTATTAGTGAAGTTGAAAAATCATTTAATTCTGTCATTTTAGTCAGTTAATTTATTTATTGTTTTTTTTTTAATTCCTTCTATTAGCTCACACTCTCCTGATATAGGGGTAAGGTAAGGTAATTTGGCATGATATTCTCTATCCCTTTTTTCTCTTAAAAAGTTTTTTTTTTACATTTTTCCTACGTGTACACCTACATTTGACTCTTAAAAAACTGCAAAAAATAATAATGGAATTAAATTATATATTAAAAAAAAATTTGTTCACTGCATATAGGTAATTTGGCAATAGGTAAGGTAATTTGGCAGTAGTAGGTAGGTAATTTGGTATGTTATATTAGATTTTATGTTTATTACCCTTAATTACTTTATTCATCATCGCTTTCAGATTCAAATTGACAGCACACACACACACACACACACACACACACACACACACTCACATACGCGCGCGCACACACGCGCACACACACACACACACACACACACACACACACACACACATATACATTTTTGCGTAGGTTCTTTATAGACATACTTTTTTGCCAATTTGACTAACAATTTTATTTGGCTTGCAAACAAAACTAAAGCCTGTTTCGTCTAAGGCAGCACTTAGTAAATGTTTATTGTCATAGTTTCTGTACACAACTTCGCCTTTCTTTGAGTTGGGGCCTCTTTTAACACTATTTCCTTTTCCACTCATGTTTCACTTATTTTTAATACTGTATTAGGCCTACTTGTTATAAAGGCTTCTACCACATTTCAGCAAAATTCCTCTTTTGCCATCCCTTTCCTCCGTAAAATATCTGTATTATCTCGGTCAAATTCATGATCGTTAGTAAATTTTTTATTGTCTTCAGAAATAACTTTATAATATTTTTTAATTATATTTTATATTATTTTTATGCTCATCCGTTCATAAATAGTTATAAACAGACTTTAAAGTTATTATTTTGTTATTCTATAAACTTGTTTTAACTATTTGTTTTTGAACATTTCTGTTTGAAGAATTTTAACAAACTTGCAATTTTTAATAATAATAATTTTTAATTTAAATTAGAATTTTTTTCAAAAATATTAAAGTCAAATAAAATGCAATTTCAGTCAATGCATAATATTGTTACTTGTGGGGTATATGCAGGCCTAGATTCTTTATAAAAAGTATTAAAGGAAAGTTTCAATGAACAATGTTTTCTAAATATAACTAATATTTTTGGCACATGTTTTTATTTTATATTTAAAGTACAGCTGTATTGAAATCGTAACTAACTATAAACAAGTTTCATTTTAGGCCTCTTATCACTGTTGGCAGTATTGCTCCATTATAGTATAGCTCTGCTACAAATATGTTGTATTTTAAGTAGGGCCTCCATAGGATTTTTCTACCTCCTTGTGTAAGGCAAGCCTGTTCCCCAGGGGTATTGTATGATAGCGGGGTTTTTACTGGCATCCAGGGATGTTTCTTGGATTTTCTAAGGTCCTAGAGAGTAATATTGAAAGATTTTTTAATAATCCAGGGTAAAACATGTTCGAAATATTTCAAAAACAAGCTTTTGGCGTTTCATACAAATATGGTATGCATTATACTTGTCATAGGGCTTATAAGCTTCTACCACATTTCATCAAAATTCCTCTTTTGCCAATCTCTTTCCTCTGTAAAATATCTGTATTATCTCGGTCAAATTCATGTTGGTTAGTAAATTTTTTATTGTCTTCAGAAATAACTTTATAACATTTTTAAATTATATTTTATATTATTTTTATGCTCATTCGTTCATAAATAGTTATTAACAGACATAAATAAGTTTCCAGTTATTCCATAAACCTGTTTTAACTATTTGTTTTTGAACAATTTTGTTTGAAGAATTTTAACAAACTTACAATTTTCAATAATGAATATTTTAAATAGAAATTAAGAACTTTTATACAAATATTTAATGCAAATAAAATGCAATTTTAGTCATTGCATAATATTGTTACTTGTGGAGCATATATAGGCCTAGATTCTTTATAAAAAGTATTAAAGGAAAGTTTCTGTGAACAAAGTTTTCTAAACATAACTAATATTTTTGGCACATGTTATATTTCATATTTAAATTGCAGCTGTATTAAAATCATAACTCGATACGAACCTGTTTCATTTTAGACCTTTTATCACCGTTGGCAGTAGGCCTATTGCTCTATTATATTATACCTCTGCTACAAATATGTTGTATGTTAAGTACGTTGGGATTTTCTACCTCCTTGTGCAAGGCAACCCAGTTCCCAGGGGTATTGTATGATCGCGAGGTATTTGCTGGCATCCAGGGATGTTTCTTGGATTTTCTAAGGTCCTAAAGAGTAATATGGAAAGACTTTTTGGTAATTCAGGGTAAAACGTGTTCGAAATATTTCAAATAAAAAACAAGCTTTGGGCTTTTATCCGGTTATATGCTTCGTACTTTTTTAATTGTGCTTGAAAGAATATGATATTTACTCCACGTTTTATTGTTTGCTACATTATGACTTTGTGAATGTATTTTAGACTAACACACGCGAAGTCCGTTTAACCCAAGTAAGGCAGCTCGTTGATGGTATAAAAAGGAGTCGTTATATAAATGTAAACGAAAAAGTAGTACTTGAAATATTTAAGAATGGCCGTCAGGATTTCATGTACAGATGGATCTGTATTTATGTAGTAATTCTAATACTTTTTAATTAGTCCTAGGCTATAAATGTGAAACATTCATTTTATTTTTATAAATAACTACTTCCCAAGAAGGCAAACCCTGACTCAGGCTCGTGTCTGCAAATAAAGAGAAATATTTTGACCTTGTAGCATTAGGGGCAAACTTTTTCCTTATAGGATTACGTGGAGTAAGGTTTCACTATAGTTATCTTTCCATAGAAATATGGAATCCATTTCGCAGATGATTGCTTTTCGAGTAAAATAGAAATATACCTTATATTTTCAGTGCAGGAAAATGTTGATAAATTAATCACTTAAACAATAGTTTATGACTACCTGAATTTAAATTTTTTTAAACTTACCGAGACTGAACGTTTTCGACCGCTATGTGGCGATCTTCATCAATCTCTCAGAACGAAAACGTTCTGTCTCAGTAAGTTTTAACAAATTTACAAAATTTAAAGTTCGGATAATCATAAACTATTGTTTAAGTGATTAATAAGATTCACCGAACGTAATGGACTACAAAATTCAAGAGTTGATAAATTGTTGAATTCCCAGCAAACTATGTAATACAAGATAGGGGCGTGTATTTTGCACATTTTCCTTTTGTTATTGCTTTTATTTCACAGCACTCCCCTGAGAACCACCAGAACAAGGAACAAGGTTTCATAATTTTAATTAGATTAGAATATTTTTTTAAATAAAATATTCATGAATTTTGGTAATTAATGAGGCGATTCTGTTATGAGACCTTGGTGGGATCGCTGGAGGGCGTATTGCAAGAGGTTATATAAGGCGCTATTGGATAAACGAGACAACAAAGTGCTAATGTGTAGACATGATTACAAAATGTAAGATAAATAGTTGATGCAACTGTCTTGTTTTTAATTCTTTTGTGGAATATGAGATTTTCTTCATAAACAAAACAAGGAATTTTCTTATAAACAGAACAAGGGATTTTCGTATAGAACAAAGCATGGGATTGTCTTATAAAGAGGAACAAAGAATTTTCTTTTAAAACAAAGCACGGGATTTTCAGATAAACAGAACAATGGATTTTCTTATAGAGCAGAGCATGGGATTGTCTTATAAATAGGAACAAAGAATTTTCTTTTAAAACAAAGCATGGGATTTTCTTATAAACAGAACAAGGGGTTTACTTTTAAACAGAACAAGGGATTTTCTTATAGAACAGAGCATGGGATTGTCGTATAAAAAGGAACAAAGAATTTTCTTTTAAAACAGAACCTAGGATTGTCTTATAAAGAGCAACAAAGAATTTTCTTTTAAAACAAAGCATGGGATTTTCTTATAAAAAAAAGCATAGAATTGTCTTATGAAACTGGAAATGTCAATTTATTGTAAAACAGCGTTGGATTGTCTTATAAATTAGAGCATAAATTTTCTTATAAAACAGGACGAGCGATTTCCTTATAACAATCGAGCAAAGGATGGGCTTATAAAACAGGACGAGCGATTTCCTTATAACAATCGAGCAAAGGATGGGCTTATAAAACAGGACGAGCGATTTCCTTATAACAATCGAGCAAAGGATGGGCTTATAAAACAGGACGAGCGATTTCCTTATAACAATCGAGCAAAGGATGGGCTTATAAAACAGGACGAGCGATTTCCTTATAACAATCGAGCAAAGGATGGGCTTATAAAACAGGACGAGCGATTTCCTTATAACAATCGAGCAAAGGATGGGCTTATAAAACAGGACGAGCGATTTCCTTATAACAATCGAGCAAAGGATGGGCTTATAAAACAGGACGAGCGATTTCCTTATAACAATCGAGCAAAGGATGGGCTTATAAAACAGGACGAGCGATTTCCTTATAACAATCGAGCAAAGGATGGGCTTATAAAACAGGACGAGCGATTTCCTTATAACAATCGAGCAAAGGATGGGCTTATAAAACAGGACGAGCGATTTCCTTATAACAATCGAGCAAAGGATGGGCTTATAAAACAGGACGAGCGATTTCCTTATAACAATCGAGCAAAGGATGGGCTTATAAAACAGGACGAGCGATTTCCTTATAACAATCGAGCAAAGGATGGGCTTATAAAACAGGACGAGCGATTTCCTTATAACAATCGAGCAAAGGATGGGCTTATAAAACAGGACGAGCGATTTCCTTATAACAATCGAGCAAAGGATGGGCTTATAAAACAGGACGAGCGATTTCCTTATAACAATCGAGCAAAGGATGGGCTTATAAAACAGGACGAGCGATTTCCTTATAACAATCGAGCAAAGGATGGGCTTATAAAACAGGACGAGCGATTTCCTTATAACAATCGAGCAAAGGATGGGCTTATAAAACAGGACGAGCGATTTCCTTATAACAATCGAGCAAAGGATGGGCTTATAAAACAGGACGAGCGATTTCCTTATAACAATCGAGCAAAGGATGGGCTTATAAAACAGGACGAGCGATTTCCTTATAACAATCGAGCAAAGGATGGGCTTATAAAACAGGACGAGCGATTTCCTTATAACAATCGAGCAAAGGATGGGCTTATAAAACAGGACGAGCGATTTCCTTATAACAATCGAGCAAAGGATGGGCTTATAAAACAGAACGAGCGATTTCCTTATAACAATCGAGCAAAGGATGGGCTTATAAAACAGGACGAGCGATTTCCTTATAACAATCGAGCAAAGGATGGGCTTATAAATCAAAATTTCATTTGTTTGTAACAGAGCTTGGACTTGTATTATAAAACGAAACATGGTAATTTTTATAAAAAAAGCACGGGGTTTTCTTTAAAAAAAAAAACTGAAATTTGTGTCTTAATGTATGAACCATTAAAATGGATGTTTTCATCGGGTAAACTATGGAGGGGGTTCTGTCCTTGCTAATGAAACAAGGATATAGTTGGGAAACCGTCAAACTGACAGAATCAATATATAAGCCCTAAAAGCTTCACCGGACTTGAGAAATATTGTAAATAAAGTGACAAGTGACAATTTAGACAATACCCTTTTCTTTGGGCACCGTTATTTCCTGGTAGGTCCAGCCAGGCCTCGCCTGGCGAATGCACACAAAGGCAAGTCTGGCAAACATTCTTATTTAATCGTCATTATTCTGTTTCTTTAACTTCCGAGAATTATTGCGGTTGAGATGAATTCACTTCTGCTAACACCGCAGTTGTACAAGTGTTATTGTTGCAATCGCTACTATTCCTTGATTATAAAGGATTCGGGCTTTAGTGCTCATCTATTTCTCTGACCTGTAACGACCAGAATTCCATCACAACTTGCTAACTTCAACCACTGAGCCCTGTTCTTTCACATTACGAATAATGGGTAACGGAAACAAATGATGATGACGGAAGTTGCAGTACTATCTGCCTAAATAGCGCGTAATTCGATTCTTCAAATCAGCGAAGAATCGCCCTTCACTATAATGCTCATGACTAGAAATATCAAACACAAAAAACAGTAATGGCGAAGTTTCAGGGATGCCAACTTAGTTAATGTATGAAAAACCACCAATTCAAGTTTTCCTATCAGCTAGTTGATTCATATTTTGTATGGCTAATAATGGCTACATAATACATATGAAGATGGCATAGATTGCAGCGTTACATCACTTAATTAAGGTTAGTTTTTCTTATCGAGCACATTTAGTAAATCCCTATTTAAATCTTTTAGTTAAAGGTGGACTAGACTCGTTATTCTCACCAATCGCGTGTTTTCTAAGCGTTAAATATTGCCATAAAAGAGGAAGCCCGCGTACATTTCACTGGCAGCTGTGTGTTTTGAACGCGGGCCAAGTAATACGCCGCTGATTTCATTTTTCACAGCGTGTCAAAATTACAGAAATTGTACCGAAGTATACAATTTGTTTTGTTACTCCAAAAATTAATGTTGAAAATGTTTACTACGTCGGTTGTCAACGAAATATTGGAATCGTGTTCGATGTGAGTGCGCTGGAAGGTTCTTATTCGCCGAATGCTACGTGTAGAGCCATTATACTCTGTTGGCATGAATGAACCCAGGGCACGGCTCTACCTGCGACCCCCCTCCTCGTCAAACCCTTCTCGTAAATGTTTATCCAATAGTTATCTTTCTACAAGCATATATGTTTTATATTACATAATATGAATATTTTAATTGGTTATTTGTAACATACTACAAAAGTTATAAAAACTATACCAAACTTATTTTGTGTTTAAAAATTAACTAGATACCTGCTAAGTGAGTAATGTATTCGCTTTCTTTACCTAGATAATTGACTTTTAAGGTTTTAATGTGTTGGCACCATAGTCGGGACTAGTATCATTTTCCATACGTTGTTAGTAGGTTCCAAACAATGGATAGTTATGTTTTATAATAAGAATTGGTGTCGCGAAAAAAGCGACAATAACGGATTTTCTACCTGCGCCATTTGAAATCAGCGACAAGTCAAATAAACGAACATCACAGAATTATATCTGCTCTGGGAATACCAGACTCTTCATGATGGAGTTTGAGCTGTTTATAAAGGCCTATTTTATATTGATTTTTTATTTCCATCGTACTTAAACCAGGTTTTGGACTGGCTAAATGATTAAATCAATTCAATCATTAAAGGTGTACTTAAAATCAGCCTTAAGAAAGCTTCGTCAATTATTTTTTTATATTTACATTTTTTTGTTTTATGGTGTTTTGTAATATTTTTTAAAATATTTACGTAAGTTTATATTTATTTCTATATTTTTGTGTTTCTAATTTTTATGATCAACTAAATCCAGATTTTGAAGGTAAGAGAGAATACAGAGAAACCTTTGTGTCACCAATTTCTTCATTGTTTTTTCAGTAGATGTATCCACTTACTTTAGCCTTTAGATGTATTTTACTTTAGCTTTCTTCGTTTTCCTCTTAAGTTTAACTGTAATGAGGTCTAGCTCAGTCGTTTATTTCGCGCATCTTGGATTCGGTATCACCTAGTTGAATGACCTTGGCTGCTGTAGGGATAATTTTCTGCTTATTTCATACATTCCGTGATAGTCGCTTTTTCATACTTGAAATTTGAAATAATTATATCCTCTAATGGAGGGTGTGGACGCATTAGATCACATTTAGCGTATTAGTGACTCATTGCGAGCGGGTCCTGAGTGGCGGGTAGCCACGGGACCAGGACCCAACTAGACCTATGCAGAGTAGGCTATAAAAGAAATAGGGCTACATATCCAGAGTACATAACTAGTCCAAGTAGACGTGACAGTTTTCTCTCTTACTTGATCAGAGAAAGGGACGTCTTTGCTACACCCTCGTCCTATGTAGGGGCAGCGATTCAAAAGGATAGAAGAGTTTTGCTATGGAATTAACATTAGGCTTCATTAGTATTGAGACTGGTAAGATAACAGGCTTCGAAGGTCACCGGCGCACGAGAAGAGCCCTCGTGTAGAAATTAATCCCGCTCGATTTTCAGTTCTGCGCATGCGCTGTCGATTTATTCCTAACCTACAAACTTAACCTGACAATACCGTAGTTTTTTAGTAGCTATATTTTAGTAAGTAATATAAGAACAGATTGGTAAAAGTACTAATTGTAATAAAAAGGGGTGCACAAAATAAATTATATATGAACCCGTTTCTGCATTGTAATTTCTGTAAATCTGGCGTTTTGTGTTAGAAATGTTTTTGGGAATGATCTTATCGGGCGCCGGCGACAGTACTATCTGACGTAAACACACTGTCACGTGGTTAAAGAAACGAGCTTCTTCGGTACACCCTTCACAATGTAGGAAAAGTTATACAGGAGCAAAAGTAGGCCTGCATTGATAAAGTGGGCGAGATATGACGATCTAAACTGTTTTGTAAACATCTCTTGTTTCTTAATGTAAAAAATGAAAATTATTTACGTGCTGTGTTGGTTTAAATAGTTACGTTAAATAGTAATATATTACTAATATACTGATCTTCGCCTCTGTTAGGAATATTTGTATACATTTAAGTACATTTTTCTGCATTTGCTATCCTAACATTAAAATATTACTCATTGTTAACGCGTTTCAGAATAAATCCATTCTCAAAACATTAAAAGTTATTCCGAAACGCGTCAACAAAGAATAATATTGTAATGTTAATAAAGGAAGAAAAATGTACTCAATTCTATAAAATTTATTATTTTTAGTTCAAGATTTTTTAATTTCAAGATTTACCGTTTTTATTTTTACGTATGTGCATTATCCTTATGTGTTTAATGTGATTCATTACACAGGCGTTACTCATTTAAAAACTCCCAGTACAGAGTAATGTATTCCCTTTTCCCATGATTCACCTTCCCATCCAACATTATCGAGTGCGTGCACGCATACACACACACACACACACACACACACACACACACACACACACACACACACACACACACACACACACACACACATACACTGCAATTTAAGCTGACAATATCTTTTTTTGTCTTATCATATCACAGGGGATTAAATTATAAGCAGGCAGGTACAGAAGAGTTTTTAATTATTATTCTATGCTAGTTTTATTTCATCGCAGTTAAATTCACCTTGCCCCCTCGCAAAGTTATTGCTTGCAAGTGTAATTGATAGCTACATAAATTTATAAACAACTATTTTTTTGCTACTATAATCGAACATTTTATTACTAAAGTAATATCTTACCTGGAATTGCTTGTAACATTATAGTCGCAGTAAAGAGCCAACCCGGTTGTAAAATAATTAATAACGGTCAATTAATTTAGAAAACCCAATTATAAACCAATTAGCAAGCTATAAACGACAGACAATAAGAATCCGCCTATTGCAACAATTACCCGACACAAGAGTGAATAGGTCGGTGAAATGAAATTGTACAATATTCATTATAAATTAGAGGTTATGTAAGAAAAGGTAATTTTTTTAGCAGTATATTTAGATTGAGTAGATTTGTTTCTGTGTAATGGCGGATTGCAATAAATAATAAAGCCACATAATAGTTGAATGCTTATGTAAAATAGGTTTAAAGCAACTTGTAAAGGCTGTGGACTGAGAGTGGATGCTTTTTGTAGAGCAGAGTTTCCTTGCCCGTGAGAGGATCGTCAGGCAGCACTTATAGGTAGTGTGTTGAAGAAAAAGAATTTAATGTAGCAAAGAAAATTTGCCAACGCCAAAAACGCTCTTTGAAAGATATCTTTACTTTCTCATTGCTTCCTTTTCGACGTTTATATGTGAAACAAATAGAAATTTTTTAAAAGTCAATTCATACTTGTCAACAAAGGAAATTTTATTTAGTTTGTTTTATTTTATAATTACAATTAATATAAATATGTGTATGCATATGTCAGAATAACAATATTAAGTGGCAAAATAGAAAGCGAATTTCCTTCTAATTTCTTTTCTATGTATGGTGTTGGACTATTATTTTTTATTGTTACTATTTAAATACTTTTTTTCGTCGCTTGCACTGTGTTGTAGTTTCTTTTCGCTCTCCTATCGCACTGTCCGTTTGTGAAGCAGGGTCCGATACCGTTAATGCAGTTTCTTTGTTTATTTTATTCTTTTCATTCATTTTTAATCGTTGAGCATTATTTATGATATTGTGGGGTAACCATGCCAACAATTTAAGGTTGTACAATGAAGGTTTCGACAACAACCAGATGGTGGTAAAAGAGAAATGCATATACACCTTTTTAAAAAATTTCTATATATGGGAAAGTTGCCTCAGTGCCAAGGAATCAGACTTCGAACATGAAGATACTCAGTTCGAATCCAGCTCAAAGATTGTTGTAGAGGGTAAGAGAGCGAGAAATTTGCAAGCTCAAAGTCAAGACATTTGCCAGCTTTAAGAAGAAAATATGAAACCCATTGTAGGAAGAAAAAATATCAGTCAGTCAGTAGGAAAAGAAGGGGGATTGACGGCCCTCGATGTTATGCAGCGTCTTTTCGTCGCTTGTATTGTGTTGTGGTTTCTTTTCGCTTTCCTTTCGCATTTACGTTTTTGAAGTAAGTTTCGATACCGTTAATCCAGTTTCTTTGTTTATTTTATTCTTTTCGTTCACTTTTAGGCCTAGAGTATTATTTAAGATATTGTGTAGTAACCATGGCAACAACTTAAGGTTTTACATTGGAGGTTTATCTTACAGATCTTTGAGAAGTTAATTTCTAGCTATGGTAAGTTGACTCAATGTCAAAAAGCGCTAGACTTCGAAGATACTGAGTTCGAATCCGACCTAGACCCTCATATTTTTATAATTTAATTTAATTCTGGATGGCTACGATTATTTGAAACATTTGGAGTAACTGACTGACTCTCCTTTTTTGTGTGACATTTTTCGTTTTCTATGTATTAATACATGTGTATAGTAAGGTTGTTTGTGGGACATAAAACAGTGTGGGAAATGACTCGTTAACTTATAGGCGAGAGAAGGTTTCATGCGTTTCAGCAAAAAACTAAATCAATTGATAATTGTTATTAATTATGTTTTCCGTAATATACGAGTGATTCCGGTTTGTGGAGTTATTTATTGTTTAAAGTGAAAAACTGATCAATTAACAAGCACTGTAACTCATTCGCCTTATAGGCATCCTGTAGCACTTGAAAGCACGCATAGCTGTAACTCCTTGGTATTATACTGTCTGTTAGGCATATGTACTTTAGCTGTCCATGTTTTATAAATGTACTCGATATACAAATTGTATTTAAAAAAAGCTATCATCAAAATTTAGTTAAAATTATACATCGTTATTTTAATATTTTCTGAAAAATATCGCAATGTTATTTAATAATACAAAAGAATTGTTTTTAAATTGTTTTTAAAACCTAAATATAAGTTTTACATGCTGCATATGTAAAGACCATCAGGTTGTCACAGTCTTTGTCAAATATTACCAGGCACTAATTATTCCCTTGTGTATTACTACATGTAGTAACATTTTAACTAGGAATCTACAGTAATTTATAACGCTATAGGTCAATGTTTTTTTAACTAAATTCGAGTCAAGGCACTAAAAACAACAGTAGTCAACCATTCTGCCAACTGTAATTCCCCTTACGTATAATAAACGTCGGTCGATTCATGGTTAATCACAACTAAAAGCCCTTCTGTTTAGTATGCAATGCGCGGAAAGTTAAATTAAATGGGAATACACACTCCCAACATGACAAATAACAAGTAAAATCCAGCACAAGTGGGCACAGCAAGTCGGGATATGCTTGGTTAGAATTTGTTGCCTCTGTCATTAGTACTTATTAAAGATCGTGTCTGTGTTGTTCGAATCTACCGTCTAATGGGATAGTCACCTTTGCTGGATGAATATCAGTGTTGCCTAACTTCACGGTTCCTGATCCGACTCTCATCAGAGCTATGTAGCTTTGTTCCACGATCTGAATGTTGTCAATTGAGACCTTTGTTTGCCTAGTGCAATCGGATCCAGATAAATCCATCATATAGGTCGCAGAGTGTTATCCTGCATTTAGTCCTGCACACACGAATGGTCCTTACACCCACGCAGTTTTAGTATATTCCTTCCGACTTCATGACATTGCCTCTGCAATGTCGTTAGAGTATCCACAAGAAGGATGTTTAAAATCAATTGAGTCTCAGTTAATGCTTGATAATGGAGACACAAAATTTAGTCTTCGAATTTTAACTCGCGCGCGCGCGCGCGCGCACACACACACACACACACACACACACACACACACACACACACACACACACACACACACGCTCACACTCAACACACACACACACACACACACACACACACGCGCGCGCGCGCACACACACACACACACACACACACACACACACACACACACACACACACACACACACACACACACACACACACACACACACACATGTATATGTGTATATAAAACGACTAAAGTTATTCAAATACAAAAATATTTATTAATTTATGAACATAAATTAACAAATATTCTTGTATTTGAATAACTTTAGTTGTTTTTAGTATTATACAAGAAAACGTATATATACATACATACAGTATATATGTTTGTGGGTGTGTGTATGATAACTTTTATCATTCAAGGAGACAATATATTTTAGACTAAATAAATGTGCATCATAGTCTAAGCTAGTTTGTAATATTCTAGTGGGTTCAGTTTTTACTCCAAATAAAACCGACCTCAGGACGTCCTCTTTCCCACAACGACACTGTCATTACTGAGGCTCATAAATAAGGGAAATACTTTGACATTTCATGACACTGAAACTTACGCAATCAGTAGACTATTTGATACAGTTTGTTCGGATAAGTCAATGGACTCTTGCCAACATTGTAAAACTAATTATACCTTCTTGCTCTGAATATACTTTGTTGTGTTAATAGTACATTATTATTGGCTGTTGAGAAATATTTTCAGACGATGAAAGTTGAACATGACCGCCATCTTTGATTGAGAGCAAGATTTCGCAAAACGTTCAAGCGGCCGGCCTCCAGCGCGTTTGTTTAAATATTACATGTACAGGTGATTGTAGTAATCTCTCTCTCTCTCTGTGCGCCCGTGCGGATCCTCAAATAGCATAGACATTTTATTCTTGATGAGTAAGGAGGAGTCCATTTTAAAGGAGAGTATTTAAGGGTTTAAGATAAGACAGAGACGTACAATAAAAACAAAAATTATTTAAAGTCAATTCATATTTGGGTAAACAAAGAGATGGTTTATTTTAAATACTTCTTATTACAATTATAATTTTAAAAAATACGGTTAATATTAATTAATTGTGATATTAATGAATTTATTAATATAAATAAAGTAGCATGATATATGCGTTAAAACAGCTGTTTTAAAACATAACTTATGACATA
This sequence comes from Prosapia bicincta, assembly GCA_036971475.1. Lineage (NCBI taxonomy): Eukaryota > Metazoa > Arthropoda > Insecta > Hemiptera > Cercopidae > Prosapia > Prosapia bicincta. The sequence goes on along the minus strand of JBAIZL010000004.1, from coordinate 2,702,206 downwards.
AAACTACTGTTTTATGGGATCGTATGTTATCACTTATTTTAACTCCAATGGCACGAAATAACTATTACATGCTTTGCCCCTATAGAGAAATGTTTTTCTCCCATATAAAACTAAATGTAATTAGTTAATTGTAATTATTGATTTGATAATTGAAAAAAAAACTTTGGGTCATCCTTTTCAAATTTAAAAACACGTATTACAACTTTAGTGGATGAATGAAAAATATAGGAAGATCCTAATAAAGAGATTTATAAGAAAAGTGTGAACTAATAGAAGAAATTGAACAAAATGCAAGCACGCAAGCACGCAAACGCGGAATTCTTCAGTTTCTTCACAGGTAATCAGATATACATCTTTCTTTCTGCGTTAGTGGAATTGTCATTCGATTGTTTACGCACTCCGACGGGTTAAGATCAAGACGAAACGATCCGTTGCACCCTCGTCCTAAGTACAATCTGGCCTACTCTGCTGCACAGATCGATAAAATACTTGAAGGGACACCTTAGTACTCACAACCCCTTCGGGCACACTATGCTGACCAAAACCGTAATCCTCTTGGATTATTCCCTACAGTGGCATGAAAAATGCGTTCAGCGAAAGATGCATACAGGAGAAAATGATAGGAATTGATGAGGGTAAATCGTAAATTTGATAAGCGAAAAAAGCGTACAATCAGACTCCAATTGTCAATCCCCGTCATCTACCCCTAAACTATTTGTTAATAACCTTCAAGGTTTTAGATTTTTCCAGACAAAATGGGTCATAAAAGAATGTCCACTTTGTCAGTGGTCACTTTGCTTTTAACCGTCGAGGTGTGTTATTTAATTGAAAACCCGTTATCAAAAGAGGCTGAAACTTCGATTCCTCTGCACATGAGACTGGAGTTACACTTAGAAGGAAAGAGAAGAAAAGCAAAGTATATTAACAACTTGAAGCAACTGTGGTGAAATGTTTATATTAATTAAAACAACCTCTACCCACAAATTCAACAAATTTTATTTAACCTTAAGGTTAAATAAAATTTGTTGAATTTGTGGTGAGAGGTTGTTTTAATTAATACAAAGTATATTAAGTCGGACGAAAGAGTTTAAAAAAACAGTCCAAAAATACCTAGAAACTGGAGACCAATGTATTGTTTAGGATTTTGTTCCTACATCGAAAAAAATGGATAAGATTAGATCCAAAAAGTTAGATGGTGAGATCAAATAAATTGGTCGAGTTGTAATATAGATTAAAATGAAAAAGAAATTTCTAAAAAATTAAAAAAAAATATAAAACAAATAAGTTACCAAGGCTTATTTTTTAAATACGAAAAAATGATAGCGCAACATATCTCTATCATTTTGTCAGTCCAGAGCCTGGAAAAGTGTGATGGACAACAGGTTTAATAGATACGGTTTTAAAGGATTTCCAGCCCCGAGAGACTAAAAGACATCTAAATTTAGCTCAGAGGTAAACTCATTTATATAACTCATTGATTTTAAAAGACCTGTGTACTCCTTAAAAGAAAGTTGTATATATTTTTCGCCTGACCCAATAGTCTGACGTCGTAGCTTACCCTTGTGATCTATCAAAACTTGACCCTATACGCATCTTTCCCAATATTTCTGGTGTACACATATTTCGTTGTACGCATCTTTCGTGCATTTTTCACTACTATCCAAGGTATCGCAACCCTCTATAAAAATACAGTCCATGATTTTCCCATCTTTTAGCGCTACCGAAGCATTATTATAACCTCTTGGATATACCATGATACTAACATGAGCCGTTTGGTTATTGCATACAGAAAAAAAGATCTAAATAACTCTAACAAAAGAAAAATGTATACTTTGGTTATATAATAAAAGGATATCTTATGCGGTCTTTTCTGTAAGATAATTTTATAAGAAATTAGAAGAGATGTTTAGTGAAAATCACACATTGAAAGCATCAACTTGAACTATTAAAACGTCAACGGTACTCATCTACACTGCTGCAAAATTGGCCAGAATGATCGCCAACGTCCATTGAGGATATGTCGCTGACAGAAGAAGACTGTACCGGTCCAGTAGGACTTGTGTACAGTCAGGTACACCTTATAATGCGTGACGATCCAGGGGTAGTAGGGGGCCACAACAAATCCGACGATAATATATATATATATACATACATACATTTATTTATTATCACTTTCACTATATGTACTTAAACAAGAATCTTACTTGGTATTTGTACGAGTTAACTTTCAAAGATTGATAATATCTCCATTGTCGAAATTTTTACTTTCAAGCATCAGAGTTGATGCCCGATAATGGAGACACTATCAATCTTTGAAAGTTAACTCGCATAAATACCAAGTAAGATTCTTGTTTAAGTACATATACTGAAAGTGATAAGTGAATACAAAAAAACAGTGTTGCAAAGTTAAATATATAGGTTAAATATATATAGGCTGAGGCCTATAGCTTACATTATTGTAATTTTCATTCCTGATGATGTTGGTACTGTTTACCAACGAAAAGCTTTGGATATAAATTAATAAATATTCTTGTATTTGAATAATCTATGTTGTTTAAAAAAAAAATATATATATATATACGCACGCGCGCGCGCGCGTGCGTGTATTTACGAAACAAAAGTTGGTTTTGGCAAAATAGGGGAGACTGGCCAAAGGCATAACCAGTACGATGTATTAGAAGGGGCATGGCCCTGAGGAAATTTTGTAAATTTTAATCTATAGAAATCATATTTTACGCTATTTTGACATTTGAATTATACAATTGTTGGGTCGTGTGGCAGCTGTTTTGCTAAAACATACTAGGTTATAAAATACATTTTCTAAAAATGATTTATTAAAGTAATCTAACCACCAACAATCAATAAGTTTTAAAGTGAAGGCAACAAGCTTTGACAAATTGAAATGGAGAAGTTGAGAAAGGAATTCGCGTCACATTGTAACTTAGCTACCCATGCCATTTTATTTTGAAAGTCCCTTGCCTATTAAACTCACACCACGTCCAGTAGACGCGTTTCTCAATCTATTGTCTACAATTATAATTCCGTCTAAATACAATGAAAGGCCGTATTGTAAATCACTCATTGTAAACCTATTCAGGTAAACCTGTCTCCTTGGTTTTTGTTCTGGCCCGTCTCGGGAGACCGTGTTTTGAGTTGTGAAGCGTCCTTCAGTGACAATTTGGATTCACGTTTGACACATTTATGACAGGAGTTAAATCAATATATTTTGGGCTGGGAAATGGGTGACCATCTGGACAAGTAATCGCAAATATTTCTGGACAAATATTTCGGGGTATGCCCCAACAACCAATTCGGTTCTGCTTGAAAATTTTGGATATTGATGTCTCAAAAACACAGGCTTTAGGTGTATTTTGGATTTTGTTAGAATGCTAGATGATTTAATATCAGAATGAATTATTAACATAAACACTATACCAAAAATGTAGGAGAAAGTAAACAATTAGCTACTATTTTTCCTCTTTGTGTTTGAAATTTCTGGGCCTCAAGTTCCCGGAACTTCCCTTATGTACGCCCTTAGTAGGTTTACCTTTATAGATGTACGAACGACCCTACAGATTTGAGGCACGAAATTTAACTAGAGCTGGGGGGGATTATGCGCCTTATATATATATATATATATATATATATATATATATATATATATATATATATATATATATATATATATATATATCATATGCCACGATTCAGAATTTTCATTTCTATATCCTTCACAGGCAGTAAAGGGAAGTCCTAAAACCTACCCTACTTATATAACCCATTCCTTGTGCACGTTGACTCCAGTTCATCGCTGCAGCAATGGATAAACTGTACTGCATCAGCCTGAATAATGCTCAGCAGTCGTGTGCAGTATTTCTATAACAGAGTTGTCCAACTTACAAAGGTCGGGGGGGGGGCAAACCGCGGGCCACACCAATGTGCGGTGCAGGGTCAGACAAATCTATTTATCATTTTACAAAATTGCTGCTCAGGGGGAAACATTTTTACAATTAGATGCAAAATTGTGAATTTTGAGGCATTTAGGTGGCTACAACTGACTAAAACACTGAACCAATTTTGTATAACTTTATTAAATGACTATTACCTTTTTAAGTTTCAAAAACTATTGGGGGGGGGGACTCAGAACCAGCCGGCTGACATGCTGGGCCGCCACTTGGAAAACCCTGTATTATAGGGTTGTAAGTATTCCTCCACTAGTTCCAAATTTCAAGAGGTCCTAGTTAGGTTTCACAACTTCCAATCATTAAATTCGATTCATAGGTTTCATATTACAAGTGAATCAAAAGTATAATCAAGTTTTTATTTTCAATTGTTAATAGAATACTTTTCTTTATCCAGACAGGGTTTAAAAATACATTTGTTTTAAAACTTTTAGTGGTTGACAGTTAATGTTAAGAAAGTTCATGGGTACGCGGGGCAGGATAATGAGAATTTTAAACAATTATTATTCTTTTCCGTTTCGTAATCACGCAAGGTTTAATTTAACAATGGAATCTATTGAGTACTTGTGCGGTCGATTTACTTGGAACCAACAGGTGCAATTGGTTTGTTTCACTATTACGTAGGGATTTTCAAATATATTTCCTAATATAATGTGTTTTTGATGTAACAATTGTTTTAAATTTAACTGATCCCACCCCCCAACAACAAGGGATACGCAAAATTGTAATTTTTGATTGAGGGGTACAGTCTTTGAAAAAAATTAAGAACCCCTTTGCTAGTCATATCGTCATATTTAGCTTACATTAAGTGATAACATACGTTTTTTAAACAGCTGATTTTATGTTAGAGGTTATATGCTGGAACAGCAGGTCATGTTTCTTTATTTATATCTATTGTAATCATTTAATAAAAAATAACTAAATCAAAATTTTTCTTTGTTGACTTAAATAGGAATTGACTTTTAAAGGATTTTTGTTTATATTAGGCCTACTTGTTTTACTTGACAAAAACAATAGAGAGTACAGTAACGAAATTGTAATTAATAGACAATTATAAACTATTAATTATAAATATACTGTAGCTGAATTTAATAATAAATAAATAAAACCTCCTAACCACAAACTTTATCTATTTTACCCTTATGTACATTTCAGTTACCAAGTAAGCATTCTCAGTGGGTAAAATAAATAAAGTTTGTGGTTAAAAAAAAGCAGTCTGTATGTTATTCCTCTGAGGATGGTTACTTGGTAACTGAAATGTACATAAGGGTAAAATAAAGAATATTTTTGGTAAAGAGGTTTTTATGTATTTATTATTAGACAATTAAAAACCTTTGCTACAAATATTTATACAACCTATAACACAGTTAGCAACATCGGAATGTTACAAAAGACGGATTTTTTTGTAATTTTTTATGATGTTATGTTCGCGAAATCTACTTAAAGGTAGTGTAAATATTTTTGAAGAGTTTATAATTGTTCATTAATTTTTTTAATGGACTCTGGCCACATTATAATTTTGTTTTTTACATTTTATAAGAGATCTGATACTAAAAATAATTTTTTCTTTGGCAAATTTGAGCCAATTTTTAGAGCTACAACCTCGTAGATACATAATGAGCAGTGTTTTGCCATTAAAGATATTTTGAGAAAAAACCGAACAATGATTTTGCATTTCGATTGAAGGGGAACCCCTTAAGTACTATTCACTGTGTACATACAATTTAGTGTATTGTTAAGCATGAAATAGCATTTATATAATAGTAGGCTATTGGTTAGATTTTATATGAAAGTAGTTTTAAGATTTACAGATCAATTTATAGTTGATTTTTGTAACAAGGTAAATTTTAAATATTCTCTAACACGTTAGTAAAAAAATGTATTCAACTGTTATTATGCTTAATTATAAGTAAATAAAACCTCTTAAACTACAAAAACATTTATTTATTTCCTGGTGTACATTTCTACTGCAAAGTAATCATCTTCAGAGGAAATTATTACAAGAAATATGTGCATCATTTTGTACAAGTTTTGTAGTAATTTCCTCTAAAGATGATTGCTTTGAAATAAAAATGTACACCCAAGATAAATAAAAAAGTGTTTGATGTTTTATTTATTTATAATTAAAAATTACACCACAGTTGCTACAAGTTGGTTTTATGATACTATGCTGTTATCCTTACAATCCAAAAGTCGAATAAAACAGTCGTCATCGATCACTATATATTTGATTACAAATTGTAACAGAAGTGATATTGGAACTTGGAACTGAAGAATGGCGTTCTTTGTTCTCCAATCCTTTGCCAACAGGCCATAAAACGCATTTCTATAAAAAGGGGTAACACTGTCACAAAGCTGTAGGCTTCAAGGACAAAAGGGCACCGTTAGCTTAACGAGGGTAGGCTCTTCAGTGTGATTGATAGACTGTCAAAATGTGCCCCTGAGAGCCCACTTTTATAAAATATTTCAAAGCTACAAGTCAATTATTATTTTCAAGGAAAACGTGTCCCACAAAATTGCCCATGTTAAATATTTTTGAGCTTCTTACTACAATGGAGAGGATTTGATTAATCCTGTCCTCTCGGAACATCCGGGTCTCAAAAAATCCGCAAGAAAGGTTAGTAAAGGTACGTCTCACCTAGTGGGACGATAACCATACTTAATCCACAAGTATGGTTTGATATGGGTTAGAATCCTCCACGCTCAACGACTCGGTTGAAATAGCCAACTTACTCGGTTCGAATTTCCCCTACGATTTTACTTAGCTACAGATAACCTATTGAAAACGGTATATCAATTACCGATAAATTAGGTTGCTGCTAACAAACATAATTTGTAACGGATAACCAAGAAAGATAGTTGTGTATAGCCAACTGATTTAGTTTAGTGTAACGGTGTCGCGAAAAAAAGAACAATGAAATTATTGAAATATTATGAAATATTGTTTTCTGATTTACAACACACTTGGAACCAGGTTTGGAACTGTCTAAACGATAATAAATCAATTTTATCATTTAGTCGTGTTTAAAAAAACAGCCTTAAGAAAAGTTCATCAATGATTTTTTCATATTTATGGTTTATATTTTTTTTGTTTTGTATTATTTTTTTAGAATATTTACATAAGTTTATATTTAAGTCTATATTTTTGTACGTTTTTCTTTTTTTATAACCATCAATTTAATCCAGATTTTGAAGGTAGGAGAGAGTACAGAGACAAGCCTTTATGTCACCATTTTCTTCATATTTCTTCATTGTTTTTTCAATAACTCTATCCACCTCCTTATACTTCATTCAGCTTTCTTCGTTTTCGTTCCAAGTTCAACTGTAGTGGGCAGTGGAAGTGCAACTTGTTCGCTTATTTCGCGCATCCCGCAATCGTTATCACTTGGTTGAATGACCTTGTCTGCGGTAGGGTAGTTTCGCCACTTATTTCTCACATTCCGTTATGGTGGCTTATTTCACTGGTCGCTTTTTACATAAATTCAGTGTAACAACACATTAGGCCTACCTTTACATTTACAAATGGGCACGCAATCCCGGCTGGGAAAAAAAAACAATGAACCTTTTCGCATTTCTTTAATTTCTTCAGTATAGTCAATGGCTAGAAGACGCCGCGTTTATTCTGAGACTCGTCGACGAGGCACTAAGCGGAGACAGGGTTCTTCCGGGATTCGGGGTTTCTGAGACGTAATCATAATTAATTAATAAGATCGAGTTTGGTTGTTACAATTTATTGGTAGGCTATAGTTGCAGACTGGTAAACCGACTGTAGTATGTCTGCACAGGCAAGCCAACTAAACCGGCCTTGTTTGAGGCGTCGGGTGCGTTTAATAGCCTCGTACTACGGCAGTTTCGGGTTTATGGCTTGTGCAGTGCTCTCGTAAAATCCATATATCAGGCCGGCCTTATCCAATTACGCTCTTGATACGTTATGTTGGGATACGGACGTGCGTTAGTTTGGATTTGTTTAATATGGGCCGCTATTACCAATGTGAACTGCAACTATAGGCTATGTGTTAACGCTTGTTAGAATGTGAATAGGAGTTGAATCTTGGCTAGGATCAAGGTATAGAGAACTCTACGGGTATGGAAAAATACCTTTGTTTATAACTTACCTCGCCAATGGTAACGGAGTGTAAGGCTTCTACGTGGTAGAATCATTCATTATTTAGCTTTACATACGTATATCACATGATATTTAGCTTTACTTACGTATATCACATGATATTTAGCTTTACTTACGTATATCACATGATATTTAGCTTTACTTACGTATATCACATATTTAGCCTCACTTGCGTCTATCACATAGTAAATTATTTAGCTTTACTTACTACAAATATCTCATGATATTTAGCTTTACTTACGTATATCACATATTTAGCCTCACTTGCGTCTATCACATAGTAAATTATTTAGCTTTACTTACTACAAATATCTCATGATATTTAGCTTTACTTACTACAAATATCTCATGATATTTAGCTTTACTTACTACGTATATCACATGATATTTAGCTTTACTTACGTATATCACATGATATTTAGCTTTACTTACGTATATCACATATTTAGCCTCATTTGCGTCTATCACATAGTAAATTATTTAGCTTTACTTACTACAAATATCTCATGATATTTAGCTTTACTTGCGTATATCACATGATATTTACCTTTACTTACTTCGTATATCTCATGATATTTAGGCTTACTTGCGTGTATCACATGATAAGTTATTTAGTTTCACTGTTTTAATCACATGGTAAATACCTCCACTGGGGTACGTTAGATATTATCTCGAATTACTTTGCCTGGTTTAGTCTTTATTGTGTAAAGTGTAATGTTCTTTATTTAATGTTGTTGGAGCTTAAAGGATGTTGTTGTCTTGGAAGGACTTTCCCCAATAATATTTACAAAGGGTACTTATAGATTTTCGATTAGTTATAAACTTTTAATAAATATTTTCTACTATTGTAGCATTAATATTATCCTAAAGCGTACAGTAACTCCTTGAGTGGATTCGTGATTTTTCATGCCACTTTTTCGCGCAGATACTTTTTGTATATACTGTTAAACAATAATTGCCTCTATGCAGTCATGCATTTAGAAACACATGAATTAATAGCGTTAATTTTTTGAAATAAAATCCAGGAGAAAAAGAAATAGCTCTTTTGTAAATGACAATTCCTGGCTTAAATCTACTTGCCAAATGCGGGCCTCCAACAATATACTGTATAGGATAACTAAGGACGATTGTAAAAGAAACGATCCAATCCAATGGACCTTCGGAATCGACTCTCCTATTAAAATGTAAACCTATAGCGTTCTACCGAAACATCCGTGTCAATACACTAATAAAACCACCACAAAATAACTTGTGTGGCGGAATGTATGAAAAAAGCGACCAGTGAAATAAACTACCTTCACGGAATGTGCGAAATAAGCTGCCAAACTACCCTTACCGCCGCCAAGGTCATTCACTCAATGGATACCGAATCAGGAATGCGAGAAATAAGCGACCAAGCTACACAAACATGGAGGAGAAACAGTTAAACATGGAAGAGAAACGAAGAAGGCTGAAGTATAAGAATGTGGATACAGCTATGAAAAAACAATGAAGGAAATGGTGACACAAAGGCTTGTCTCCATCCTCCCTCCTTCTTTCAAAAGTTGGATTAATTTGATGGTTATAAAAAAGAAAAACGTACAAAAATATAGAAATAAATATAAACTTATGTAAATATTTAAAACACGATATTAAACAAACTCTCTTAAGAAGAGTGTGGAATACCCAGAGATCCACGATCCAGATCTGGACATTTTACATGTCAGGGCTCAGGTCGAAGAACCGTAATAGCAGCATATTTCATTGGTCGCTTTTTTCGCGACACCTTTATAGCTATCATAGACAAAATAAAAGTGTTGTCCATGCTAAATTTGTAATGTTACTGTATACACAGTTCCCCTTTCAATCACAGACTGCCACTCCGCTGAATATATCAAGTGTAGATGTAAATGTTACCGTCTTCCCACTACACAGACACACACAGACAAAGTGTAGGCATAGGCTTTCATATCTTATTTACTCTGCAATATATTGTATCCAGAACCCTCCTTAATGGTGGTACCGGGTACTTAGTGCAAATGATACTGTTTGTTATTCATAATGAACCATCTTATATTGTTTAATCATTGTGACGGTTGAATTATGCATACTGCGACCCAGCTGCATTCCTTTAGTTATTGTTTGACCAATAGATGGAGACTGTGCTTCGGCCTTGGAACGTCTGTTTATCTTTTTAGCTCTAAAGAAGAGTTTCGTTTCAAAGGTTTCAAGTGTAGGCCTAGACAAACTTTATATCCTCATCAACATCCTAATCGATAAATTCCTAATACACGCTGGAATTATAAGAGCAGAAGAATGTCTTATTATACTCCAGAAAATAACCACTCACCTTTGCCTTTACAAGTTGTTTTGGAATTACATAATACCGCACGAGATTTACTTTCAAAATTTTTTAAGTTACATGTTTATTAGATGTTAGTTTGTACAGATTAAACGTGAATATTTTATACTCTAGTAATTTTCACTTAGTTTTATGTACGCCTAAAATTAATCTGATACACAGCAGAATGGCAATATTATGAAAAGTATTTTTATATTCCTGTATTTGTATGTTTAATGTGTACCTAGCTTGTCATATGTCTTACACTTATTTTTTTTGTAACCTGTCATGTGTATTACATTCACAAAATAAAGTTTTGTATATAATTTTATCATTACACTACACGAAAAAACCTAACTTCCTCACATTGCACTGTCCCTTCACAGTTAAATTTCATTTATCGTTTAAATTCAAATAATTTCAGCAAAGCTTTCTTTAAAGCAATGTTATATTTTTCAAAGTTTAGCCTTACGTGACGTATTCACCGTTACTTACAATACTCTAAAATTATTATTCAACTAAAGTCTATACAGCAAAGACGATGGTTATCCTAACCTTGCTCTATCGCATTGTTGTTTTGACAACAAAATAATTTCAATTAATAACATAACTTAATGCAATCACAGTAACGGAACACTGTTTTTTATAATTATTAGTCTATTTATGTATTAAAAAATCATGACCTAACCTTGTTTCATCTTATTATTTATATTAGTAAATTTTATTAAATATAAGTAGGCTAGCATTTGTAAAAGTATAATTATAAATAGTAACAAATCTATTTTTTTCATAATTTAGCAAATCTTTTAATTCGTTATTTAAAACAAACTAAAAATAAAACCTAGCCTTGACTTATTACATTATCGTTTTAAATGTAAAATATTTGTTTAATGTAAAGAATATTTCTATTTGCGTACGTTTTAAGTGTAAAAAACAATATTTCTTATAATAACGTATTGTACAGATATTCTGTTATAAGGTACACAGGATCGAAAAGAAATTCTTTTTATAAAGTATTAAAGTTTTAATTGTAAAGTGTTTGTAAATTATAAAAAATGTTGTAATGGCGTACATATTACCTGAGTATAATAGGGGTTCAATTGTTTGTAATACATTATTATAGGTTATTCCGTTATGGGATACACAGGAAGGAAAAAATTATATAACCTAACCTTGTAATATTGCGTCAACGTTTAAAGTAAAGTAATTGTATAGTACAAAATATTAGCAATGACGTATTACCTGAATAGAATAGGGGTTCTATTGTTTGTAATACATTATTATAGGCTATTCCGTTATGGGATACACAGGAAAGAAAAAAATTATATAACCTAACCTTGTCATATTGCGTCAACGTTTAAAGTAAAGTATTTGTATAATATAATTTTTTTTGTAATGGCTTTACATATTACCAGTAACAAAATATTATTGCTTATAACAATTTATATTTTTCATTATAATCTATACATGATAGAAAAATTATAACTCAACCATGCCATTTTGTATTATCGTTTTCAATATTACGTATTTGCATCCTATACGGCGTCCCAGGTTAAGTCGAGGCAAGACAGGTAGATGGGGATCGACCTGGGCCTATGAATAGGCCGGGACAGCCCGGCGAGAACATCCATTGCGTCCGCCGATTACGCTATTCAAAACCTTAATTTAATAAATACGCATTATATGGGAAATACGTTGAAAAACGTTTTCTCAATTGCTAATAAAAAAACAATTGCATATTTGTCTCATTCTAATCAGCCGAGTTTAAGTGTGATTACTGGCTATGCTTCGTATAGCGTAACTTTCCTTCGGTATAGGTAATCACCCTTAATGTCGGCCGATTAACAAGAGACAAACACGCAATTGTTTGTTTAATAGTAATTATGAAAACCATATATTCGTTTTTCCATATAATGCGTATTTATTAGATTAAGGTTTTTAAGTGGAGTAAACGGCGATGCGTCACTAATGGATGTTCTCGCCGGGCGGTCCCAGCCTATTCATAGGCCCAAGTCGGTCCTAATCCCCAGCTACCAGACTTGACTCAACTTAACCTGAGACGCCATATAGATAAATAATTTTATAGAAACATATTTGCCGTATCAAACCGCCAATTTTTTACAGGGCTATAACTCTTCCGTTAGAACCATAGAGTCTATATATAATGAAAACATGGGTATATACCATTATTATGACAATGTTCACAAATAAGAAGCATAGTTGAACCCTATAAGTTTAAAGCTTTCTTGATATGTTAATATAACGAACTCGTTGTTGACCTGTGCCTTCACTTGTAGGTTTTATGTATTATAAAAAGCATTAAGTGAAACGCTGACCAGAGTTATGCTGAGCCAGAGTAAGGCCTGTTAATTGAATTAGGGGTCCCGACAACTGGCAAGTGCAAATAATAGCACTCACGTTATAATTAGGCGAGTTTATAGCCGAGGGAACATTAATTGTTTTTTGTAGGCGACCAATGAAATCCGAAACATGTGTGCCGCGTCTTGCGCTCTTTACTGCCCGACGTGAAAAAACCCAGCAGTACAAAGAAGCGCTTTGATTTCATTGGCCATTTACGGTTTCGTTTAGAATCGTGTCGGGTTCTGATTGGCTTACAGGTGTTGGTACGAGGTCGATTGTAAAAAAAGCAAAAAAAAGCACAGCCACAGCGGTATTTGTAAACACATAGATAGTGTAACAGTTTGGCTTTCCAGAGATTGCTGATAATTAATGGTGATAATTGGTTTCCTTTTGCAAGTGCCTTGTCTCTTAAACAGCGAAGGTGTTTTACCTCTGAGCGTTTTATAGTCTCTTTTTAAGCAGGCGAAAGCAGTGGGCTTAAAGTTTATTCAATTTGGGGCCGTTACCATTCTAGAGTTTCTGTCTAAAGAGGTGAAAGCAGTGGGCTTTAAAGTTTATTTAATGTGGGGAGGGGTAGGCATTTTATAGTTTTTGTCTCAAGAGGCGAAATCAGTGGGCTTACAGTTTATTCAGTTTGGGACTGCTATCATTTTATAGTTTCTGTATAAAGAAGCAAAAGCAGTGGCCTTGGCGTTTATTTAATTTTGGAGGGGAGGGGGTAGCAATTTATAGTTTCTGCCTGATGAGGCGGAAGCAGAAAATAAAAACATTGAGGCTTAATGTTTTTTTCAATTTGGAAGCGTTAGCATTTTATTTTATATTTTATGTATAAAGAGGCAAAAGCATTGGTCTTAAATTTTATTTAATTTTGGGGGTAACATTTTATAGTTTCTGCCTAAAGAGGCGAAAGCAGTGGGCTTAATGTTTATTGAATTGGGGGGTGCTTAGCATTTTATAGTTTTTGTATAAAAAGGCGAAAACAGTGGGCTTAAAGTTTATTCAATTTTTGGCCGTTACCATTTTAGAGTTTCTGTAGAAAGAGGCGAAATCAGTGAGGTTGAAGTTTATTTTATTTTGGGGGATTAGCATTTTATAGTTAATTTTATTTGGGGGATTAGCATTTTATAGTTAATTTTATTTGGGGGATTAGCATTTTATAGTTAATTTTATTTGGGGGATTAGCATTTTATAGTTAATTTTATTTGGGGGATTAGCCTTTTATAGTTAATTTTATTTGGGGGATTAGCATTTTATAGTTAATTTTATTTGGGGGATTAGCATTTTATAGCTTTTTTCAAAAGAGACGAAAGGAGTGGGGTTAAAATTTATTATATCTGGGGGGCGGGTATTAGCATTTTATAGTTTCTGTCTAAAAAGGCGAAAGGAGGGGAATTAAAGTTTATTTTATTTGGGGGGCTATCTGTATAAAGAGGTGAAAGCAGTGGGCTTAAGGTTTGTTTAATTTGTTTAATATTTTATAGTTTTTGTCAAAAGTGACGAAAATAGTAGGATTAGAGTTTATTTTATTTGGGGCGTTACAGCATGTTTTACATTTTACATTAGTAAAATTTCGAAAACGCAATTAAAGTAAATTTATAAAATGTACAGAGGCATAATGTTTTCAGAGGCACTATGTGATCTTCCTCACTGGCTAGGTGAGTTGGTGTGAAGCTTTGTTGTCGTATCGGTTTTAAAGGCAGGTGTTCTAAGGTGTCCTTAGTCTATTAAGTGGTCAAAGGTGTACGAGATTAATAGGCTATTGGTTTAGTTTAATTTAATTTTTATTGCGTTTTCGAGTGTTTGTAAATTTTGTATGGCTTAATACCGAGGTGTTTTTTTAATGGCGTTAGTACGCCTGTTCTTAATGTGTGCTTAGCCGAAGAGAAGTCTGTATTATATTTAAAAGAGTGGACATGCTCCTTTGAACCTTTTTGTTCGTACAATGTATACAGTTTAGAGTGGAGAAGATCCTGAACGAACTAGTTCATTGATCCAGTTCCGGAAAAAGAACTATAAACAGCGACCTATTGTTTTGGTGAACTATCGTTACACATTTTCTCCCCACCAGCCACCACACCCGGACTAGAGACCGACGAACTAGTGTATCGATTCCTTTTAGTTCATTTCTCACGTCATAGTTCCACTTTCTATTTCCATAGTTCAATAATTCACTTAGTTCAGGTCGTTTCCACAGTTCTCAAAATTAAAGAATGAGCTATAGTTCATTCGAACTAGTTCATTGACCTAGATCATTAAAAAGAACGAGTTTTTAAAAGGAGCTACTTCGCTCATCTGTAGTAGAGTTTGCACAGTATATTCAGTTTGGACTGTCTACATTAGCAGTACCGCACTTTGGGGGATGGAACAGGCTCAGATATTGAAAAGCAATCACTCGTTTCTTGATTAAAGTGTTTTTTTATTTACAAATGTGCACAGGAATAAAATAGGTGAGGCCTAAAATACAAACAATTCTGCAGTAGTATGACAGTACTTTAAAAACCTATCGTAGGCCTACTCTAATAGAAAAATGTAGAAATAAAAACCTAAATCAATAAAATTCAGTAAAAACTCGACAACCTAATTTATAATTATTACTTGGAAGACATGTTAACAAAATTATCTTAATCTATTCCCGCCGTCGCCAAATGGCAACACGTATAGTTTTAAGGAATGATAATAAATTAAGTATGAAAATAATTATTTTTCTTTCTAACTTTTTAGAAATATAATTTTGTGTAGCAATTTCAGTTTCTTAAATTTGAAAACATTAAATATTCTGTAAATCATATTCTCTTCTTTCTTGTTATATTAGTCATAACGTAAGCTACTGTTCAAGTGGGAAATCAATGTTTTTTCCATTTACTTCCTTTAACGTTTCAACAACAAAATTATAATTTATAATAAAGATTGTTGACACGATAAAAGCTTCAAAAAATAATAGGTTAATCGAGCCTGCGTGGTGAACAGCTGGGCAATAAACGACAATTTTATTGGTATTCCGCGAAATTCAATTTCGCCTCTGAAAAAACCTTCCATCTTTGAATGCTGAGCGGACGTGTTCCCCCTTTAATTAAATATGAAACTTAATTTCCTGCCGAAATTTGCAGGAGTCGTTTAGTGTCGTAAAAAGCTGATTGGCCGTTGTTAGGATCCGTTGTCATGGAAACGTATTCAGGCGCCGCCTTAAATCGTGCACGTGCGCGTTGTATTAACTGAACGTTATTCAAGTTATTAGCGTGTGTATGAAAACTCTTGCGGTCGTGATTTTTGGCACCCAAGACCCTGAAAGCGAATGGTTCAAAGCTGGAGCAGTAGACTCGTCGAAGAATGTCGGTCAGCAACTGTAGAACCTCTTTGCGAAAGGTCATTAGGAAGTTGGCGAGACTATAATTACTGAACGGGGGAGGATTGTATATTTCCTTTGTGTAAACACGGAGTAACAACTCTATCGCCGTCGTTAAAGTAAGGAGAGCACCTCCCATGTTAGTAGCAGAGGTTGGCTTTCGTGGGTTCATGTAGAGAGTCCCTAATGTAACGCTCTCTCTATCATGGGCGAGGCGAGGCGTGGATTTAGATGTTATCCCTCTCCCCTGAGAGATTATAAAGATTGTTTTATCGGCTAAAATATTACCAGTTGTATTTAAAGTGTTTTAATATAAATTACAAGAGTATTTGAATGCCAGGGTAGCAGCGAGCAATATAAGAATGAGTGAAAAGCGAATAGAGTAAGCGTACACATACAGAGGCTTAAACTATTTTTGTTGCACTGGAAAAGGTAATTCCATGTTTTTGTTGAAACACAGCCTTCCTTCTGATTCTAAAGCAGTTCGTCATTGTGTAGTTTTTTCAACCGCTATACTCCTTGTTTTTTTTTACCGAATACTCACCTCATATTTATTTTCCTAATGTGAAATAAAATAGCCATTTAAAACAAACTTAGGTGAACAGTTAGAATATTATTCAATTTCCACAATAATTATTATCTCTAAACAAAAAAAATTGCTAATAAATCGTTCGAGGTGTCTTGGATTCGTGAGGAGATAGTTTCACAAACTGGATTTTACATAATCCTCAAACATTTTTTCAATTCCCTCTATTAGTTCACACTCTCCTTATACATCTTGTTCAAATTTTCAATCGGTAATAAAATACTTTTTATTCACCTACTTCAGATCAAATTCATTTTTTTAAACTTGTACTATAATGACAGTTTAAAATCTATATTTGAAAAACTGTGTTATAATACAGTTTTCAAAAATAATTTAACAATTAAATCCAAAATGAATTTTTGTTTTATATGGGGGAAAAACCGTTGACAAAAGGGGCAAAGTATGGAATATAGTTAATTCGTCCCATTTGTCTTAAAATAAGTAATGATATCTGATATCGTAAAAAAGCTAATTTTATGTTATAGCTCATGTGATGGAACAGCTGTTTTAACGCATAGGTTATGTTATTTTATTTATATCTTTTGCAATTAATTAATCGAATGTAACTAAAATAATTTTTTTTTACCCAGAGTAGGAATTGTCTTTAAAATGGTTTTTTTTTAAAAATATATATTACTTGTTCACCTTTATACCTCAAAATAAATTAATAAGAGCCCCTGACCAGGTGTTTTTCGTCTCTTACTCAACTTACGCCGCTTTATGTTTTTGCATTTTCACCTTTATACCTCAAAATAAATTAATAAGAGCCCCTGACCAGGTGTTTTTCGTCTCTTATTCAACTTACGCCGCTTTAAGTTTTTGCATTTTTTGTTTCTAGCACACCGGGTAATCATTTAGGCAGTGCTCACATGAATGCGTCTACTTTTAATTTTTAAGTATAGTTTTGAATTACATCACTTTCAAAACAAAAGATTTACAAGATTTTAATACATTATATGAGTATATACTCTTATTTGGTTATATAATGAGACAGATTCGATTCAGAACCATTGTGGCGAATGTACACCCGGGTAACAAATCAGCTTCCCTCTAAAATGTCTGATACAGCTTCAGAAATTGATTGGACATTAATTAAACTGAGTAATTACACCGAGAAGAGTGTTCATCAGTCTTATTAGCGTAAGATGAACAACTAAATTCGTTACCAAGGCACGTCGGCGTTCTCTGAGAATTTTATCACGTAACTGGTAAAATTTGTCGGTTGTGTTCCCCCAAGAGTTAGAAACCATAAACACAGCCTATTCATGTTCTAACTTACCGGCGGAGTTGCACAAACCAGCATTTCCCCGGGGCTCTGCGCAGGCGCAACTGTTTATAGCCTGATGTCATTCTGATATTAAAAATAATAGTTGTACTCGGAAGTTATGCCAATCAATGTAACTTACTGCGGCCGTTGGATCATTAAATAAAGCATGGATATCGTAAGAGAAATAACAATAGCCTGTTGGGAAGGGATCATGGAATGTGGCTAAATGTCAGTGCATTTGGTCACCTCGGTTACCACGTTTTGCGTTTATAAAGCGTCCAGTAAGATATGTTACTCGGTTTAAATGTCTTTGAAATTTCAGTTGGTGAGCCTCGGCGAATACGTCCCAAGAATTTCCTTCCTAATTTTGGGAAAAGCGTTTTTTCTGTTATTTAATTCTGCCAATAATTTCTTCATCCTTTATATCTCTTTTGCCATATCTTTCACAACCACTTGAGCTGTATCTTTTCTATTTGGTATGATACGCTAGTATAACATCTCAGTATGAATACAAACTCAAAACAAATTTTCATCTTTGTGCTCTCCAACAAACTTTCAGCTTTGTACCTCCATTGTGTTGACGCAAAATAGATATAGCTGTTATATTTTACAGGGATCGTCCTGCAAAGTTATTTTAATAATCTTGGTCAAGGGAGACGAATTAAATTATTTCCTCAAGTGTACTCCATAACCTGTACTTTGTCCATACACGCTATGGCTGAAACGTTTGGCCACCTTGTTGGTCCAGTAAAAGATCTTTAAACTCTTCCAAGTCTTGTTTGGAGTGCTTAGGCTGTGGCCGAGACGGTCAGGAAGATTGTTACTTTGTTGGTCCTGTAGAAGCTCTTCAACGTCCCAATTCTTGGCCGCAGTTCTTAGGCGGTGGGTGAAAAGTCAGGAAGATTGTCACCTTGTTGGTCCTGTAAGAGCTCTTTAATGACTCCTGTAAGAGTCATTTACTATCGTTAAATAATAATTGACGATAATGTTATCCCCCTCACTCACTCTCTGTTCACTTTTTCTCTCGGCCGTCCAGAAGAATAATTGATTTCAAGATTTGTTTGTTTATTTTAACAGACAAACTTTTCATAAGTGGTCCACGTCTGTATAAGCAGAAGTTTAAATATCGCGGTCTAAATTTAACTATGGTTGGGCATTCTACTAGACCTAGATCAAGTTCCATCAAGCCTATCAAATCTGCGTCTTACGCTTCCGATAGCTCTTCCTGCGATAAGGAAAGCTTCCTTATCGAATCATTTTGGTCACGTGACTTGTCCGCCTCATTCGTCCTTGTCATTGCTACGAGCATTGCGTCCATCCACAAGCTACAGCTTTCTTAAATGTTATCTTATTTAGACAAATCCTTGTACAATTGTTTTTATGAAACTGTTACTTTTCTTATCCAACTTTTTAATCTTACAATCAATTTTATATTTATTAATTACATGCATTTTTCATACAAAAATGATTAGTTGTAATCATTTTGGAGTGAAAATGCATGTAATTAGTAAACATAAAAATTGATTGTAGGATTAGAAATTTGAATAGAGTTTAATCTTTGGTAACTTGTAATATTAGTTATTTTTGTGGTATTGGGGTTTTTTTAATATTTTTATAGTAATAGGCCTATATTGTATTACTGTGCTCTTGATATTGTGTTATTTTTCTGTTCACAGTGTTCGCCAGACTTCATTACCAGGAGGCTGTACGAGAATCCATTGAGGGTATGTGTGCGCAATTGTTGTGCTTTCGTTGTGTGATTTGTCTTCCATGTTTTGCTCTGTATTTCTAGGAATTGTGTTGCATGCAGGTGGTATTCAATTCCTTGTATTAGCTCACACCCTCCTTATATATATCTTGTACAGATTTTCAATCGTTAATAAAATACGTTTTTATTCATCCAATCGGGTTCAAATATTTTTTTAACAGTATAGTGGTTGACAATTGATGTTAATACAATTTTTCAAATACTTATACTTTAATTTAAATTTACAAATTTGACGTCCTGGTCGTGATCGAACTGTGGATCTACATGTTTGAAAACCAGCACTTTTACCACTGAGCTAACTTTCCTCGAGCGAAAAATCGGTTAAAGATGTAGTAGGGGCCTATAAAAAATTATAAGGAAAATGTTATTTGTAATAGTGAAGCATTACAAGAGGTGGATAGAATGATAAGTTATAGATCCCTATCAGCTTCTTAGAGATTCGCTTTATATTTCACTATATATATATATATATATATATATATATATATATATATATATATATATATATATATATATATATATATATATATATATATATATAAAGAACTAAGTCAAAATACAAATACAAGGATTATAATTGAATTTACAATCAAAGCTTTTCGTTGGCTAACAGTACCAACATCATCAGGAATATTAAACCATTTATTTGTTTAATATTCCTGATGATGTTGGTACTGTTAGCCAACGAAACGCTTTGAATTGTAAATGCAATTATAATTCTTGTATATATATATATATATATATATATATATATATATATATATATATATTACGTACATATTTATATTAATTGTAATTATAAACTAATAGGTGACCAAAATTAAATTTTCCTTTCAGGAGAAATGGACTTACACAATTTTCTTTTTGTTTGACTTGTTTACAACTGAAGTCATGTCAGGTGAAGAAGGTTTTAGAAATGTAATTCGGAAAGGTAAACGTAGGCGAATGTGGGGAACATTGTGGGCCAGAAATAAACTAATTGCTATTTTAGGTCCCCAAAATGATCACATCGTTTGCGATTTAAAAATACAAATGAAGTTTTCAGGAAGTGTTGTTTAAGGAATGCTAAAGAGTTACGAATTTTGCGAAATTAGTTTTATAATTATTTATTATTATTATTATTATTATTAATTTAATAATTATTTATTAAATTGGAAAACCTCAATTTCGTTATTTCAATGTGTTGGGTAACCCAATGAAACAAGACAGTTTAAAAGCGAAGGGCTCAATAAAAAAAGGGGTGACGAAGCCATTTGCCAAGCAAGATTCCGTCGTCAGCTACTTCACCTGTAATGTAAAATTACAAAATAATAAAACGAGCATTTTAATAAACAAAGTTAATAATGTATATAGTAATTATCATATGGAAGAATTATAACGAGTTTTATGTTGTAACCTGGTACTCAGGTTGGAATAATTTCAACACCACTTAATATAATTAAAGAATACAAATATGGCACAACTCACAAATATAAATTTTTTTATTTCATACGCGTTTCAACGACTAATTTGTCGTCATCCTCAGTGAAAATACACACATCAAATTAACTAAAAAAAAAAAAAATATGTATATATATATATATATATATATATATATATATATATATATATATATATATATATTAAACATAACCCATAAAGTTTTAACAAAAGTAAAGTTTTTACTTTTGTTAAAACTTTATAGGTTATGTTTAATATATATATATATATATATATATATATATATATATATATATATATATATTAGTTAATTTGATTTGTGTATTTTCACTGAGGATGACGACAAATTAGTTGTTGCAACACGTATGAAATAAAAAAATTGTATGTTTGTGAGTTGTACCATGTTTTTATTCTTTAATTATAACTTTCACTCACAAGCCAGCTCGAATATTATTTATACCACTTAATATGTTTCTCCTAAGACATAAATTGTCAAGTAGGTAGGCCTATGTATTTGTATAAATGCTTATAATATATCTATGTATTTTTTTCTTATTTTTGTATCGTTTTTTTTTTAATTTGAACAGAGAATCAACAAAATAAGTATACGAAAAATAAATAAGTTGATAGACTAGCAGTCTGTATCACTGCTATACGCCAAATTGTACCTGAACATTAAGTTTAATAGTCAGAGATACGTTAATGGGTCTGGTTTGCTTTTAAAAATAGGTTGCGTTTGCTACCATCAAGTATAGAAATCTGTAAGATAATGGTCGCTAAAATCTGAAGTCGATGAGAAACTGCACTGCTCCTAAATCTACGGCGAGCCCTCAAGATCTACCCAAAGAATAATTTGTCATAAGTCACACATTGAAACGTTATTGCTTTTAAACATACTGTATATCTCTAGTAATATTATATTCAGTTGAAACATATTCGTTAGAATATAACAACAAGAACAATATTATTTGCATCAGACAAGTTGAATGAGGAGGTACTTCATCCCTATCACCAACAATATGTTTTTATGTACTTAATTGAATCTATTTTGGCATCTCCGCCTAGCCTCCCAGTATAGACAATGCTGACTTCTTTCTTCCACGTCTTGCAAAGCTGTACAGCTCTGAACATGTGGTCTGTCCATCACGGGACGGTTGCACAGAGGATACATTTCTGTCATTCTCCTCTAAATCTCCCAGTAGATACAAGTCATTCTCCCATGCCTTGCAAAGCTGTGCAGTTCTGAAGATGTGGGCCGCTAATCTTTTGACGGTTGCTCAGGGGGTAAATATCTGAGGCTACTAATCCTATTTTATATAGGTGGGCTTGCAGATAGTCATTGGCCGTAAGGTTTCTGAATCTAGCAACAGCTTCCACTCTAGGTAGCCAATGCGGTATCAGCACTGTGTGCGCCAGGCCCTTCCATATCTGTCCAGCACTCGTTTCTTTTTGGCTTTTCCTTTTTTTCTCATTGATTGATTCATTTAGGCTTCTTGCTGTCAAGAGAGATGTTGGATTAACAGGCTGTGGAAAGGTGTTACCTTTCTTCGCTAGCTGGTCTGAGCGTTCATATCCCTCAATGCCGACATGGGTAGGAAGCCATTGCAGCACAATGTACCTCCCCTCTTCAATCACACCTGCCAGGGCCTTTCATCCGTTCATTGTGTGTACATATGACGAGATATGTGCTGAAAAGGTCAAGACAAGTTCCCTCTGGAATCCTGGAGGAAGTAAGCTAGAGACATGCCAGTATCTTCTCCATTGCTCATGAAATGGAGAACGCGGGTAGATTACGATCCTTAAGTTTTTCCAGAATGCTACCAGTAGCTGGCGGTCGACGGTTTGGTGAGCGACGCTCTAAGATATCAATAAACCACCCACGGAATTAAATTCGTACCATATCGGAGTATATTAAAAATGTGTAACTACCTAAATAGAACAAAAATTATTTTTGATAATGAAATCACTTTATAAAAATACCGTATTGCGTTACGTAAATAAAAGTGACTGAAAGTAAAACAGTCAGAGTTGATGAATGTTTTTATAATTGAGCAGAAAGTTTAGCTGTTTGAGGCAAATGTCCAGCCATGTAATGTAATGAAAGCCGGAATATCACGGTCCCAGCGGCTTTGCTGCGAATTGTTTCCCAGAATTTGTCTTTGTCCAGGCCAGGCCCTTCGTTTTCCTGGAATCACTAATAGCAATACAACAAGAGGTCGCTACTAAGCTTTACAAAAACATCGGTCACCGCTGGGAAAGGTTTGGTTTACTATCGGATCCGTTTTTATTCACTTCTTGGATTATCGTGCCGCCATTTTAAATGAACGGCAAATAATCGTTTCACAGAATTATATTGTTGAGTTTTTGTTATAGATAGGCCTACTTGTTTCTGGATTTGAAGCTCGGTTGTAGTTCAGAATGTGTTCCTTTTAGACTCTGTTTACACCAATAAAATATTATTTTATTAGGTCATACTATATTTTAATGGCTGACAATAATTTCTGTAAGGGAAACTGGAAATTTTACGAGCATCAAGTGGGCTTTACTATGTAAAATTTCTTCCTTTTATTTTCTAAACTAAATGTTTAAATTTTAATTTTAGTCTATGAAAACTAACCCTATATGGTAGTAAGGGAGTTATTCTTTTTATTTAAATTATAGTTTGTGCTAAAGTGTGTTTGTGTCGATGACCACCAGTAGTAAAATATCGTACCTTCGACCTTGATATAGGATAAAACCTATCACCAAAGAGTCTTTCCACTTGTTTTTGTTACAATATTTTTTTCAGCTATATTTTTTCTATGTTTTAGTAGTATAGTTTTAGCAAACAATTAACAACAAAATAATTGCTAAACCGGTTGAATATAGAGTTAAAGAAGTGGGCTATATTTAATTAGTGCAATGTTTAGGCAACTAGTTCGTTACCCTTGTAGCCCGAGCAGAATATTACTTTGCTTATATACACGCATATAAAATAGTACATTTACTATAGTAATTTAAATATTTAAAAATACTCAATGATATTTTAGTCAAAAATTTAATAAAATAACCCACAAAAGTAGCGAGTTATAAATTAATTTTAAAAATAATTAAAACCCGTAACAAAACCGAGACAGCAGCGATACTTTCATATCAACCATACAAATTAACACTAATTCTTTGATGTTTCTAATTTATACAACAATGGCTTATACATACTACATAGCTTATCAAAATCATTTTTAATGTTGAAAACGTTATTTTATAGGTTATTATGGACAACTTCAGAATAAGTCCTCGACTCGAATAAGTTCCGAATAAGTTAAACTACTTTGACTCGGTACACAACCGGTTTAAAAATTATTCAATACTTATTTCGAGTACTCAAATATAGGGATTGTAAGTACATAATAATTAAACGCAGATTCTTTTAAACCAATTCTTTCAGATACTTGTAAAGTAGTAAAATATCCTTTGAATTTAAGTTAGCTAGTGTAACAAAGACTTGAATGAGATTTTTAACTGTAGAAAGTTATTGAATCGACATTTTAAATTTCTTCTAGGATCAAATATCGTTCAACAACTTTCTGTCTCTCTAGATGCCCTGTGCCGGCTCAGATCCATCAGTCAAAACAGCTTGTTTACATTGGCTTGGAAGGGTACAAATGGTTCTGAACATATTTAGACTTTAAAACTTTGTATTTATAGGGGAAGGGAAACATCATACTTTACTGCGATTGGCTTAAAATTCAGAAAAGTATCTTTTGGTTTTCTAGCGCAGTTGGTTTTCCCTGGGGCATTGTTAGACCGGCAACGTTTTTAGCCTTCCCTTACAACTTGTTGGATTGCTGTATATTTTGGTACCTCTTTTACTGTGGAAATTGGCGTAATTTATTTGTAAAAAACAAGCCTTTATGAATGTCCTTGGAAACAAGTTGAAAATGATTCGAGGTAGCTGTAGCATTGGCCGCTAGATTGGGGCGTTTATTTCAGATATTCCATTCGTTGTTTTAAGATAAAACGATGATAACTTTGTAAGGGGGAAGATTTCCAGGCGAACCGAGATATTCCACAATAGTAAATAAATAGACAGATGTTATCAAAGGAGGGCATCTGTGTTTTATTTTTGTTTAGTACTGTTGTGCTTCATTGATTATAAGCAAGAGATTTCATGTAAAATGCATGCGGTGATGAAAAAGGTATATTTGTAAATACTGAAATTTCTGCTATAAAAGGTTGTTGCTTGGTCGTTCTTGCTTGTTGTTACAGTTTTTTTTGAATCAACTGTAATTTTGCTGTACAAAATAGTCCATATTATAATAAAAATTAAAGTTGCTTGATGTAATCATTTTGAATTCACTGATTAAACTAATTTTAAAAATACTTAACTACAGTAAGTGAATAAGTGAATACGTAATTGCTTACTTGACGCCTTTCAAAACATTCGTTCCTTTTACGAAACTAACCCTCTTAATTTCTTTTATGTAGTCTATATAGGCCTACATATACCTGTGTCAGAATATCAATATTAAGTAGCAAAATAAAAACGAATTTCCTTACAATTTCCCATTTTCCTTTCAATGTATAACGTTGTACTTTGAACTTTTGTTTGTTAGGCCTACTGTTTATAGGCTACGCTTTTTTGTTTGTTTCTTTTCGCTTTTCTTTCATATTGTCCGTTTGCAAATCAAGAGTAGATACCATTAACCCAGTTTGTTTATTTTATTCTTTTCAGTCATTTTAATCCTTGAGCATTACTTATGACATTGAGTGGTAACCATGGCAACAATTTAAAATTTGTACAATGGAGGTTTCGACGACAACCAGATGAGAGCAAAAAAATCATATACTTCTTTAAGAAATACACTTGTAGCTAAGAAAAAGTTGACAAGGCTCAATGCAAAAAGCTCTAGACTTTGAACATGAAGATACTCAGTTCGAATCTGGCCTAGACCCCAAATTTTTATAGTTTAATTATTGAATATATATTTGAACAAACAGTGTTAAGATGAATTGTCATCCACTACAGGTTGAAACAGTGTATTTGGTCGTCATTGGATAAATAAAAACGTATTTTATTAACGATTGAAAATTTTCTACAAGATATACATCAGAAGAACGTGAGCCAATAGAAGGAGTTATTTTCTTACTACAAAAGAATATTAAAACCTTATATTTATACATAGTACTTATCAAAAACAAATGAGTTCAAATGAAATGCTGACATATTTGGATACCTGGGCAATAAGTCGACGCAAACGTCCGTGGTTGTCCTTTTGTAACGTTCTGGGGTCACAACTTCGGTACTGTTTAATGTTGGACTGCACTTTCACTTGCAAGCACAGTAAAATGAAGCAATTACCTCAGATATGATTCATTGTTTGAATTGGACAATGGTAAACTAGTCCTTACAGGTAAAAGCACTGAGGTCAACTTGCCTATTTTTCAATTCCTTCTGTTAGCTCACACTCTTATACACACACACACACACACACACACACACACACACACACAAACACACACACAAACACACACACACACACACACACACACACATACACACACACACACACACTTCCTATATGTATACGAATTTTCAATCGCTAATGCAATGTTAATTTTAACATTATTAAAATACATTTTTGTAAACCTATAATTAATGACAATAAGTTGGTAATACAGTTTTCAAATATTTATTCATTAGTTTACGGCTAAATTTAAAAAAAAAAAATTGAATGTTCCGGTCTGGTTCGAACTGAGGAGCTACATGTTTAAAATACAGCACTTTGGCACTGCGCCAACTTTTCCATAGCTAGAAATCAATTACTTGATGTACATGAAATTAAAAGGAAGATTCCTTGCAATAGTGAAGCATTACAAGAGGGGAATAGAATGAAAAGTTAAAGACTACAATCAGCTTCATAGTTTAGAAACGCAAAAAAAGCAAGCGAATAAATAGTAACAAAGAAAAATAATAGTCTAACTCCATAAACTGTAGAGAGAGGGAAATAGAGAATTGCAAGGAAATTCGCTTTTTATTTTACCATTTAATATTGTGATTCTGTCATATGAATGTACATATATATATTTGTTAATTGTAATTATAAAATAAAAAGTAACTAAAATAAAATTTTTCTTTGTCGACCTCAGTAGGAATTGCTTTAAAAATGTTTTCCTGTACTATTTGTAAAATTACCAAATTCTATAAATTAATTCCGCTATTTATTAAAAAATCTAATAGACAAATTAGAAAAACACACAGAGAGAGAGAGAGAGAGAGAGAGAGAGAGAGAGAGAGCATATAGGCTACTGTCCTTCCATCTGATTCTCATATGTGTGGTCGTTCTTTTAATAGTTTCCCTCATTCCTCATTAGTTTCATCTTCATTACTAGCTGGATCCAATTCAGTGTTTTGTTTCGACAAGGTACATACTGTTTTTCCTTCAGCATATGGACTTTGTGGAAATGGTATTTAGCGACAGTGGTAGTAGTACACAAATTTTCTACTTGAAAGATTTGCCAAACGCCATGAACTACATAATCAAGTATATTTTTCAAATACCTATAACACGCCTTTGTCAATAACTTAGTCAAGCGTTTATAAAATCCCTGAAAATTTCCTTCCCAGTCTCTGTTGTAAGATACGTAATCAACATCGCGATACTGGAATTGTCTGTAGAGCATTGTCCTTACTAAGAATTTAACAGATATCCAATTAATATCTATTATACTGTGACCAAACAAGACCGGCTATTTTTGGATATCGGGTAATTGGTTTACCGGGAACAATTAAATATTTAACACTAATTCTAGGGACAAAGTTCAGTAGTAGAGTAGGCAACCTATCTTACACGCTCACCATTCATCCTAGTCTTTTGCTCATGTTGAGATATTCCTACCGTCCCACCCAGAAAAACGTTCTGCCTTGGAAATACTTTTCATACATCCAGCTCTTACCAAAATCCCTGTCCCCATTCTACCCGCAGCCATTGCCGGTGACAGACCTCGGGGCCAACAAACCCCCTCCTTCTTTGACTGACTGAATGCATTGTTATTTATATAATAAATAATAATTATTTATTTAATAATGACCGTTTCTTTAATAAAATTACACTCATACTGTTGTCACTATATTCAAGGAATATAGCTCACGTATCCTTTATTAAGAGAGCTCGATTGATAGATATGTTTCTGCGGGTGAATCACTTTATTTTTACAAACACATTATCTCCTTTAAGGTGACGTAAGGAAGTGAACCAAACACAGTTTTCTTCTTTTTTTTGCCTTGCTCAAACTTTGTTTAGAACCTTTTTCATGTTCTTTTCTTCTTTCTCGTCACTTTCACCCGTTGCTTCTCTTTTTACTTGTTCAGTTTTTTAAATAATATGTGATTCCATCCTCACTACTAGTATTTCATTAAAAACACTTGTATAGATATTAGTATGTTACCTTGCCCTTAGCAGGACTTACTTTATTGAGTACGGCCGTTTCTGGAGAGATGTGTTCCATTGTCAACTCTGACAGTAACTGCTTTAGGCACCAATATAAAATCCATACAGAGCACCATAGCGTAGTTATAATAGTCGCTTGTTGTTATCATCTGGAATTCAATGATTAAACTATAATTAATTAATACAAAACTACGTGAATATGTAAGGGCTTACTTGCTGACGCGTTTCGAAACAATTGTTTTTTTTTTACGAGGCTAATCCTCTATTGCCAAGCAGTAGAGGCTTAGCTTAGCAGGTTGTTTCGAAACGCGTCAGCAAGTAAGCTCTTAAGTATTTACTTCTGATATGTATTAAAAACTATAGAGTAAATATAATAACTAAACAGCAATAATTCTAGCTATAAATATTTGTTATGGATTAATTCAATGCAGAGTAATTATAATAATGAAATAGCAATAATTCTAGCTAAAAATATTTGTTATGGATTAATTCACTATAGAGTAATTATAATAATAAAACAGCAATAGTTTTAGCCATAAATATTTGTTATGTAATAATTAATTACAGCGTATTTATAATAAATAAACAACAGTAATTCTAGCTACCAATATATTTGATATAGATTAATTAATTATAGAGTAATTATAATAATTAAACAGCAATAATTCTTTCTACAAATATTTGTTACAGATTAAATAATTATAGAGTAGGGGCCTAGTTAATAATTAAACAGCAATAATTCTAGCTACAAATATTTGTTATGGAATAATTTATTATAGAATAATTATAATAACTAAACAGGAATAATTGTAGCTACAAATATTTGTTATGGATTAATTAATTACAGAGTAATTATAATAATTAAACAACAGTAATTCTAGCTACTAATATATTTGATATGGATTAATTAATTATAGAGTAAATGTAATAATTAAACAGCAATAATTCTAGCTAGAAATATTTTTTATGAAATCATTAATTATAGAATAATTTTAATAATTAAACAGGAATAATTCTAGCTACAAATATTTGTTATTTAATAATTAATTACAGAGTAATTATAATAATTAAACAACAGTAATTCTAGCTACTAATATATTTGATATGGATTAATTAATTATAGAGTAAATGTAATAATTAAACAGCAATAATTCTAGCTAGAAATATTTTTTATGAAATCATTAATTATAGAATAATTTTAATAATTAAACAGGAATAATTCTAGCTACAAATATTTGTTATTTAATAATTAATTACAGAGTAATTATAATAATTAAACAGCAATAATTCTAGCTACAAATATTTGTTATGGAATAATTTATTATAGAATAATTATAATAACTAAACAGGAATAATTGTAGCTACAAATATTTGTTATGGATTAATTAATTACAGAGTAATTATAATAATTAAACAACAGTAATTCTAGCTACTAATATATTTGATGTGGATTAATTAATTATAGAGTAAATGTAATAATTAAAAAGCAATAATTCTAGCTAGAAATATTTTTTATGAAATCATTAATTATAGAATAATTTTAATAATTAAACAGGAATAATTCTAGCTACAAATATTTGTTATTTAATAATTAATTACAGAGTAATTATAATAATTAAACAACAGTAATTCTAGCTACTAATATATTTGATATGGATTAATTAATTATAGAGTAAATGTAATAATTAAACAGCAATAATTCTAGCTAGAAATATTTTTTATGAAATCATTAATTATAGAATAATTTTAATAATTAAACAGGAATAATTCTATGTACAAATATTTGTTAAGTAATTATTAATTATAGATTAATTATAATACTGTAATTAAACAACAGCAATTCTAGCTACACATATTTGTTATGGATTAATTCAATGTGGAGTAAATATAATAATAAAACAGCAATAATTCTAGCTAAAAATATTTGTTATGGATTAATTCAATGTAGAGTAATTATAATAATGAAAAGGCAATTCTAGCTAAAAATATTTGTTATGGATTAATTCAATGTAGAGTAATTATAATAATGAAAAGGCAATTCTAGCTAAAAATATTTGTTATGAACTAATTAATTATAGTGTAATTATAATAATTAAACAGCAATAATTCTAGCTAGAAATATTTTTTTAGGAATCATTAATTATAGAGTAATTATAATAGTTAAACAACAATAGTTCTAGCTACAAATACTTGTTATGTATTAAATAATTATAGAGTAATTATAATAATTAAAGAGCAATAATTCTAGCTACAAATATTTGTTATGTATTAATTAATTATAGAGTAGTTATAATAATTAAGCAGCAATAATTCTAGCTACAAATATTTGTAGCTAGGGTTATTGCTCAATTATTAAGAACCAATATATTAGCGCTATTATGATCGAGTGTTTTTAGTAAATGTTTTTATCTCTAATTTTGTTTCTGAAATATTTCTGTCCTTGATTTCCTCTTTTGAAACAGTGTGTAATCCCGAGACCAACTGTGTTGGTTCCTTCTACTTAGATTTTTTGTTTTTTTCATCGTTGTGATTATGTTCATTACTGTGCTAGTTGTCTTTCACTATTTTAATATTGTACTAACTTTAGTGAAGTCTATCGTAGTGCATTGTCTCACATAGAACTGCTGATTTCCCTTTAGGTTTGTGATTTCACAAACAAAAATGTGTTTCACATTTTTTTCTTTTACGTCATTTAACGAGAGTTCAGCTCTCAGAACGGCTCCAAGATTTTTCATGGGTATGTTTTAGTCAGTCGGTGAGAAAAGGAGGGGATTTGGTCAACACCACCTGCCCAGCTCGGTCGACCCGATGTTGCACCGTCTCTCTAATAATTTATGTGATCATCTTTAAAATAAAATACTACAGATTTTAATTTTGCCAATTTTCATCCAAATTATTCTATATTTCTTATTCCGATCGTTTAGGTTTTCGTCTATATAAATTTATTTATTACACCTTACAGGCGTGATTGTTAAATTATCAGATACATTGGAGGATGCGACCTAACCCCTGTTACTGAGTGCAACTACTCTATACCCACTTCCAGCCTACGTGCAGTTACAGATTAAAGGAAAGGGGTTTCAAATTGACTTGAACGCGAATTCACCTTCGATATATTCTCTTATCTTTTTAAGATAAGAATTTTATCGAAAACGCGTTATCTTATTTATTCCTGTCAATTGTCGAAACGTTTCCTCTACCCTTCCACCCGTGATAGTTTTTGTGTGAATACTTGTTTGTATTCATAACACTCTTGGAATGGAGAAAAATCATACAGTTCGCGTCATCAGAGATTTGAACACTTCAGCTATTTTAACATATAGGCAGTGTTACTTTATTTATTGTATATTATTAACTGAAAAAATATTCAATATTTTTTGATTATTTAT
This sequence comes from Prosapia bicincta, assembly GCA_036971475.1. Classification (NCBI taxonomy): domain Eukaryota; kingdom Metazoa; phylum Arthropoda; class Insecta; order Hemiptera; family Cercopidae; genus Prosapia; species Prosapia bicincta. Next base: position 2,670,214 of record JBAIZL010000004.1, on the reverse strand, counting down.
CAATAATAGGTTTTATAATAATATGACAATAACGTTAAGTATTATTAATAAATATATTTATTTATATTTCAAATTTTTTTGTAATTAGTTCAATATATTGATAAGTTATGTATTTGTATAATTTTTTAAATGATTGAGCGTTTGACTAAATTTGATAGTTTAAGCGTGGTTGACTATTAAAAAAAACAACTTCAATCGAATTTGTAAATACCAAACATCTATTCCAATTCCTTCTATTAGCTCACACTATTTGTGTATATACCTTTGTAGAAATCTTCAATCGTTAATAAAATACGTTTTTATTTATCCAATGAAGTTCAAATGCATTTCCAATGCATTATGCCAATTAATGTTAATAGAGTTTTAAAAAAAATATTTATTCAATAATTAAATTATAAATATTTGGATGGTCTAGGTCGGATTCGAACTGGGTACCTTCATGTACGAATTCTAGCGGTTTGGCAATCAGCCAACTTTCCTATTGCTAGAAATGTATTTCTCAAAGATGTATATGAATTTTTCTTTCCTCCACCCTCTAGTTGTCGTTAAAACTTCCATTGTACAAAGATCTGTACGATAAACCTCCATTGTACAACCTAAATTGTTGCCATGGTTACCACACAATATAATAAATAATGCTCTACGATTAAAAATGAATGAAAAGAAGAAAAACTGGATTAATGGTATCCACCCTTGATTCACAAACGGATAATGTAAAACGAAAGCGAAAAAGAACTTTTTTTTGTCCTGGCGAAAAACAAAGTGTGGCTATCATCGCCAAAAAGCAGAAAATGTAAATCTACAGTAATTACATTAAACAAAATATAATTACAACACGGAAGCGACGAGAAATAGCAAGCGTATGAATGGAAACATACAAAAATAATAGTCCAACACCGTACTATTTTCAAAGGAAAATTTAGAATTGCAAGGAAATTCCTTTTCTAATTTGCAACTTATTGTTATTCTGACATATTTATAGGCCCTATACATATTGCTATTAGTTATAATTGTAAAATAAAAAAAAAACTAAAATAAAATTTTCCTTTCTTGATTTAAGCAATTTTCTTAAAATGTTTTTGTTTATATTATTTGTTTAGTGCATTATTCAGTCACGTTTCCCCTTCTATCGGTTAGTACTACAGTCAAATATTTTTCTGAAGAATCTGGAAAACCCCCTTCTTCGGTCGTAGAAGGTTGCGTTTTTTTACTAAATGTTTGTTCGGCCACGACGTCTGTATGCGCCTCGGTGATTACGCCGGAAACCACTTTGCGCCAAGTTATTGACATTCAAATTTAATTTAGGAATCGCTTGTCATCTTTGACGTAGGAGAGACCGGTCCCAGTGTCAAAAGCACACAATACGTTGATTTCAGACGAAGTCGTCGGCCGCGAAAAGTGTGAATAAATATGATGTAAACTATGATCTATTCACAATATCAAGAGCACAGTGGTACAATATATTACAATAAAAATATTGAAAAGAGCCCCAATACCACAAAAATAATCAAACATAACAAATAAAAGAAGTTACTTAAGATTAAACCCTTATGTACATTTCGATGACCATGTCATCATCATCAGAGGGTCTTGTTACAAAATACAATCTAGCACACAAGAAGTTACAAACTATCAATTCTACATGGTCATCGAAATGTACATAAGGGTTTAATCTTAAGTAACTTCTTTTATTTGTTATTTTTGATTATTTTTGTGGTATTGGGGTTCTTTTCAATATTTTTATTGTAATATGATCTATTCAGCAAATACGTAATGATACGATAAAGAGTTACACCCTTCCATCCACCCCTATAAATTCCACGCCACTTTCTTGGCTTTTCCAAAAGGTTCGCTTCTCTTTCGATGAACAAAAAACAAAAGATGTTCATGCTTAATGTTTTTTTTCGCCAAAAATTATAATATAGAACGAGCTAGTGGTTTTATAATGCATTATAGTACAGCACTATTAGGGCCTACACGGTTTTAATTAGGGCAAATCCCATCTACTTGTTCGTAGAAGCACATGTTTTTAACACAAAAGGATGATCCATATTTATTAATGTAACAAAGTTTATTCTTAAACTGTATCTGTGGGCCAAATTCTTGTGTTTTTAAAATCAGCTGATATTTAAATATTTGTGAGTTTTTAATATATAATCAAATCAAGTAATTAAAATTTTCAAATCATCTTATAATGTATTAAATAACTATATGTATATTTAATAAGGCTCAAAAAATAATTGAACCCGAAAGAAATATAACGCAGTCGTATTATTATGACCAAAAGTATTTTGTCGACATCCGCTTCTGTGTTGTAGACTTATAATTCTACCTCGTACACTTTGTAACTACCAAAACTTTCAGATGAAATGTTGGTAGAATAAATTGAGTTAGCTCTGTGCTTACTTATCTGTCAGATATTTGTGACAGAAATTCTTCGATAAATCTAATTCTGTAGATGTACCATACAATTCGAGGTTGCTATGGGAATCTTTCCGGGTATCCTGGTACTACTACACCAACAGTGGCTCGTTTTCACTATGAGGTTAATTAGAGGCTATGTTAAAATCATTTTTAATGCAATTCTATAAAAATTAAGGTATGTTCTATATGACTGACTTTATTCAACAGCTAAAGTCATTCGTAGCTGTTTAAATGTCTCATGGGTTGTGTTTTTTTTATGTATTATACATTTAACACTGGACATAGACCTATATTTCTGAACATATGTTTATGGAATGATTTTAACATGATCTTTAAATAACCACTAAGTGAAAACGAAATAATAGCGTTGAACGATATTCAGGCCATATTTTGCTTTAGAAAGCCTTTAAAACAATTTGATAATATGATATTTATCAATTTATTCGTATTTTCTAATTAGAATTATTTTGTTACCTTAAAATAACTATTAATTTGGTAATAAAATAACTTTGGTGAATTTGAGCTATTTATATATGAACATTGTTACATTTATAATACATTAAAGAAGGAACCTAACCTGTCATAAAGTTAACGTGTGGATCTGCTGAACGTTCAGCAGTTAGCTGTGTAATTTTTCGAGTAATTTATATGCCAGTTTTTTATGTTTATAATAGTCTACATTTCATAGTAAACCTTACTTGTCATACGACGTTTATAATACATTTCACAGTAAACCTAACCTGTCTTACGACGTTTACAATACATTTCCCAATAAACCTAACCTGTCTTACGACGTTTATAATACATTTCCCAATAAACCTAACCTGTCTTACGACGTTTATAATATATTTCACAATAAATCTAATCTGTCCTCTAGGTTTATAATAGTTTTCACAGTAAACCTAACATGTGATACGACGTTTATAATACATTTCACAGTAAACCTAACCTGTCATACGACGTTTATAATACATTTCCCAATAAACCTAACCTGTCTTACGACGTTTATAATATATTTCACAATAAATCTAATCTGTCCTCTAGGTTTATAATAGTTTTCACAGTAAACCTAACATGTAATACGACGTTTATAATACATTTCACAGTAAACCTAACCTGTCAAACGACATTTATAAAACATTTCACAGTAAACCTAACCTGTCATGCGACGTTTATAATACATTTCAAAATAGACCTAACCTGTCATGCGACGGGTATAATACATTTCACAATAAATCTAACCTGTCATACGTTTCTCGGAACAACCATTCCATTAATCCGCACAGTTTCGATGAATACGTTGAATATATAAATTGATTTTCTGGGTGTGGTCCCTCTATACTTTTATTTCTTAGCGTTGTAATTGTTCAAAAGCAAAAACCTGTTGGTCTCTTGGGCTCCTGATACAGGAATTAGGTTAACAAATAATTGCTGACAGTGGTATCTGTGTTCTTCTGCATTGCCCATAAAGCCATTTTATAGCGACACGCGGTTTCTGAACGAGCCTTTCCACTTTTACAGTAGGTGGTGAGTATGTATCGAGCGTCTGTTGAATCATTGCTGGTGCACTGCAATTACGTAGTTTACTGCTAAGTAGATTTAACTCTTCAGACATTGGAACGGCGAGTTTAGTATTGATTTAGGCGTTAATAGGCGTTTAGGGTTAATATACAAAGAACGACTGCTTGCCACTTGGGAAATAATACTTGTATTGAAACATCAAGCTTATGGGTATATCTTCATAAGACAGAGCTCAATCAAAATGCCCATAATCTCTGTCCATTCATAATACAACCATATTTTATCTGCTGAATACATCAATAAAACATTCTACCGAACAGTGATTTCTTTGGAGACTTGTTTCTTTTAGACAAAACCTTGTTAAAATTTCTTTGTTTTAAAAACGTTTTGTCTAATTTTATCTGTACTTATAGTGTTTATTTCAAGTCCAGTAGGCGAATAGAAATATGCGCGAAGAAGGAAAGGGAAACTATTGCCACTAGGAACTTTCCCTAGACCAAAGACGGAGAAATAAATCAAGGGCAGATTCGTCTCAGCGATTTATTAAAAAGAACGATACTTTCAAATGATTCCTTAGGAGTAAGTTCCCTACTCCTTTTCAGATTATTTCATGGAGACAAAATTTGTAATATTTTCCTTCTGGCAGAAAAGAGTTATTTTAACGGGCATACTAACATTGCGTTCTAAACGCGACCAGTAGATGGAGTCATTTCATAGCGTGTTATTTTTTGTAGGACGTATCATGTACAGTTAAGTTACACTTTGGAACCAGCCTTCATCGGTTTTTGTTCACATTCAGGTTATATCTACAGAGGATCTACACCCTTAACAATTCTATTAAGAGATTTTCCCCACCCGCATGAAACTTTCTCTTGTGTAAATAGTTTCCCAAATCGACCTTTGCCCAACCCTTTCCGAGAAACGCCGGCCACCCCTATTCATAAGCTCTGTCATTCGGCTCCTTCCTGTATTGTGTTTTGTAGCAATTCTTTGTCAAGGGGGTCAGTTATAAAACCATTCCTCTCCTCATATCGCCCTCTACTTTTCTTTCTAATAGTTTTTCTAAATTTTATAGTTTTAAGCTGATTTCACGGAATTTAATTATCTGAAAGTGTTTCCAAATATTTTTCACAGAATTTAATTTTCTGAAAGTGATTTCAATTATTTTCTAGAGTAACACCTCAGATAAATACTGGATATTATTGATTATGGTATAAAGATATAATGATTTTGGGTATTTTCTTATAAATATAGACTTTATGCATTATAATGTCTAGTTTCCGTAGTTTATTTAGATACATAGCTATACGCTATGCAGATACATAGCTATACGCTATGCAGATACATAGCTCTACGTTATGCAGATACATACCTATACGTTATAAATATAGACTTTATGCATTATAGTGTCTAGTTTCCGTAGTTTATTTAGATACATAGCTATACGCTATGCAGATACATAGCTATACGCTATGCAGATACATAGCTATAGGTTATGCAGATACATACCTATACGTTATGCAGATACATATCTATACGCTATGCAGATACATAGCTATACGTTATGCAGATACATACCTATACGTTATGCAGATACATAGTTATACGTTATGCAGATACATAGCTATACGTTATGCAGATACATACCTATACGTTATGCAGATACATAGTTATACGTTATGCAGATACATAGCTATACGTTATTCAGATACATACCTAAATGTTATGCAGATACATAGGTATACGTTATGCAGATACATAGGTATACGTTATGCAGATACATAGGTATACGCTATGCAGATACATACCTAAATGTTATGCAGATAGATAGGTATACGTTATGCAGATACATAGCTATACGTTATGCAGATACATACCTAAATGTTATGCAGATACATAGGTATACGTTATGCAGATACATAGGTATACGTTATGCAGATACATACCTATACGTTATGCAGATACATAGCTATACGTTATGCAGATACATACCTATACGTTATGCAGATATATACCTAAATGTTATGCAGATAAATAAGTATACGTTATGCAGATACATACCTATACGTTATGCAGATAAATAAGTATACGTTATGCAGATACATACCTATACGTTTTGCAGATACATACCTATACGTTATGCAGATACATACCTATATGTTATGCAGATACATAGGTATACGTTATGCAGATACATACTTATACGTTATGCAGATACATACCTATACGTTATGCATATACATACCTATACGTTATGCAGATACATACCTTTACGTTATGCAGATACATACCTATACGTTATGCAGATACATACCTAAATGTTATGCAGATAAATAGGTATACGTTATGCAGATACATACCTATACGTTATGCAGATACATACCTATACGTTATGCAGATACATAGCTATACGTTATGCAGATACATACCTATACGTTATGCAGATACATACCTAAATGTTATGCAGATAAATAGGTATACGTTATGCAGATACATACCTATACGTTATGCAGATACATACCTATACGTTATGCAGATACATACCTATACGTTATGCAGATACATACCTATACGTTATGCAGATACATACCTATACGTTATGCAGATACATACCTATACGTTATGCAGATACATACCTATACATAGATTCACATAGATTCATAATTATACGTTGTACCTATACATATACAAAATTTTAAATTCCTAATATAATCATCTTCACTTCGGTTAAGAGTATTTATATGAATTTGAGTACGTTTGTCTGCCTTTCTTAGCTTGAAAATATTTATTTTGTTGACGCGTTTCCGAATAACTCTATTCTCAACACTTTATTAGTACTCAAAACTGTGAGGACTTGAAAATTTGAGAATGGAGCTAAATTTGAGAATGGAGCTATTCAGAAACATTAAAAAAAAAATATTGTTTCAAGTCAGGAAAGGGAGGAAAAAGTACTCGTACGTATACACAATTTTGAGTTATTTATATACGATATTATATAAATTATACTGATACATAGCGGTATGATATATATATATATATATATATATATATATATATATATATATACATATATATAGGTTATTATATAACTTATACTGATAAATACGGTATGTTATATAGATACGTTATACAAATACATAACTGTGCGTACATATGTACATTTCTATACGTTATGAAGGTTATATGAACAATTACAGATAAGTTGCTGTACATTATCAGGTAGATAGCTACACGTTATTACTCGTACATAGTTGTGCTTGTAACCGGGTAACAACTGGTCGAATGTTTGATTAGAAGGGCATGCAACATTCCAGAGGAAGGGTAGGCGTTATGATATGTCAACATACCCTGATGGACCCATATTGACTTTACAGGCCTCAAAGTGCAGCCGAACGGCGGCCACACATTCCGGCTTGGCTGCTGCGAACTCGCCATCAAAACGTAATAGAAACAAAAAGTCTTTAAAGTCAATTCCTTGTTAGGTAACATAGAAGGGGGTTATTTTAGTTACTTTTTATTAAATACAAACAGTTAATATAAATAAAGTAGCAAAACCTATGCGTTAAAACGGTTGTTTTACCACATAACCTATAACATAGAATCAGCTGTCTTATGATACCATATGTTATATCTTATTTTAAACCAAATGTTACGGTTTGACTTAAACACAAGGTATTGCATACCTTGCTCCTTGCTGTGAAAGGTTTTTGTCCCATATAAAGCTAATTAATTAATTTAAAATTTAATTAATGAAATAATATTTGAAAAAACTGTATTAACAACAATTACCATCCACTACAAGTTTAAAAAAGTGTATTTGAAATAACGAACAAAAAGTATTTTACTAAAGATTGCAAATTTGGGCAAGATACTGCACATATAAGGAGAGTTTAGTTTGTCTTTATTGTTGCGTCATAAATATTATTAATATTTTCTTTATCTCAAATCATCATTTGATTTAACCATTTAATTTATTTAAAGCAAATATTACATAAATAAGATATAGTTGATAATTAATTATTTTTCCAATACATTACACCCCAGACGTATGTTAATTGTTAAAAAAACAAGAATCGGAATCGGCACTTCAATCAAAGGAGAACCGAGTATGGACGAATGCTCGATACCATTGGAATCGACGATTCTTGTGATCGAGAATAATAAACGGCCCATCCTTTAAAAACAAAATACTGTATGCAATAAGATTTGAGCCAACTGACAAACAAAATCGTACTGAAGACTTACAAATTATAAAGTGAAGTTTTGCAGATTTAACATTCAGTGAGGGATTTTGATCTCAACATTTCATGTATAAGGTAAACGGGAATTTTTAAAACTGTTACGAAAATCGTTAAGTAACTTATATCCATATCAAGGGGCTGTATAGAAATGTAACCTAAGTTTATAGAAATTTGAGAGAGGTGAATAAATTAATAATGAACTGTTGTCTTTTGGGCTCTAATCGTCGGAAATGGTTATGGAGTTTACTAAACTCCTTACTGTAAAGTTTTTGAGTTTAACGAATCATGCTCAGTTTTCGGAGACTGTAAGTTTTACAAATCAGAACACCAAATAAAAGTTTAAAATGAAACCTTCAGTGGCTTCAAAATGAATTTCTGTAAAGTGGAAAGTAGGATGAATTCTCATGGGATTTTCCTGAGCGTTGATCCTCTAATCAGTTGATTTTCAAAATTAACAGCTGTTTTTTCTCCATTCAGAAATAATGTTTATATCAATTTTAAAACTCCCGCAACTTTCGTTTAAATTATTTATTTAACTAGACCTTGTTAGAAAAGGTCCTTCTGAGATTAGCGACTCTCCTATTCAGATGGTTTAATTTTCCCATACCTTAATATCAGGAGATTATAGTATGAATTCCTAGCTTAATTTTACCATACCTCAATATCAGGAGATCATAGTATTAATTCCTAGCTTAATTTTCCCATAACTTAATATCAGGAGATTATAGTATGAATTCCTAGCTTAATTTTACCATACCTCAATATCAGGAGATCATAGTATGGATGCCTAGCTTAATTTTACCATACCTCAATATCAGGAGATCATAGTATTAATTCCTAGCCTAATTTTCCCATACCTCAATATCAGGAGATCATAGTATTAATTCCTAGCTTAATTTTACCATACATCAATATCAGGAGATCATAGTATTAATTCCTTAAACACATCTTTATCCTATCTGTTTTATCCACCACTCTTCCTACACAGAAGTTTATTTCTGAGACTTTTATGATCCCATAATATTGTATGTGTGCTTGAGATAAGCGACTCTTCCATTGGGTAGTGTGAATATTCCTTATTCCAGAACAAAAATATAATTTTATTTCTTTCTTAACCCTATCTTTGTTCTACTAAACCTTTTTTATACTTTGGGGAAACTTATCCTTTCCACGACTCCGTAGTCTGTTTGAGATAAGCGACCATACTCTCTAGATATCTTGAGTTTCCTTTATGCCCAGCGCCAGCATATTGTTATATTCCCACCGAAGCCTTACTTTTACTAAACACGTTCTTCCGCATCATCCCGACTGTTTAGGAATATGATGGATACTCCTTTCCACGACCCCATTAATATTTTGGTGTCCTTGAAAAACGCTATCTTATGCATTGACGTCATTTTACTCCTTATTGCCAGTGCCCAGGATCCATTAAACCCTTCCTTTATTCTAACATAATTACAGCCTGTTCTTTCTACACAGGTGAGCGACAGGTACACGTACTAAAACCTCAATAGAGAGTAGGTCATTTGGGTGGTACCGGACCAATTCGATGGTGAAAATATTCCCATGATATTTCTGTTGCTTAAGAAAGGGTCACGGTCGAAATGGTCCGATGGAATACACGAAAGATGCGTACACCAGGAATATTGCGAAAGATGCGTACAGGATCAAGTTTTGACAGATACCGAGGGTAAGCTATAACGTCAGAACATTGCGACAGGCGAAATTTGCGTACAACTTTTAGGCGTCCACGGATCTTTTAAAATCATTAAGCTACATAAATGAGTTTACTCCTGAGCTAAACATAGGTGTCGCTTAGTTTCTCGGGGCTGGAGATCCTTATCATTTTGGCGTGTTTAAAATCAACTCGTAGCCGCGATAATGTTTTTGTTTTATATTTTCAATTCAAATTTTGTTTTCATTATGCAGAATTTTGTTCATTTTATTCTATATTACAACTTAACCAATTTGTTTGATTTTACCATCTGATTTCTTAGGGTCTAATCAAATCCATGTTTTGGGTTAAGGAAAGAGATCTTAAGCAAGACAATAGTTTCCTGTTTCTAGGTATTTTTGTACTGTTTTTTCCTAATTTTTCGTCTGACTTAATGTACTTTGTTTTTTTTTTGCTCTTTCCTGCAGTCTCATGTGCTTAGGAGTCGAAGTTTCAGCCTCTTTTGATAAGTCTCTTTCGATTATATCGAACCTATCACCACGACAGTTAAAAAAGCAAAGTGACCACTGACAAAGTGGAAACCCTTTTTTGAGGCATTTTCATTGGGAGAATCCAAAATTTTGAAAGTTATTAGTTTAGAGGTAGATGACCTGGGTCGACAACTAGAGTTTTGTTTTTACTCTTTTTTCGCTTGTCAAATTTACGACTTACCCTCGTCAATTGCTATTGTTTCCTCTTGTAGGCTTATTTAGCTGTACACATATTTCGCTGTACACATTTTTCGTGCCCACCGTCCAATGGTTAGTGAGCAGGTAGATGCAGAAAATCCAGGAAAAGGTTACTTAAGGAATCCAGGAAAAGGTTACCCTCAGCACCCCACCCCTATACCCACTGCCACAAGACTGTTATCTTGATAGTCACGGTGGGCGTTACTAGTAAACAGAAAAAGTGTATGATGTTTTCAATTATGAGTGGATAATAACCTAACCTATCATAACTTAACCAAACCAAACCATACCAAACCATAACATACCATACCAAACCATAACATACCATACCATACCATACCAATATTTCTATAGGCTGTTCATGCGTGTTCCTGTCGGACCCGCACTACTAGGGGGGGGGGACTTTCAGAGATAGGATGAATTCGACTACATCCGTTTTAATTAAGGAATAGGATTTTGCACACTTGATAGTCCTCTGTATCTGTTTCCTAATGTGCTATCGTCCTTTCCTACCCTTCTAAAGAAAGTGAGTACTTCAAAATGTTTACAGGTTGAATAAAATATAAATAAAATAAACAATTAAATAAAATATAAACACTAAAAGTCCCTTTATATTTGGGATAATTGTGAACAGTTTGGAGTAAAGTATGTTTAAATAGTTTTATCGTGTAATAAACGTGTCATTAGAGTCAAATCATTTGTTACATTGTAAAAGAAACGAATCAAGAATAAAATAATCTGTTCCTTTCAACAGCCAAGCGCCTACGCTGGTAAATTAGTAAGGCATCGTCCGATGATTTACCGAGCACAAATATGTCCGAGTCGACGATTGTGCTATTGGTTAAATTAAAACTTCTCTGCTCAAAACTATAAAAGCGCATTAAGCAGTAAGACGTGAATAAATCAGCCGTCCCACGTAGCGCGGCTCGCATTTACATTTTAATGAATTATAAAATTGTTAAATGTAGCCAAAACACGGGTCGGCTCGTAAAGCAAGGCGTAATCGAGGCATTAGCGACAATGTAAGGGACATTTATTGTCGGATCGGCTACACGTGCGCGGCCGGCCTAACGTGGACCGCAGAAATTCGCGAAATCACGTTGTTTTGACGCGGTCTTTATGGGTTTTGGAAGGTAAATATACTGGTGTTTACAAAGTGTAGAGAGGAATTCTAATATTAATAATAAACAACACGAACTGTGGTCTGACTTTATTGGGCGACAGTCGTTTTATTCGTTTAAACGTACTAGCGGTCTCAAAACAATAGAAATACTTGCACGCCTAAGTGTCGTTGCAGTTTCTAAGTAAACTTATTTAATTAGACTTTGCCATAGTAACCACGCATTTAACGATTTTAGCTTTTTTCTATTTTTCATTCCTTCCTTCTTTTATACTTATTATCGTACATAATCCTGCGCAAATTCCATTGGAATTACTATGGTTATTCCTTTTTTTTCTTGTTCAAAATATATTTTTTTGTTCTTCGCGTCTACGTCTCTGCAAATTCAGCCTATTTCCTGAAATTTCTGTACCAATAACATCCTAACTACACTGTTCTCTAAGCACGGAGGGTGTTAATTGTAGGATGTTATTTATTGTAGGGCAAAATATAGGTAAATAGTTCTTCTTTCCGTATACTTTATATATACGAAGTTTCATAATATCACCTATGTATCTTGTACAGGAATGTTTCCTTTAACTTACATGTAATAGCAATACTTTCCAATCCTTCATCATTAAGAGAGATCTCCATTGAACTCCTAAAAAGGCACTAGGATGTAAAAAATTAGGGGCCGAAATTTATTTTACTGGCCACATAAAATTTTGTAGTCGGAAATTAGTTTTTAGAATAATGATGCACTTTTAGAATTGGCTAACTGTCGACGCATTTCGAACATTATTTCGTTATGTTTAATCATAAAATCATCTCTAAGCACCCTCCCCCTAAATATAATAGACCCTGTGATTTAGATAACAGATACCTTGTAGCACCAGTGGTTTTTTATTAAATAATTACAATTAATGTGAATAAAGTAAGATAAAGTAACAACTATTCTTCTACTTATCATAAAATATAAATTCAGCTGTTTTATAAAAATCCTATATCACTTACTTTAAACCAAATGGGACGAAATAATTACATTGCATACCTTACCCCTTTTGTGAAGAGAGTGGATGAATACAAAGTATTTATTAACGATTGAAAATTTGAACAAGATATATGTAAGGAGAGTGCGAACTAATAGAGGGAATTGAAAAAGGGAAGTTTTATTTTAAAATACCCTACATCTTTAATTCGGAGACAGAGTAGACCCTACGTATTTACATCTAATTCAACGAACATATTTCGAAGCTGGGATAGAGATACAAGTCCCGCCCTGCCACCCAGCATGGTCCACAGTGTGTTTAAATTAATCCTCAAAGGCACTATAAAAGTACCAGATCAAAAGCGGGTGAATTAATTATGGATTTGAAAATTATAAATATTTAATCTAGTTTGGCGTTAGCGCTTCATCTCGGAAAGTTAACAAAATAAACCCATAGAACGGTTAAACTATTAATAAGGTAATTAATCCCGAGGTCACAAGTCATGGTCGTAAAACTGTTGTGTGAAGAAAGACTCGCAGCTGTGCGAGGGGAAGTGGTTATGGCTGCAGTTTGAACTGCTTGCGGGTCAACATTGTGTATTCATATCGGTCCGCGTGGTGCAGCTCTGGCGATGCCACACAGAATACTTCGGCGATTGTGGTGCTTGTATTGGCCCGATCGGTTTGTTAAATGTTTACAACGAGGTTGATTTGAAAAGTCGAGAAGCTAAGGGCGTGAAATCTCCCCGATGCTGGGGGATGGGGAGAATATACGGGTCGGCGGGTTACTTTAACCTGGGAGTGGTCGCGACTAATATGGTCGCTGCTGGTCCTTGTGACTCGCATTCAAAATATTCGTTTACTCGTATTCGCATTGAACCTATAACTAACCATTTCTTTTGAATTGATTTATACCTTTGACTTATGTAGTAATTAGGAACGTCATTTGGTAAAGATTAAATAATGTTAGACATTTATAGCAAAATTGAACAAAATATATAGCAAAAAGATGGCAACACTACGAAGTATACAATAGGAAACGTTCATTCGTAAGCTGGCGCGCGATTGATCGATAGAAAAAGCTAGCTCTATTCAAAAACATTAGTACTTGTAGTGCGTGTTGCATCTAAGGCCATCGCTAAGGAGTAGTTCGTTAAACTAGACTGTTTTAAAATATATCTTGACATTTCTATAAATTCTTAATATTTATTGAATAAGTTTTGTCAATTAGACATTAATTTATGCAGGGAATAACAATCGTTTTATTATAATTCTCAAGTCACTGCTACATATAAATTCCGAAACTCCTATACCAGTGTTATTGTCTTCATCACTCACGTCATACTAATTACAGCTTGTCGCTCGTAAGATGGGTTGATACAAAACCTATACTAGCCCTATTCCAAAACATTGGTGTTTGTAGTGCGTGTAGCATCAAATGCCACCGCTAAGAAATTACAGGCGTTCCGGTAGTTTAGAAAACTGATATAAGTAGTAAGAGAATCTTGGTATGGCAAATAGTAGATGATTATTGCAAAGCACAGAGTAGGATATGCGCATTCCTTAATGAAAAAACTACAGTTTGTTCAAAACTGTATGTAAATGATTTGATTAATATGACAGATCAAATAAAATAATATTTACAGCTGTCATTCGGCCTTGCCAAATCTACATGATTGTAATATATGTACTCTACCTCATATTATGTCAGTGGAACGGTCTTTTGCTTCCCCTACCCTTCCCTCCGCCTATCCCCGCCCTTCAAGGTCACACGCCAACTTGCGTGTCAACTACAACTTATTTGGTTTTTTGTATGGTTTAATAGTAACTAGGTTTAATAGATTTCACTACTTCCTATGAAGTTAATTTTTTAAGAAATTGGATACTGAAAATAAGCTTTGGCATTATAGCTAAATGGTAGAATTTCAAGACGCCTACGTGAGGTCTTATTGTGGTATTCTTAGTTCACGTTTCTGGTATTCTCGTTTTTTTCTGTATTTTTCTTTATTCATATCAACGAAAAGGTTTGTATAATTTTCGTTTTTTTTAGTATGTATTCGGTAAAAAAAAAAAAAATGCCGCTCATATTCTAGCGTTTGTAACGCTTTTTGCAGCTTCTTTGGTTTCTACAGATGAGTCACTATATCTCTTTATCTGGTCCGAATAGGCTGATTAGGGTTCAACGATTTCCAAGGAGTTTCGCCATTTTTACCATGTAAAGGTCCTCTGTAAGAAAGAGGTACATCATCTTAAGAAGATAGGTTTCATTCTTGTTTGCGCTTTGTTCTGTGTTGCGTGTCTACTTGTTCTATGTCACTTACGTAGTTGATATGGACGAGTCTGAGTAAAAGTTGCTTCTAGTAGCCCCGAAATCCTGTCTTCGCCCTATAGTTGACGAAGGAAGGTTGCACTTGTGTTTGCTGCACTTTCCATTGTCGTTCCTCATAGAACATACATTTCGAGTATAACAAACGGTAGTGTCCAAACAAATTGTTTGAATCCATTAAGTAATATAAAAGCAATTTACTGAGGTTAACAAAAAAAATTAGTTACTTTTAATTTATAATTACAATTATATACATATATATATATATATATATATATATATATATATATATATATATATATATATATATATATATATTCTTGATATTTTTCGTTATCCATTGTTTTTCGGTTGCACTGACTTTATGAAGTTAATATATTACTATTGTAAGTAATTTTATCCACCATTAAGTGCAATAATTTTACCTTGAGTGATGAGGCACCTTTCGGTCACTTGACCATTGTCGAATCAGTATCCCAATAGAAGAAACCATAGAAATAATAAAAAACAAACTAATACACAATAACGAAAAAAGAAACATAATAGATAGTATCATTACGCTAACCAAACACATATGTAACCAAAATTACTTCCAATTTAACAATAAATATTATAAAAAAACAACTGGACTCCCCATGGGTTCACCCATATCATCTGTCATGTCAGAAATATATTTACAACACTTTGAACGAATAATAATCAAACCTATAATAAACACACACAATATTTCACTATGTATGTAACGACAAGGTATGTAGACGATATACTTGTAATATACCAACCTACCATTCACAACGAACACATCATAATATCAAACAAACTAAATACATACAACGAAAACATACAATGCGCCGTTGAAACAGAAACAAATAGAACAATCAACTATCTCGACATCACTTTAAATATAAATGATAATAAAATAGAAACTACAGTATACAGGAAACCTACTTCCAACAACACCACAATACACTACAAATCTAACCACCCCTGGACACACAAAATTAACACTTACAGTAACATGATAAATAAAGCAATAAAATACACACAGGATAACAAACAAAAATTAAATGAAGAATTAGATAACATACAAAAATAGCAATAGAAAATGGATACAACAAACACATTATAAAAAATATATACAATAAATTCACAAAAAAACCTAACCTCAACACAACACTACAACCGGAACACAAAAATAATGAAAATAAAAAAATCTACCTAAAATATAAATACACCAATAACAAAATAGAAAAAATAACAAATATATACAACAAAGAATATTACACCCCAACATACAAACCAAAAAACAAAATAATAAAATATCTTAATAACACAAACCACAAAACAAATTCAGAAAAACATAACCTATCAGGAATTTACAAAATTACATGCAACAACTGTAACGCTTTTTACATAGGAAAAACAACCAGATCATTTAAAATAAGATTTGAAGAACATTATAGAGCATTCAAAAACAAAAATTCAAAAGTATCAAATGTTGCAGCACACCTAATATCACATAAACATGAAATAACAAATTACGAAAATAACCTAACCATAATTGAAATAAATAATAACCCAATAGAACTAAACTCACTAGAAAAATACCACATTTACAAAAACATACACAACAATTTAATGAATCTACAAACAACATATTCAGAAGACATACTATATAAAAACATCATACACACAGATCAAGAGAAAGTGCGTGTAATGTCAACAAATACCAATATCACGGACCGAACATCTACACCCGAAAAATATCAGTGATTCGACAATGGTCAAGTGACCGAAAGGTGCCTCATCACTCAAGGTAAAATTATTGCACTTAATGGTGGATAAAATTACTTACAATAGTAATATATTAACTTCATATATATATATATATATATATATATATATATATATATATATATATATATATATATATATATATGCTGATACGTATTCCTTCACAGAGGGAAAAATAAGATGAATAGTTAATCTGGAGTTCATCCGTACATTCTGCAGTGCATAAAATCTCAGTTCCGACGTTTCGCTAGAATCTCATCCAGCATTGACGAGGTGAACCCAACAACAGTAGAAGAGCGAGACAACTGTTGTTGCGTTCTCCTCATCAATGCTAGATGAGATTCTAGCGAAACTGCGATTTTATGCACTGCAGAATGAACGGATGTACTCCAGATAGTAACTATTCATCATATATATATATATATACAGAATCAAAATGTATGTGGCAAAATAGAAAGCGAATTTCCTTGCAATTCTTCATTTTTCTCTCTATACAGTAGGTCTATATGGCGTGGGATTATTATATTTGTTTGCTACTACTTATTCGCTTACGTCTTTTCCTTTGTAATTTATGAAGCTGATGGTGGTCTATAACTTTTCATTCTATCCACCTCTTGTTGTGCTTCATTGTTGCAAGAAGCCTTTCTCTTTTCATGTACATCAAGTAATTGATTACTAGCTATGGGAAAGTTGGCTTAGTGTCAAAGTGTTGGATTTTTAACAAGTAGTTTCTCAGTTTTATTCCTACCTCAACATCACGTTTTCTTACATTTTTAGCAATGAATAGATATTAAAAAAAAACTTTACTAACATCAATTTGATTCCACTACAGTTTAAAAAGATGTATTCCAACAAGATTGGATATATAAAAAGGTATTTTAATAATGATAGAAAATTTATATAAAATATAGCCTATGCAAGGAGAGTGTGAGCTAATAGAAGGAATTTCAAAACAACTGAAGATGCGATTTTAATCGCATAAAATAAAAATGATATACTTGGTCAACCTAAGTAGTCGAGGTGACTTGCTCGTACGTACCACGGGCTACGGAGAAGCAGAAAGTAAACAATCACAAGAAGTTATTGCAGGTAGTGGGAAGGTACAGGATTATACCCATTTTTGTAGTTTGTAGAATTTCTCGTCATGTGATTCCTTTTTGGGCCAACGTGAAGGCACTGCACCTTTACAAACACCTTTCTAAAGCGTTTGGTATATACACACAAACAAGGGCGTAGGCAGGACGATGGTTTGGGGGAAGGGTCAGGGAGGTAGAACCTCACTGGGGAATTTGAACATTTTTATGTCTAGAAATCATATTTTATGCTATTTTGGCACTTGAAATTACACAACTATTGGGTCTGTTTTGCTAAAACCTAGCACTGTTTGATTCGTTAATATTTTCTTCCAAAATTAATTATTTTTGGGAGCACGTGCCCCCTAGCTACGCCACTAGAAACAAATATATCTCGTTTCAATGTATACTTTTTTTTGCCTGCCATTTGTTTTTATTACTACACAATTTTTTGACTAGTATTAAAACAATAATTTATTAAGGTTAGAAATAAAACAAAATCGTGCTTTTAAGCTTAAGTAAGTTATATATATATTAATATATATTTATATAAATAAGTGAGTTTGTTTCTATTCAACGCTACATAATTAGTTACAGGAGAAGAATTTCTGCTAAGTTTACTGTTCAGCGTTTTTTTATGAGAATGTTCTCACGCCATCAGAACAATAAATGGATTTATCTAGCTGTTCCATTTAACGGTGTTTGCAGCATGACGAGTACAAAATTGGGGGTTTTACAAAAATTAAATTTAAAAATTGTGGTTTTCCCTAAAACTAAACTATAAATATCCAGTAAAACCAAAAACCCGATATAGGAGTAGCCTAAAGCTAAAAGCGTTTCTGTCCTTGTAAAGTATTTGGTTATTTTTAAAGTGTTATGGTAATGAATTATAATCATTTCATTTACTGGTTTCATGTATAAACCATCGCTCATGTACTTTTAGCGATAAGTCATAGTGAGGTGGTGCTAATTATATTCTTCAAGTCAGATAAGCTAAACTGTTATATAATTAAATAGCGAGATAACTGTGTGGTAGAAGTTATAACAAGTTGCAGTGCTCAGTGCGCACAGAGACTTTGGTTGGTAAAGCCTGTCACAGTTCCGTGACGCAGAGAAGCGGCTTGTCGCGGACATGGTAAGACTGGTTTATTATGAATATTTGTAACGTAGTTTAGTTACAATCTTCCTATGTTCCATCAGGGCGACCTTTGATCACTGCTATAGTTACAACTAAAATTGCACAGGGAAGCATTATTCAATTCTTCCTATTAGCTCACACGTTTCTTATATGTATATCTTCTTTATATTTTTACTTATTAATAAAGTACTATTTATACATCCTATCAATTTCAAATACGTTTTTTAAACTTAAAGTGGATGACAATTCAATTTAATAACTTTTTCCAAATAATAATTCATTAATTAAATTGAAGGAATTAATTTTAGTTTTATATGAGAGAAAAACTTTACACAAAAGGGGGCAAGGTATGCAGTATATTTATTTAGCCCCATCTAATATGCTTCAACGTGTGTGTGTGTGTGTGTGTGTGTGTGTGTGTGTGCGTGCGTGTGAGCGTGCGTGTGTGTGTGTGCGTGTGTGTGTGTGTGTGTGTGATGGTAAATTTCTTCTCGAAAACTACTATAAGGATTTTTTTATTTAAGTGAAATTTTTTTGAATTTCGTCATGATAACGTTTTCGAGAATCTTTAAACATTGAAAACTACTCTAAAGATTTTCACCAAAATGGTTAGATGAACTAAATGGTTAAAGTTGAACTAAAGTTAAATGGTTTTTAACTTCAGCAAGGCTCGATCGTAGATCGGCTTCCTGATACTTTGGTTTAAAATAATTAATAACATATGATTTGTTTAAACATTACTTGTTTCCTTTTTCTCGTATTAGTTTGTAAAGATTTAAAGAATGTTTACACGTCGTGTTAATGACGTCACAAAATACGTTAACATAGTGGGTAGAGTACATGAAATCTTAGGAGCTAAGGCTTAAAGAAGTGAATGCCAATAAATATTTAACAGCCTTGAATGGAATTACACCGCAAAAGAAATATGGCAGATATCTTGATTCGTGAACTTCGGTAAGAAACACAGTTTTACTTGTAACTATGTTTAGCAAATGAAAATTATATTCTAGACGAAGCAGTGAATGTTCATATATTCAAAAACAGAAGAAAATGGTTTATGGAAGATAAAACAAAGTGGAAACAATCAAAAAATGTATGCGTTTTATATAAACATTTCGAATTATTTCAAGCTAATTAGTCGATATTTTTTAGTAAAAATTACATGTTTACTCTAGCCCCACGTATTTTCACCTGTAATCGAGTTAACTTTGTTTTTTCGTACCTAATTCACTCCTACACTTTGGTGTAAAAGGTTTCTTTCTAAAATCAATAGGGTTACCGACTTTGAAAAAGAAGTCGTCTTCATGCGTTCTGAAGATATATCAAATAATCGTTTCTAGATTGCTGTAACATAAACAGTAATATTAGTTTTTTTTTAATTAGACCTTTATACACTCGCGCGCACGTACGCACGCACACACACACACACCCACACACGCGCACGTACGCATGCACATACACACACACACACACACACACGCGCACACGCACACACACACACACACACACACACACACACACACACACTCAAACACACACACACACCACATGCACGTCTTTGTATAATGAAAACAATTATATTGTTTTTAGTTTTTTAAAATATATGTTTATGCTAGAATTATGTAGAATTATGCTAGCTTAAGTTTGAAAACGTATAACTCAAATAGATAAACTAAGTTATAAATAATTATAACCACCCGAAAATTCGCAAACATTTCTGTGATTATACAATAGTAGTTTTCATATCTTCAAATAGATTAATTAGAACAAAAGTTTTGAATATTTATTTATTGCGTACGCATTTTAGTGGTGGTTTAGTGTCTCTGGAGTTTTGTGAGATGGCATGCTACTCAATATTGACGAACGTCGTAAAATTGTTCAGCAGATGTATAAAAAATCTCGTGCTCTTGATTTTCTAAAGGGCTAATTTTGTTACAAAATTACGTGAGAAAACACTTCACATAACCGGCTTAATTTGCTATAACTAAGTTCGATTCAATTCAAATTATTTCAAAGTTGTTATGTGTAATTATTACAGATTTTCAAGTAGTTTCCACTCAGTGTTTTCTTCAGTAGAGTTTCTCCTTTGTTCTGAACATTTGAACCAACACTGCGTCCTCAATTATGTTGTTTCTTTGTTTTTCTGGTGTTATTACAGTTAGATAGCCTATACAAAAGTAGCAAGACGTGCAAAAATCCAAACACGCATTAGTATATCATGTGAAGTGGAATCGAAGAGTGGCAACCGATAATGTAACTGGCCCACTTGTTCGTCAAGGCGTGTAACACATTGAGGTTATACTTGCTGTGAGGGATGTGTCCATCTAGAGCCGTTAACCCTCCCGAGTAAGGTCGCACCTGGACAACTAATTTACACTTCGTGTCTCGTAGAACTAATGCTTTAACAATACTGTTGTCAATCCATTGGTGTCCATAATGATTTGAAGTCACTTACTACACTCGCATAACACAGGGCGTGAATCATAGTTAGGAATCTATTCCCCCAACTAGGGGTGCTACGCCCGTGTTATGGTGGTGATGGTAACGCCAATAACGAGAATATTAACGAGTTTAAGGGAAGCAGTTAAAGACTACCTGTTTGTGCTTCTTCACTGAACTGGTTACCGTTGGACTGTAAGCTGACTACACGCTCCCTGGACACGTCCATGAGTAGTCTATTAATCGATAAAAACTATTTGATAAACACTTACATAATAGGGGGTTTAATTGCAATATTTATACAATTAAAATTAATAATACATTTCGAGATTGAAAAACTATATGTAACATTTAACCCTTTCAATTTTTGAATTTTCCACCAAAATACGACCTGTTTGTGCTTCTTCACTGAACTGGTTACCGTTGGATTATAAGCTGACTACACGCTCCCTGGACACGTCCATGAGTAGTCTATTAATCGATAAAAACTATTTGATAAACACTTACATAATAGGGGGTTTAATTGCAATATTTATACAATTAAAATTAATAATACATTTCGAGATTGAAAAACTATATGTAACATTTAACCCTTTCAATTTTTGAATTTTCCACCAAAATACGACCTGTTTGTGCTTCTTCACTGAACTGGTTACCGTTGGATTATAAGCTGACTACACGCTCCCTGGACACGTCCATGAGTAGTCTATTAATCGATAAAAACTATTTGATAAACACTTACATAATAGGGGGTTTAATTGCAATATTTATACAATTAAAATTAATAATACATTTCGAGATTGAAAAACTATATGTAACATTTAACCCTTTCAATTTTTGAATTTTCCACCAAAATACGACCTGTTTGTGCTTCTTCACTGAACTGGTTACCGTTGGATTATAAGCTGACTACACGCTCCCTGGACACGTCCATGAGTAGTCTATTAATCGATAAAAACTATTTGATAAACACTTACATAATAGGGGGTTTAATTGCAATATTTATACAATTAAAATTAATAATACATTTCGAGATTGAAAAACTATATGTAACATTTAACCCTTTCAATTTTTGAATTTTCCACCAAAATACGACCTGTTTGTGCTTCTTCACTGAACTGGTTACCGTTGGATTATAAGCTGACTACACGCTCCCTGGACACGTCCATGAGTAGTCTATTAATCGATAAAAACTATTTGATAAACACTTACATAATAGGGGGTTTAATTGCAATATTTATACAATTAAAATTAATAATACATTTCGAGATTGAAAAACTATATGTAACATTTAACCCTTTCAATTTTTGAATTTTCCACCAAAATACGACCTGTTTGTGCTTCTTCACTGAACTGGTTACCGTTGGATTATAAGCTGACTACACGCTCCCTGGACACGTCCATGAGTAGTCTATTAATCGATAAAAACTATTTGATAAACACTTACATAATAGGGGGTTTAATTGCAATATTTATACAATTAAAATTAATAATACATTTCGAGATTGAAAAACTATATGTAACATTTAACCCTTTCAATTTTTGAATTTTCCACCAAAATACGACCTGTTTGTGCTTCTTCACTGAACTGGTTACCGTTGGATTATAAGCTGACTACACGCTCCCTGGACACGTCCATGAGTAGTCTATTAATCGATAAAAACTATTTGATAAACACTTACATAATAGGGGGTTTAATTGCAATATTTATACAATTAAAATTAATAATACATTTCGAGATTGAAAAACTATATGTAACATTTAACCCTTTCAATTTTTGAATTTTCCACCAAAATACGACCTGTTTGTGCTTCTTCACTGAACTGGTTACCGTTGGATTATAAGCTGACTACACGCTCCCTGGACACGTCCATGAGTAGTCTATTAATCGATAAAAACTATTTGATAAACACTTACATAATAGGGGGTTTAATTGCAATATTTATACAATTAAAATTAATAATACATTTCGAGATTGAAAAACTATATGTAACATTTAACCCTTTCAATTTTTGAATTTTCCACCAAAATACGACCTGTTTGTGCTTCTTCACTGAACTGGTTACCGTTGGATTATAAGCTGACTACACGCTCCCTGGACACGTCCATGAGTAGTCTATTAATCGATAAAAACTATTTGATAAACACTTACATAATAGGGGGTTTAATTGCAATATTTATACAATTAAAATTAATAATACATTTCGAGATTGAAAAACTATATGTAACATTTAACCCTTTCAATTTTTGAATTTTCCACCAAAATACGACCTGTTTGTGCTTCTTCACTGAACTGGTTACCGTTGGATTATAAGCTGACTACACGCTCCCTGGACACGTCCATGAGTAGTCTATTAATCGATAAAAACTATTTGATAAACACTTACATAATAGGGGGTTTAATTGCAATATTTATACAATTAAAATTAATAATACATTTCGAGATTGAAAAACTATATGTAACATTTAACCCTTTCAATTTTTGAATTTTCCACCAAAATACGACCTGTTTGTGCTTCTTCACTGAACTGGTTACCGTTGGATTATAAGCTGACTACACGCTCCCTGGACACGTCCATGAGTATTAATCGATAAAAACTATTTGATAAACACTTACATAATAGGGGGTTTAATTGCAATATTTATACAATTAAAATTAATAATACATTTCGAGATTGAAAAACGATATGTAACATTTAACCCTTTCAATTTTTGAATTTTCCACCAACATACCAATTAAATATATAGCTCCAGAATTCTTTCGAGCTCCTAATGGGAGGCCAATTGGGAGAGTGGGGAGACGACATGGAAGAGTGATGGAACATGGATAGCTTGCATGTACTCTGCTATTAATTACTGCCACTGTGAGGTCTTAGAATTGGGGCTCAGGCTACATCTGTTTCTCTATAAGACCATAACTAAATCCGTTGTGTAGTTTTATTACCAGTAACGTAACCGATAGAGGGTAGACATCCCTGTCCTTCCCGTTGAGAGCAGTTCTACTTCACGTAGGCCATCCTGCTTACGTCTTTTTTACCTTTGCTAAATATTGAAAGTTTTATTCCTTGTAATATTTATAGTAAGATAATTTAAGATATTAATTTTATACTAAGATATTTATAGTAAGTATTTTATACTTTTTCTATATCCTATATTGAGAGTTTTAAGCATTTCCTATATCCAATATTGAGAGTTTTTACCTTCCCATATTAAAAATTTCATACCTTTCCTATATTTTATATTGAGAGTTCTATACCTTTCCTATATCCTATCTTTCCTTTTTTTTATATTGAGAGTTTTATACCTTTAAAACATCCTATATTGAAAGTTTATACCATTCTCATGTCCTATATTGAGAATTTTATATATCCTATATTGAGAGTTCTATACCTTTCCTGTATCCTATCTTTCCTTTTTTTTATATTGAGAGTTTGATACCTTTAATACATCCTAGCCTATATTGAGAGTTTATACCATTCTCATGTCCTATATTGATAATTTTATACATTTCCTGTATCCAATATTGAGAGTTTTTACCTTTTCTATGTCCTGCCTTTCCTATTTTTTATATTGAGAGATTTTATACCTTTAATACATCCTATATTGAGAGTTCTATACTTTTTCTATATCCAATATTGAGAGTCTTTACCTCTCCTATATCCTATATTGAGAGTTTTATACCTTTTCTACATCTTATATTGAGAGATTTACCTTTTCTATATATTACATTGAGAGTTTTATGCCTTTCCTACATCCTATATTGAGAGTTTTATACCTCTCCTATATTATACATTGAGAGTTTTATACCGTTCCTATATCCTAAATTGAGAGTTCTATACCTCCTATATCGAATATTGAGAGTTTTTACCTTTTCTGTATCATATATTGAAAGATTTATACCTTTTCTATATCCTATATTGAGAATTTTATACGTTTCATACATCCTATATTGAGTGTTATATTTTTTCTATGTCTTATATTGAGAGTTTTATACTTTTCCTTTATCCTATATTGGGAGTTTCATTCCTTGCCTATATTCTATATTAAGAATTTTATACCTTTCCTATGTCCTATATTGAGAGTTTTATACTTTTCCTATATCCTATATTGGGAGTTTCATTCCTTGCCTATATTCTATATTAAGAATTTTATACCTTTCCTATGTCCTATATTGAGAGTTTTCTACTTTTCCTATATCCTATATTGGGAGTTTCATTCCTTGCCTATATTCTATATTAAGAATTTTATACCTTTCCTATGCCCTATATTGAGAGTTTTATAACCCATCTTCAATCCTACTTAACATTACTACCCTCTTATACTGCTGATAGATTGCTTTAAAGCACAAAAATATAATAATCAAGAAATCAAATAAAAATAGCGATCTATTAGCATAGAATTATAAAGGATATTTTATTATACAGTAATCCTACTTTAACGGTAATGGATACAACGAAACGTAGCTTTTTTAAAAGATATAAAATTGTTAGTAATGGACACTCTGAAAACACTTGACACATGACGTGTTGACTGCAGACTTTGTATTAGTGCCGCAAGTGTACGGTTTTTGATAGAACACCCGACCTTGTGCTGACTCGTATTTCTCACACATTATGGGGACGTTTACGAGGCGCGGACCACACACTCTAATGTATTTTAACGTTTTAAACGCCATTCACGATCCTAAAGAATTAAAATTTACATAAAATGTTTATAGGATTGTCGTCGTAGAGTTTCGTTTTTGAAACAATAATTCAAGCCTCATTCATGTTTTTATTTATAGAATTGTGATTGACAGGCAGTTATGCCCTATTAATAGCACGCCAGAAGGCGGATCATTGATCCTTTCTTTGCGCACAGAGTGGCTTTATACTAAATGTCATACTTGTGTATCATTAGATTGATTATACAACACCAGGCAACGTCCACTACACTACGCTCATATCTGTACATGACTGCAAACTACTGGGTACATTGTTGCCAAATTTAGAACGTATCAATGGGCTTGTTTCAGTCGAATTATTTCATACTGACTAATCTGGATTAACAGGAATTAAATCGGCCCGATAACGGGATAACCTCTTTGTAGTTTGACTGTATGAAGAAGCAAAAAGTATATTATCGACAGTTTGTTTTGTTATAATGCTATCCTCAATATAATGCTGTTTTCTAAAATTTCAACTATTTCAGCTATTACATGATTCTTATCGGAATTTGCTCTTGTTTAAAGTTAATATTCAACATATTATAACTAAAGATTCTTGATGTAATCATCTTGAATTCACTGATTAAACTATAATTAAAAATTATTTAACTAAATGAATACATAGGGCTTACTTGCTGACGCGTTTCAAAACAATCGTTCCTTCTATGAAGGAGTAGAGACTTTACTTCGTAAAAGGAACCATTACTTAGTTAAGTAATTTTTAATTAATATTATAAATAATTGTAAGGTAAAAATAGTATATTTTTAAGAAGAATATTATTAATTGTAAAAAGTAAGAACTCATACAAACATGCGCTCGCACTCGTGCACATAAGAGAAAGAGAAAAGTGCAAATCTATGAAGTGTATGTAAGAGTCTCTTTACATTCAGTATTAAAAGTAATAATGTAATAGAATTAAAGTTAAACTGGTACTTGGCCAGCCAATTTGGAAAAAGTAAATAGTCTCTATTACGCTTAGTCAACGATTACCCGTTTCCATAGTAGGCCAAGTGCAGTCCACATGGTTATGGCGTTTCTGAGCTTTTCAAGTTGCAGTTGCCCCATCATTCACTCAGGTACGAACATCTGTAAATTGAATAGTATTAGAAATAATAGTGTAATAGAATTAAAATTAGACTGGTATTTGGCCAGTCAATTTGGAAAAAGCGTTTGTGAAATAGTCTTTAGTTACGCTTAGTCAACGATTTCCCGTTTCCATAGTAGGTCAAGTGTAGTCCACGGTTATGACTTTTCTGAGCTTTTCTAGTTGCAGTTGCTTACGGTTTGCAGAGCTATGAAGGTTAGCAACGCTCTATGTTATTTTAGAATACCTGATGTTCTGAAACATCCATTGATATTGATCAATGAGATGTAAAGGTCACCGCTAAATATTCTTTTTATTGTATTTATAGAAGGATTTTAGTAAGTACTCGGCTTGTTTTTTCTGCCAATACATTCAATAAGTTGTACAATTTATTGGAAATAACAGTGTTTTGGAGTGGTTTTAATTGTCTTAACAAATATTTTATCTAATATTAATCAATAAAATTGCGATTACCTAAATCTAGACCAACTTTAGATAAAAAAATAATCATAATTAATTATTTGAATAACTAAGTGATTAGGGGTGAGTCATGGTTAGTAATGAGTAGCAGGTTAGCTGCGTCAATGAAACGATGTTTCGGAATGAATCAGTAAGTAAGGTAAGACTTTTCATTTAATTATGCAAATATTCAGTGAATTCTAGTAACTTAAAAAAAATTGAATTCAGGTAAAGAAATCTTTTAGAGTTGGTTACAAACTATGCACGTTTTAATTCCTCAAAAACAAGCAATATAAAAAAAACTCAAAGTCAATTTCTACTGAGGTCAACATTTTTTTAAAAATTTGAGTTACTTTTTATTAAGTAGTTACAATTAATATAAATATGTATAGATTATACATGTGACAGAATCACAATATTAAGTGCCAAAATATGTAGCAAATTTCCTAGTAATTTTCCATTTTCCTCTTTATACAGTATATGATGTTGGACTATTATATTTGTTTATTACTATTTATTCGCTCTTTTTTTGGTTTTTAATTTATAGGGATCTATAATGCTTCATTATTGCAAGGAACCTTTCTCGTACAATTTCATATCCGTACATAGTAATAGGAGAGTTGGCTCAGTGCCAAAGTGCTTGATTTCAAACATGTAGTCATTCAGTTCGATTCCGACTGAGACATCAGATTTAAAAAATTTTAATTAAGGAATAAATATTTGAAAAAAACTAATAACATCAATGGTAACCCACACAAGTTTTAAAAAAATGTATTTAAACTTCATTGGATGAATAAAATTATTAATAATTGAAGAAGGAATTGAAAAAGACAAATTGTGTTAGGTCCTTATAGTGAACTTCCAATGCTGAAATAATTCAATTTATTCAACTCTACACTTGGACAAATTTTATCACTCTAACTTGAATCGGTGTTCCTCCAATACTTTTAACATGAATATTATTCTAAAGGTTTTTTACGACTTAATTGTTAAATAAATGTTTAATTAGAGTATGTATTAAAAGGCGGCTGAATCTATTTAACCAATTTTGTGTATCTATGAAATTCAAAGCGTTTTGGCCAGAAGATATCTGTGTCAGCATCCACCACCCAGTGACAGCTTACGTCACTATTTAGCGTACAAAACTATAGCTTAAAATCCCTGGTATCTGTGGTATTACTCTGTATCTGTGCTCGGAAAGGGATTATGTACTGGGAAAAGCATCCACCACCCAGTGACAGCTTACGTCACTATTTAGCGTACAAAACTATAGCTTAAAATTCTTGGTATCTGTGGTATTACTCTGTATCTGTGCTCGGAAGGGGATTATGTACTGGGAAAAGCATCCACCACCCAGTGACAGCTTACGTCACTATTTAGCGTACACAACTATAGCTTAAAATTCCTGGTATCTGTGGTATTACTCTGTATCTGTGCTCGGAAAGGGATTATGTACTGGGAAAAGCATCCACCACCCAGTGACAGCTTACGTCACTATTTAGCGTACAAAACTATAGCTTAAAATTCCTGGTATCTGTGTATTACTCTGTATCTGTGCTCGGAAGGGGATTCTGTACTAGTAAAAGCATCCACCACCCAGTGACAGCTTACGTCATTATTTAGCGTATAAAGTTAACCTTGAAATCACTGGTATCTGTGGTATTACTCGGTATCTGTGCTCGGAAGGGGATTATGTACTGGGAAAAGCATCCACCACCCAGTGACAGCTTACGTCACTATTTAGCGTACAAAACTATAGCTTAAAATTCCTGGTATCTGTGTATTACTCTGTATCTGTGCTCGGAAGGGGATTCTGTACTAGTAAAAGCATCCACCACCCAGTGACAGCTTACGTCATTATTTAGCGTATAAAGTTAACCTTAAAATCACTGGTATCTGTGGTATTACTCGGTATCTGTGCTCGGAAGGGGATTATGTACTGGGAAAAGCATCCACCACCCAGTGACAGCTTACGTCACTATTTAGCGTACAAAACTATAGCTTAAAATTCCTGGTATCTGTGTATTACTCTGTATCTGTGCTCGGAAGGGGATTCTGTACTAGTAAAAGCATCCACCACCCAGTGATAGCTTACGTCATTATTTAGCGTATAAAGTTAACCTTGAAATCACTGGTATCTGTGGTATTACTCGGTATCTGTGCTCGGAAGGGGATTCTGTACTAGTAAAAGCATCCACCACCCAGTGACAGCTTACGTCATTATTTAGCGTATAAAGTTAACCTTGAAATCACTGGTATCTGTGGCTTTTCTAGTTGCAGTTGCTTACGGTTTGCAGAGCTATGAAGGTTAGCAACGCTCTATGTTATTTTAGAATACCTGATGTTCTGAAACATCCATTGTGGTCGGGGGGAATCTGTACTGAGAAAAGCATCCACCACCCAGTGACAGCTTACGTCACTATTTAGCGTATAAAAAACTATAGCTTGAAATCACTGCTCAAGACGGAAGAGGAAAACATATGAGGGAGCTCCGGCAAGGAAAGTGATAGTGGTTTGACGAATTCTTTGTAAGGTTTCCGGCGTCCTCTACGGCTTCTGTAGCGTCTTATCAACTATAGGATTTCAGCCTTCGTTCTTTCAATATCAAATTAAAACGAATCGTCCCCCGTCTCTTGTTATTGGATTACTCTATAACATTTCCTTCAGGCTGCAAGTCCTGCATTGAGTGTAATGTTTATAGAGCTCTAGTTATTCTAAAGCTGGCGTTTATATGCCGCTACCAGCGCACGCAAACTAGACCAAACAATCTTCAATATATAAAATTCAAAAGTAAAATGAAAAAAATTATAATATCGATAATATTATAGCCATAATTATTTAAGAAATTTAAAAAGTTTCATAAACGTATTTTAATAAAAGTCGATTTCTTCTTAGTTCAACAAACAAAAATTTTTATTTTCTGTTTTTTTTATTATGTACTTACTACTAATATAAATAAAGTAACATAACCTATGCGTTAAAACAGCTATTCTACCACATAATCTATATTATAAAATCAACTGTCTTATGAAATCATATGTTAATACTTATTTTAAGCCAAAAGGGACGAAATAACTATTTTGTATACCTTGCCACTTCTGTGAAACTTTTGTCACATATAAAACTAACAGTTTTATTATTAAATTTAATTAATGAATTAATATTTGAAAAATCTGACATCAAGTGAGACAACTACAAGTTAAAAAAAGTATTTTAACAATATATATATATATATGAGGAGAGTGTGAACTAATATATGGAATTGAAGAAGGTAAACTAAAGCAAACATGTATTTAATTACAGAAGAACCTTAAAAAAAATGAATGACTTAATATCATTTGTGTTCCAATTGTAATTTACTGTTTCTTTTTCATTTCTGTCTGTTGTTATCGATTTTTGTTATCGTAATTTATTATTTACGTAGGACAATTTGCATTAAATGTAATGTAATTAATTTAACGCATTAAAAACCTTTGATATTTAACAATTATTAAAAAAAATTTTATACTAATTTTAAAAACTTTTTTCACAACTCGTAGGTTAGTCTTAGAAAAAAAATAACAAAAATATTTTAAGAAAAAGAAACTAAAAGAAGATGAACCAATTACATTTTTATTGTTATTGTAATGGTAATTTACTGTTACACGTTTTCTATTCCCGTCTGTTATCAATTCTTGATAATGTAATTCTTTAATATGCAGTTTATTAATTCCATTTTCATTTATTAAAAGGTAATATGTTAACGTATTAGAAGCATTTGATTTTTAAATTTATTTTCAATATTGTATACTTTTTGTAAGCGCCGAAATAAACAGTACTGGAACAGTTGGGGATTTATTTTACTTCCCTTTACATGGTTTATAAACTCACACAAGTAAAAAGAAGCTAAATTGGTTAGACCCATATGTTCAATGTAAACATATGTTCAATTTGAGGGAACACTAATACTGTTCTTGAAAGTTTTGCATCATTTTGGTGCAGGGGTTGTTTCATGCGGTTATACACTTGTTTTTCCTGTAGTTGGTCGATAGTGGTTGGTGGGTCATCAAGGAAACTCTTCATCACTCCCCAGACGTAGGCTCAGGTGGTATCAGATTGGGGACCTGGGTAAAGGACGTTTTAAAGGAGATGAGGCGGTTGCTAAAGCTTTCTTGAAAGAAACCAATATTGTCTAAAGCAGCGTGAACAAAAGGCAGGATTAGGTCACAGCAAAATCTTCTGAGTTCTATTATAAAACGACTAATAATGACGCTATATCTGTCCTGATATTGGGCCAATTATACATCTCCTTGATACAACGCACCAAATGTTTACACGCCTACAATGGTTTTTCCTCTGTACAACACTATCAGGACGTTCAAACTGAAGAACATGTTGTCTACTTGTATGTGAAACCACTAAGCTGCACATGACATTCATCGGAAAACCACACGTCCCTCAGAAGCTCAGGTTTTCCATAGCACACTGCTAATAGCGAAGCGCAGTACTGACCTCTGGCGGGTTTGTTCTATTCAGTACAAAAGTTGCAAAGTTTGTATCTTGTATTGAAAGCCCTCAATGTTTTTGAACATTATTCTTACTGAGGTATTGCCTAAATTCAGTTTCAAAGATGATACACTTTCAGTGCTGTTTATTTCGTCGCATTCGCTATAGTGTAATTGTTGGTTGGTTGGAGTCGTATCCTCTATAGAACAAGTTTTATGGTGTGCTTGAATAGCCTATGCAATGTCTATGGCATTATCAGAGTATAAACCATCCTCTGTAGGATAGTTCCAGTGGTGAAGGCGCAGCAACTGCAGGGTAGTTGAAAACAGGTTGAACTCAAGTATACGATGAATTCAAGAAATTGTAATTAAACTATTAAAATAGAAAATTATATACACATTCTACAACACATAGATAAGACCAAGATACTCTCAAACAATACACACGCACATAAAATCATTTACTGGCACAGGCACGTTGATGATATCATAACTCTGTACAGAGGCAACCCCCGACAATGCGAAAAACTCATCACCTACACTAACAAAACACCCATAACTCCACTTCACTTCAGAGATGGAAGCCAACCGATCTCTAACTTTCCTTCACCTCACCATAATAAAAAACCATACACAAAAACACATCTTCAACATTTACAGAAAACCTATAACGGTAGACACACTTATCCACAACACCTCAATCGACCTTATCCAACACATCTTCAGATCCATGCTCCATATACTTAAAGGACCACAGAAAACATAAACAAAGAATTAGATGCCATTAAACACTTAGCATACACAAATGGATACAACACCACAATAATAGACAAACTATGACGTAATATACAAAAACATACCAAAATCAACACTACAGAGAAGAAAAACAAATTTATCATAATACCGTACATAAACAGAACATCAAATAAAAGATAAAACTACAAGCATCAGGCGTATACAAATTTAACTATACAAACTGCAACGAATTCTACTACAATGGGCAAACAGGTTGCAACTTCCAACAAGGATTTAAAGAGCACATACAATCAATGAAACACAACACCTACTCAGCATTCGCCAATCACCTAAATGTAACACGGCACATTTACACAAACATTAACCATAACCTAGAAATTTTATACATCAACAAATAGGACCACATCTCAACATACTAGAGCCGTATGAATTTACAAAAACATACACAAAACACAAACATTTGAAGGGAACATACCCAATACAAATCACATAAGCTCTTTGATACTATTGAAAACCTATCTTTAAAACCGTTACCACTTAACCCAACAACACCTCCAAGCGAGACATTTAGACTGATGAATGAAGATCGCCACGGAGCGATTAAAAACGTTCTATTTAAGTAAGTTTTTACTCAAAATTGAAGTTCAGATAGTCGTAAATTAATGTAAAGTTATTAATTAAATTTCACCGAACGTAATTTACTACAAAATCCAAGAGAAAATTATATATTGATAGGCCTACAAGTATCAGCAGAAGCGGAACCGCCAAAATAATAAAGTACTTGTGAAATAATGAATAACAGATTCTAAAGCATTTTAAAGGAGTACTATTGGGAGACAGAGCATGTTACTGTATATAATTAGGAAATATAAAAACCTTATAAATTTATAAAGTTTGATTAATTAAAACATAAAATAAACTATATAGTTACAATTTTTTTAAAGGAGGACTTTTTCAAAATGTTCTATACAATCGAATAACTTGAAGAAACAATGCAGATAACAGCAAATATTTCTGTACCAAATCCGTTCCTAATCGATCAATTCATTAAGCTCGCCACTTAATAACGTGTGAACGAATAATATAAAATTATCTCTAATTAATTACTAAATCATTTTTTATATAAAGAATTCGAAATAGATATTTTTATCTACATATCTCATAACATAAATATTTTGAAGATGTATTTTTGTAAATGAAAATGTTTTTAAGCATAAGTTTACTGAGGATGACTTTTGTATGAAGGAATACTTACAACCGGAAAAGTTTGTGTTCTGTATTTGAAAAAAATATATTTCAAGGTTTGTGTATTTTATGAACTTAAAAGAAAAGTCTGATAATAAATACAGTGTTTAGAGGAAGTTTGTATTTATATTAAGTGTATTATATTTAGTTACGTAGAGCTTAGCTAGTGAGAACTATTCACAAAGGTAAAAGTTAAAGTAGTGCACTCAAAATCTCATAAAAATTAGTCTTTAAGAAACACACAAAACAAACTAGTTTCAGCGACGAAGTCGGCTTCCTCAGTGCTTAGCTACTACTGTAGATTTTGTGTCCACTAAGTTGACTTTTACCTTTGTGAAGTGTATTATAGTTTCAAGAGCAGCCTACTTTTAGATACTCTTTGTAGAGTAAACTGGTAGAATAGTCATTTGTATTTTAACAATTTTATTTGATAGAGGAAGCGATATTTCGTATTTGTACAGCAACATAGTTTTTGTATCTGATAGAATAAACTTACATTTGTATCTAATAAGTACTATTTGTTAAAGTAAATTATAAATATAATGGCTAGAGCAAGCTTATAATGGTATTCATAAATAATAGTTGGTAAAGTAAGCTAATTTTTGTATTCAATCAATTACAATGAGTGGATTAGGCTTATAATTTTATAATTGTATTTATTAAATTATAATTGGTATAGTGATTTTATATTTGTATTTAGTTAATTATAATTTGCAGTCGCCAACGTTAAACTTTAAAGGAAAAGGCCTTAAAAATATCCTGCCCCTTATTGAGTGATATACAGTTATATTCCGTTATCAGTTACGTTGTTTGGTAACGACAAATAACTTTTTTAAAGCCGTAATTTTAATTTTGAAATGCCATGGAATAAAACTTAATATTACAAAGAGAGAGGGAGATAGTAAAAAATAAGTTTTCAACATAAATCTTGCAGTGTTTTTTTTATAAAACAAGTAATATAAACAACAATGTTTTAAAACCATTTTCTACTTAGGTCAACAAAAAACAATTTTATTTTAGAGTATAATAAATAATTACAATCAATATAAACAAAGTAACATAACCTAAGCGTTAAAACATCAGTTCTACAACTTGACCCATAACATGAAATCAGGTGTTTTATGAAATCATATGTTATCACTTAATTTAAGACAAATGGAACGAAATAACTATATTGCATACCCCCTTGTGGAAAAATTCAACTTTAAAACTAAAATTAATTTATTAAATTTAACTAACGAATTAATATTTGAAAAAAACAATTAGCATCAAATGTCATCTAGAACAGCGGTTCCCAACCTTTTTTATCGTGCGGCACACTAACTAAAATCCACATTTTGTCACGGCACACTAAATTAACTAATTTCTGGAACGAACTTCTATTAGAGACGTACCAACAACGATTACTATTTTTGTTATTTTCCGATTATAAACATCAAGAAATAATTGTTAAATAATTTTAAACAACGAGTATTCGACAAGAAATAACAGGGGGATAATAATAATAATAATAATACATTTCAATACAACAAATGTATATATTTTAACTTTGACAAAAGATTTAGTCTTAGTGGGAGATTTGTGATTGGTGGTCCTTCATTATGTGTTCCTTTCTGGGTCGGATGGTTGACAAACAAACCCGCGGCAACAGTTACGGAAGCAATACTGTCGATCGGTTGACGATACCATCGATGTCAAAATTGGTAGATTGACTTCTTACCATGCATATTTTAATCTAAAAACATTGGTTATTTTTCCAACGGTTGTATTTAACCACGACGAAATAAATACATAATTACAACCACTAATTTCGCGGCACACCTACCACGATCTCACGGCACACCAGTGTGCCGCGGCACACTGGTTGGGAATCGCTGATCTAGAAGATTAAAAGGAATGTATTTGGTTTAGTGGATGCATAAAAAGTATTTTATTAACAATTTAAAATTTTAATAATATAAATATATATATATATATATATATATATATATATATATATATATATCGCAATATGTATTCTTGTGTATTAATAAAGAACTAAGTCAAAATACAAATACAAGAATTATAATTGAATTTACAATTCAATGACTGTAAATTCAATTATAATTCTTGTATTTGTATTTTGACTTAGTTCTTTATATATATATATATATATATATATATATATATATATAGTAGAGGAATTATATAATATAAATAGAGGAATTAACGTATAGAATTTGTTAATTTACCAAGTCCATTCCTACTGAGGTCGACAATAATAAAATGTTATTTTATAAGATATATATATATATATATATATATATATATATATATATATATATATATATGAGGAGAGTGTGAACTAATAGAAGAAACTGAAAGAGAATAAATTCCTAACAAGTAATTTTGTTTTTTTTTTCTATTAATTAAAAACGTTTTTGAAGTATACGTTTGAAGAAATCAGGACTATACTGCGTGTATAGTAGTTTTAAAGGGGAGATACTTGACGATTCTATAAATCTGACGTCATTGTTTTAATATGGGTTATAATAAAAGTGTAGAAATCTGTATGGCGGCGGTTCAATGCGGCTGCAACCATTATCAATCTTGGACTCCCCTGCGGTCTGGACGCAGATGGGTTTAGAGGGTTGTTTTTATTTCTGTCCACCCCCCAACCCCAACACTTGCAGATATTTTTAGGATTTAAGTCAGACAGACGACTATGCCCATAATGCACCACAACATCGCCTTTATTAGCCCCCTTTTCTTTGATAAAAATAGACGCTCCGAGAGGAATGTGGAATCGGGTGAAATCCTAACCTATGGCATTGTAGGAAGTTGGGAAATGTCGGCTTGTACTTGGTGAATGGCTTTGTAGCTTTGGCTGAATGGGATCAGATTCGAGTGCTTTCTGCGATCTTAATGCCGGGTCATTAAGCATTATGGTTAAAAATATTTCATATAAAATTATTATCAGTTGATAACACAACTGGATAAACTCAGCGGATACTTGCTCTAAAGCAATAAGTGGGTATTACTAAATTTTGGAAAATATCTTTAGAATATTTAAAAGGTATATATTTTAGTACATGCTACTGCCTTTTATAACCCTACAATATTTTCCTTTGTTGACGCGTTTCGGAATGACTCTATTTTCAAAACCTAGCGATAACATACGATTCCATTAAATAGCTGAATTAATGTTATATTTTTGTGGCAGAGCTGGTGTTTTAACGCATAGGTTATGTTATTATATATATACATACACACACACACATATATATATATATATATATATATATATATATATATATAATTTTAATTATTTAATAAAAAGTAGATAAAATAAAAATTTTCTGTGTTGACATGAGTAAGAACTGACTTTAAAAAAAAAAAAAATTGTTTATATTACTTACTCTCTGTTTGAATAGCAGCATTTATAAATGTCGAAGGTATTTAAAAGGAATTTAACAAGGTCTGACGTATTTAATAGGCATTTATAAAGGGCTGGCGTATATAATAGGCATTTATGAAGGGCTGACGAATATAATGCGCATTTATTAAGGCCTGGCGTATTTAATAGCCATTTATGAAGGCCTAACGTATTTAATAGGCATTTATGAAGGGCCGACGTATATAATAGAAATTTATGAAGGCCTGGCGTATTTAATAGGCATTAATGAAGGGCCGACGTATTTAATAGGCATTTATGAAGGGCCGACTTATTTAATAGGCATTTATGAAGGGCTGACGTATGTAATAGGCATTTATTAAGGCCTGGCGTATATAATAGGCATCTATGAAGGGCAGACTATATAATAGGCATTTATATAATAGACGTATTAAAATTGCGAAGCTAAATTTATAGAAAAGGCAAAAATTTTTCGACCCACCTAAGTATTATCATTACTAGTTTTCATGTTTTACCCTTGATTCAGTAGATCAGCTTGCTCTCGACACAATAGATCAACTCTATTTCACTTGATTTAAAAAATTGTAACATTCCCTTTTCGATCCTTTCCTCCAACTTACTTTTATTTGTGTAACCCTACTCGGTAGGTGAGCCCACATCAGGTTTTAGTTATGATTCCACAACTGATGTTCCAAACAGTAATCTTTTGTAAGTAAAAGATTCTCTTCAGAGCTACAGGCATTTTTTTAAAGTTACTTTTTAAAATCTTTCAGCCAAAATGTTTCCCGTTGCCCAAAACTTTTCAATTTTTTTATGAACTCGCCTAATAATATTCGAGCTCACCTGTGTTATTTTATCGAAAAGGTTTAGATGGGGTAATCGTTAAGTATATGAATACCCAATTCAAAATCTTTGGTTGGATGCCCCTCTATATCTTCCGATCTTTATTCCAACGATTGATTAGGTTAGGTTTCTCGATTACTAAATTTTATGCGAATTTACAATAGTTACTCATGTGCTTGAATGATTAGGTTAGTGTAGGTGGCTCAACAACTAAATTTTATAATAATGACAAGGGTTTTCATGTACTAGAAGAGTTAAATTGTAGTGCTATACTAATTGCAATTACTCGCAAAAAATGAAATACAGACGGCGTGAATGCCAACCAAGCATACAAATTAGTTATCTGATATGAGACACTGACCAAACCTAACCTTTAAAGTGTATGCTTAGAGCGGAATTTTTTTAAAATTTTGCTAAAAACTATAAACAATAAAGACTGTAATATATATGTAATCTGTTATTACCTGATCCAGACCGTGTTCTATTCAGATCGTTAAAGGCTGTTGGAAAGCAATCAATTGTCGAGCGGTTGTTTTCAACTAGCCTCCAAATATTTTGCAAGCGCGGTACATTAACAGGGCTGTAAACACTGAACGGCTAATTTCCTGCGAGACACCGAACTGCGAAAATGCAATTACGGTATAAATAACTCTACGTTATCATAAATTGCAAAATAAATACACACTTAACTCTTAACGACCAATAAACCCCACAATCTAGGTTGTATTTTGCAGTGGTCGTTTTGGGAAACTGAAAAAAATTGAAATAGGTGTTATATTTCTGAAAATAGCATCGCCATAAAATCAACAATGTTGGTGCACTGTAGACTGTGCTGGACGAATGCCTTTATATTTAATTAAGAAATAGTTATCGTGATACATCACGTACATGTGATTGAAGTTTCTTTTTTGGCAATAAAATTATGATTAAATTCCGTCTATTAGTTTACTCTCTCCTGATATATATCTTGTACAACTTTTCAATCGGTAATAAAATACGTTTTTATTCATCCCACTAAATTCAAATACATTTCTTTTAACCTATATTGAATGCCAATTGATGTTAATAAAGTTTTATCAAATATTTATTTAATAATTAAATTATAAAAATTTGGGGAACTATCGGGATTCGAACTATGAACTTCGTGTTTAAAGTCTAGCGCGCTTTGGCACTGTGAAAACTTTACAATACCATTTATTATTTTTTTAAAGACGTATATGAATTTGTTTCCCCCCATGTGGTTGTCGTCGAAACTTCCATACAACCTTAAACTGTAGTCATGTTAAAACAAAATATCATAAATAGTGCTATAAGGTTAAAAATGAATGAAACGAATAAAATAAACAAACTGTAAGTAAGCAAACAATGGTAAACATTTTCTTTCTTACCCTCATTAGGAATTTACTTTTAAAAAAATTTCTTATAAAGCTTCTTAAAGCAAGCCTATAATGGTATTCAATCAATTACAATGAGTAGATTATGCTTATAATTTTATAATTGTGTTTTTTATAAAACAAGTAATATAAACAACAATGTTTTAAAACCATTTCGTACTTAGGTCAACAAAACACAAATTTTATTTTAGAGTTTAATAAATAATTACAATCAATATAAACAAAGTAACATAACCTAAGCGTTAAAACAGCAGTTCTACAACTTAACCCATAACATGAAATTAGGTGTTTTATGAAATCATATGTTATCACTTATTTTAAGACAAATGGAACAAAATCTCTATATTGCATACCTCCTTGGGAAAAATTTCAAATTTAAAACTAAAATTAATTTATTAAATTAGCGCTATAAGGTTAAAAATGAATGAAACGAATAAAATAAACAAACTGTAAGTAAGCAAACAATGGTAAATATTTTCTTTCTTCACCTCAGTAGAAATTTACTTTAAAAAATTTATATTGGTTTTTGATACAACTTTATTGGGGTTTATTTGCGCCGAAACGCTTACGTATTAAAGAGGACCCAGTGCAATTATTTCATAAACTGCATATGATTTTCCAGTGTGACGTTTATCAGTATTTCATGATGCTGTTATATAGTCAAGACCAAAATTACTCTCTCCATTTTGAAAAAGAAATAAAAATAGGATTTTGACTGAAGTATTAAACGCCAATTCTCAGAATAGCTATTTTTAAAATTCCTAATACAATCATATTTGTTACAGCAAGGAATATGGGTATCCACTCTTCTGCCTTTCCTTAAAATATTGTTTTTGTTGACGGGTTTCGGAATTTCTCCATTTTCAAAATTAAACTGCTCTCGTAACCTATAAAAGCCTTTATACGGTATTATTCTCACAATGCAATACAGAGACAACTCCGTAAACATTATTTATAATATTTTGAACATTTTATTGTCAGAGTGCAGTTGAAGTTTTGAAAATGGAGACAATGTTTTAATGTTTTGAAAGGAAGAGTAGGGCAAGTGTATAGTAATTACACCCAGTTGAAAGTTTGATTTTAATACGGTGCTTCTTTACTTTTATGTAGTTTAAGTAAAAGACGTATTAAGACAGATTTTGTAAACAAATTAAAAAATATTGTTTCATTTTTTCACTCTTTTTCAATACTTTTTCAAGTTGAAATACATTTTTAAATTAGTAGGTGATACACTTGATGATTACAGTTTTTCAAATATTAATTCGTTAATTAAATTTATTAATGGATTAATTTTAGTTTTATATGGGAGAAAACTTGTCACAAAAGGGGCATGGTATGCAATGTAGTTATTTCGTCCCATTTGGCTTTAAATAAGTAACATTTGATTTCATAAAACAGCTGATTTTATGTATTAGATTATGTAGTAGAACATGTGTTGTAACGCATACGTTACGCTACTTTTTTTTAAAATTGTAATTATTTAATAAAAAGAAACTAAAATGAAATTTTTCTTGGCTGACCTAAGTAGGAATCGACTTGATTTTTCTCTCTCTTGTTTGTGGGTTTCTTTGTAAACTGTACGAGCATTATCTCTTCTAAGCAGGATAAGAAAGAGTTGTGAATATAGCAAGGATTATACCTAAAGCAGAGACATGCAACCATTCTTCTTTTTTTCACCATCTTCCTTTCTTGCTTACACTCCGCATGGCCAAACCTTCTCATCTCTCAACGCAAGGGATAACATGGGAAGTGTCTTGAAGGTCTACCTATAGTAGATCTGTCTATGAATGCTACTAAAAAATTTTTTTTAATGCTTTAATAAAAAAAAATATATTGTTGAATTCTTGTACCGTACTATCACACGGGGCCGGCCAGGTTAGGTTAATAAAATATGGTGGTTTGCTTGTTCTGATGATTTCCTGAAGTAGAGAAGTCAGATAATCTTTTATTAGAATAGGTTTAGATTTTGAAGAAACACACACACACACACACACACACACACACACACACACACACACACACACACACACACACACACACACACACACACACACACACACACACACACACACACACACACACACACACACACACACACACACACACACACACACACACACACACACACACACACACACACACACACACACACACACACACACACACACACACACACACACACACACACACACACACACACACACACACACACACACACACACACACACACACACACACACACACACACACACACACACACACACACACACACACACACACACACACACACACACACACACACACACACACACACACACACACACACACACACACACACACACACACACACACACACACACACACACACACACACACACACACACACACACACACACACACACACACACACACACACACACACACACACACACACACACACACACACACACACACACACACACACACACACACACACACACACACACACACACACACACACACACACACAAATTGCGGTTTAAGTGATGAAAGAAACACAATGTTAAACCATAAAAAAACCTAAAACACCATTAGTCACCATATGCACACAAAAAACATATCATAGCTGGAAAATATGGTAACAATTTACCTGTTAATTAACTAAGCACTTGGAATAATATTTAAAATGAATACTACATGGTGTTACTACCACTGGTATGGTGTTAGCATACTATGTCTTAATATCGCTTTCGTACAACACCAGACGAAATGCCTTGTAATATATTCAACTTCTGTGCTTCCTCTTTTAAACTAATTCCAACTTCTTCTTAGCCCTAATAACCTTCTAAATATTTTGCACCTTTTTCTTTCTACAAGACCGACTTATTTATCTATTTAGCATTACTGCTATACGACGTAATACGAAGATGTTGACAAAACCAGACAGTCTACGTTAATAATTGTTCAACAACACATGCACAGGTCAAAACGAAAACAATATGTCTTCATATACATTTTGGAAAGATATTTTATTTTCGGATTCATCTATTTCACAGTATTTGATTAATAAAATAGCGTGCCA
Source organism: Prosapia bicincta (assembly GCA_036971475.1). NCBI lineage: Eukaryota > Metazoa > Arthropoda > Insecta > Hemiptera > Cercopidae > Prosapia > Prosapia bicincta. Next base: position 2,627,342 of record JBAIZL010000004.1, on the reverse strand, counting down.
AACAATACACGCCAGACTAGTATACCGGAAATATAAAATAGTATTTCTTTTAGCCAGGCAACGACAATGCAAATATTATGTTAAGGCCAGACAAAAACAATACCAGTAATGCATTTAGACAAGCCTTCAGACTATAAATTGTTTTATAAAAATACAACATAAAGTGAGGTGATGTGGGCAGGGCCCGGCTGTGACAAGACAATGGGAGCATACTTAGCGATGACAGCGTGCTGACGATTTATTATTGATTTCTTTAATATCCGAACTGCTATTGCTAATTTATTTACAATATTTCTTTTCACGTCAGCTGGACAAATTTAAGTGGACAATGTGAGAGTCGAAAGTAGGAGCCTGGTTTTAGCAATGGCAATGTGTTGTGCAAGCTTATGAATATTCCGCGCGTACGTCTTTGGCTTCGCTCTGGCACAGCCATTCAGTGAGCTATTGTTACCATACAGTACTTCTGAAGACCTTTAAGCAGACCACACGTCCCGCTGTTTATTTAACGCCACCACTACGCGTGACGAGTAATATTTGAAGCAAATATAGGTTGCTATAGTCAAAGTTAGCATAAGGATTAGTAACGTTACTAAACCCAGTGGCGAAACGTGATAAATTTGCCTAGTCATCTCTAAACTGTAGGAGAATGTAGCTTGGAATGAGTAAATGTCTTCGGGCCCGAGTTCGAATGCTTCCCGATTCCAGGCATGGAAGATGGCTTGCTCATAGAAGGTTTCTCGACTCATAGACGCCCGTTCTTGGAATTTCAGGCGTTCGACACCGCGTCTTCCAGTAGGGCTTGCGACATTGCGTTGTGAAAGAAATAGAAAGATGCTGGAAAAGAGACGAGTATGGTAAGGATTACCTGCCTCCTTGCCAAAGTACACAAAGATAGAACCTTCATGTCGGAATTATCTACCGTGTGAAACCTCAACCCTCACGAATCCAACCCCAAACTTGAGACCCCCTTCCGGTAACTAGCTTCAGACCCCAGAGAGAAGAGGGTTGGTGCTACGATCCGTTGTACCAGTATGTAATTCTATCGGACCTTGCTGTACTCTGGGACGAGACAAGCTCCAACCAGGGTCAGAGGTTCGACTCGGAACCAGTAGAACCTGCCAAACTACCATGGTCTGTACCTTCAAAACCCCGACTGATTAGTTTGGTCCAGGTAGTATAATCGGATCATTATCTACTCCCGTAAACACACAGACTACAGATTTGGTCATAGCAGAGCATAACCCACTCGTTGAAGCTTGAGGTCCTCGGGGCAGTCAGAGAGACCTGGGCAAGAGTTTAGACGTTTGCCGTCCATTTCAGGGCTTTTGGCAGAAGAGATAGTTGGTAGTCAGGGGCAGTCAGCGTGCAATATCTCGTGACCGCTTCCATACGCGGTATGGTTCTAAACAGCCCTTGGAAGCTAGAAAATCCCATTTCTTATATTTGGGCAGATCCACCCTTTTAGTCCAAGTAGGACAGGTTTAGTCCTTGCAGAGTTTATGGATAGTGCTTAGTAGTAAAAGCAATAATTAGTACGGTAATATTAGTAATAATTAGTATTCATAGCTTTTGTGTACTATAGTCCCGGAAAGCTATTAAATAAGCCCAAATCCATGTTTATTTGCGCACTCGGAATAAGTATTTAGTAAGTGATAAACCGGTTGAAATCGAGAAGTTTATATTTAATTAGTGCAACGTTTCGGCAACTAATTCATTGCCCATATCAAGCCTGAAAGCAATATCGCATTGTTTATAAATACGAATATAAAAAAAGTACACTCATCACAAAAATTACAAACTATAAAAAAAACTGAAGGAAATTTTAGTCAGAAATTTAATAAAATAACCCACAAAAGTATTAATAGTTATAAATACATCTAAAAATAATTAAAATTAAAAAAATCTGACTCGATATTCAAAAGGTTTATCATTTATTAAAAAGTTCCTTTAAGCCCAAAAGACGTTTTTTCTTAAAAGCACATTCTCGACTAACCCCTCTCGTGCACAATTTTTGAGTTTTGATTTTCCGTTATACCCTATAAATTAATAGTTTTTCCAATTCAAGTGACTGACATTTCTCCATAAGGCCGCTAGTGACGAGTGTATTATAGTCGAGATTATTACAAAATTGGTTCAGAAGAATACGTTCTGTTGTTTTAATGAAATATCTTTTAAAATTAATGTTTGTAAAATATTTGAGTCCGCAGAAAGGAAGCAACCCACCCCTTACCCGTATCCTTTTCCTTTGATTACTAACATTGCTAATAACATCTACCTGTGAAACCCCATTAACTGCATTCTTAAATCTAACATTTTTACCTGGCGTCGAATTAATTATTGAAACATTCGGTTTAGATTACTTAAACAATTAACTGAAACCTTCCACATTGACCTTCGTTCTACTGCCTATTAGTTCTATAGGAACGAATCTGGTTTCCACAATAGTTTATAGCCGAAGGCAACGGACTACTACAAGATTTCGCTATTTAGTGTATCACTGTTATTGATTGACGGGTGTTTATTTTGTTTATTCACTCTTGCATATCGTTGTTTTTAATTAAAGTAAAATGACATTGTTTATCTGTTTCTTATTGTTGTTAATCTGTGTATTATGTTTATGAAATTTGACTAATTAATTTTCGGAAATCAGGCGAGCTCGGATAATTTCCTTTAATGGAGCGGAATAAAACAATATTAAAACAACTCTTAGGGCGATCTGCAAGATACCGTTAACGGTGTGTAGTCTGGAGTGATACTGACTAATTGAACCTATTCTCGTATTGAGTCCCGAAGGCTCACAAGGACTTGAAAATATTTTGCGATTTAGAATGATCGAAAGATTTAACCGATATTAATGACCGATTATTAACTTGACCTATATTAATGGACTCTGTGATACCAAAGACGGACTTACCGGCAGATCAAAATGTCTGTGAGTGAATGATAGGCTGTGATTAACTTTTGACACTTGGTAACTGACGAGGGAATATATTTTGATTGCCATTATTTATGGGTTGACTGTAGAGCCCGATGTTTTACAGCCGGTATCGCTTAAGTAGTAAGTATCGAGTGGGTAATCAACCAGTGAAGCTCAAAAGCACTAAAAAAGTCGGGGGGGGGGGAGTTTGCCAGGGTTGTAGGTAGAAATTGGGTAAAGGCTTGTTGGGGATTCAAGTTAAACTTTTAAGTATTGAAGCTTCAATTTATGTGAATGTTTACCCAACTGACCACGTAGACGGGTCGTGATCGGTCTATGGCGGGTTGCCAGGGTTGTAGTTAGAAATTGGGTAAAGGCTTGTTGGGGATTCAAGATAAACTCTCAAGTATTGAAGCTTCAATTTATGTGAACGTTTACCCAACTGACCACGTAGACAGGTCATGATCGGTCTATGGCGGGTTGCCAGGGTTGTAGTTAGAAATTGGGTAAAGGCTTGTTGGGGATTCAAGATAAACTCTCAAGTATTGAAGCTTCAATTTATGTGAACGTTTACCCAACTGACCACGTAGACAGGTCATGATCGGTCTATGGCGGGTTGCCAGGGTTGTAGTTAGAAATTGGGTAAAGGCTTGTTGGGGATTCAAGATAAACTCTCAAGTATTGAAGCTTCAATTTATGTGAACGTTTACCCAACTGACCACGTAGACCGGTCGTGACGGTCTGTGGCGGGCTGCCAGGGTTGTAGTTAGAAATTGGGTAAAGGCTTTTTGGGGATACAAGATAAACTCTCAAGTATTGAAGCTTCAATTTATGTGAATATTTACCCAACTGACCACGTAGACAGGTCAGGATCGGTCTATGGCGGGTTGCCAGGATTGTAGTTAGAAATTGGGTAAAGGCTTTTTGGGGATTCAAGGTAAACTCTAAAGTATTGAAGCTTCAATTTATGTGAACGTTTACCCAACCGACCACGTAGATAGGTCGTGACGGTATATCAAAGATGTCTTTAAAAATATTTCAGCACATTAATTTCTGATCTTCACATAACTACTGCCATGATATATATACGAATTCTTTGATGTTTTTTATCGACTTTATTAAAAGTTTTAATAATCACTCCTTTTGGCTACTTGGTTGATTCTTCAAAAATGTTATATAGCTATTTTTCCTTAGTTTCCATATTATAATAAGCTCACTTATTTTTTGCAGCACTTGCATTGGCACAAAGTCAGAAACCGGAGTTCTGGTGTAGTAAAATATCTCTATCTCTCCCTCTCTCTCTTTCTCTCTCTCTCCCTGAGAATAAAAAACCAAGAATAATTTTTATAATTTGTCCTATTGAAAAAGTAAATGGCAAAATCTTTCAACGTGATCTTGTTGTTTCTATTCACTAAGTAGAAAGACGGCGCAGTTATGCGTTGTTACCATTTGACTTCACCCCACGCTAAATCTAGAGGGCGTTTTGTAAGGGAGTGTATGGTGCGTCAAGTGGATGCTTTAGTGAACACACCTTGACGATTGTCAAACTCCGGGGAAGGGCGCGTGCCGGTACCGGATGTAACTCGACCGTTTCACGCGCCTCTCTGTCTTCAATTCATTCTTTCTTACTTCCTCGATCTTTAAACGCTTTTTTAAACAGATATCACGTTATTTTAATGAGAATAAAAGATCCAAAAAATGTTTAATAAATCGTTTAAGGGGGGATTAATTACTTTACTTAGAAGGTACATTTTTTTAAAAATTTCTCACTGGGTTTCGGAGAAATTTTATGAAAGCTCAATCAAGGTTTGTTTTTAATTCATTCTTTTGTGATAGTTTACAAATAATTGTTAACCCATTCGTCATAAACGTGGATAACGGTCACCATCTAAAGAGAATCAATTCCTTCTATTAGTTCACATTCTCTTTAAATAAATAAATATATTATAACATAAATTACAAGGATTTAGAGTAAATTCAGTTAGTTGCTAAAATAATTATCTGTAGGATTAGCAAAGAAAGACAAATAGTTTTGTAAAGTGCCGACAAAGCAGGTACCATCCATTATCCTTTTCCGGGAAAGCTATAAACTGTGTGCCGGCAATTTGACAATAGAAGGGTCCAAACTTATTAGGACGGGAAAATCCACTGATCGATATAGCCTGGGAAAATAACCGTGTACCGTTAGATGGCTAAATTGTGGAAACTGTTGGTATTGGGAGAGATTAGGGATTTCAATAAAAAGTGAATGATCGGGAGACGTGGGGGAACTCGAGAAGAAGGATTGGTGGGGACAAGGATGGGAGTGTTGTAAAAAGAATAAATTGTTAAATTAAGTAAAGAGTTTTTATAATTAAATTTTAAAATGTGCGACTTTAAAGTTTTTTTTTAGAAATATAAAAGTAAGTTTTTTTGTGTGTTAAATGTAAGTGCAGAAGGTAACAAAGGCCAAGATTCCAGGGACTCTTCAGAACAATAAGTATTATTTGAATATAAGTGTAGCCAACAGACATCTATATTTTAGTTCAGAACAAATTTAATTTCATTACCATTTATAAAATTTAATCTAGAAATTTCACCATTTCTAATTTAAGAAGCAAAGTTCCCGTATAAGCGACCCGAGAGCAACTATAAAATTTTAATACTGAATTTATTATCTTTGTTATGTTATTTTATTAGAATTCTAAAGTCTCAAAGTCTACCTTTATAATTGTAATGTTAGTTAAGATATCAATCCTGTCACTGCAAAATAATTAATATAAATTTGGTATAATGTGTAAAGAAATAAATGCAAGGGATGTTTAAAATTTATAAGATTGTTAATTCTTTATAAACCTGAAGTTGTAACATTGGATAGGTAAGGTAAATAAATAACATTAAAAATAAATTATAATTATAACAAAAGTTAAGTTATAATATGTGTGTGTGTGTGTTTCTTTAACTTTGCAACACTGTTTTCTCGAATTCACTTATCATTTCCACTATAGGTACTTAAACAAGAATCTTACTTGGTATTTATGCGAGTTAACTTTCAAAGATTGATAGTATCTCCATTATCGAGCATCACTGACCGAGGGTTGTAGTATACAGTCTGCTATCAATCTTTGTAAGTTAACTGACATGAATACCATGTAAGATTCTCGTTTAAGTACATATGGTGAAAGTGATATATATATATATATATATATATATATATATATATATATATATATATATATATATATTTATACATCTTTCAATCGTTAAAATGCTTATTATTCATCCACTCAAGTTCAAATACATTTAAAAAAAATTCTAGTGGTTGACACTTGATCATAATAGAGTTTTTTTCAAATATAAATTCATTTATTAAATTTAATAATGAATTCATTTTAGTTTTATATGGGAAAACACTTTACACAAAAGGGGCAAGGTATGCATGTGTAGTTATTTCCTCCAATTTGGTTTAAAATTTACTGATAGCATATGATTTCATAAAACAGATGATTTTATATTATAAGTTGTATGGTAAAACAACTGTTTTAACGCATAGGGGATGTTAATTCATTTATTTTTAATAATTATTTAATAAATGTAGCTAAAATAAAATTTTGGTTTGTTGGCCTGAGTAGGAATTTACTTTAAATATTTGTGTTAATTATTAAATATTAATATTAAAATCTTTTATGTTTTATGTGTCACACTTTTGACGTATCATTACAAACTGTAATCTGTGTCCAGATAAAAATCACACGTAACTTCTGCTTTAAGTTTTGGTTTTAAATAAATTCACAAACATATTAAACATTTCTATGCCGTATTATTCCAGTGATTAAAGGTAATTCCAATGAAGTTTGTAGTTGTGACAGATAGAAGTTTTGTGTGAATTAAATTACGCTCGATTTCAGTGAAAAATAAAAAAAAATAAAAAAATAATAGGTTGTACGTAATAGGTCTTCGACTTCTTCAGCCTTCGTTGGAGGAAACGTTTTCGTCTTACAACTTCTTCAGCCTCCATTGGAGGAAACGTTTTCGTCTTACAACTTTTTCAGCCTCCATTCGAGGAAACGTTTTCGTCTTACGACTTCTTCAGCCTCCATTGGAGGAAACGTTTTCGTCTTACGACTTCTTCAGCCTCCATTGGAGGAAACGTTTTCGTCTTACGACTTCTTCAGCCTCCTTCGTATTTAACAACATTTATTTAACAAAACGTCTGGTCGCAAGTAATAGCAAAAGTGTAGTAAGTTATTAAAAACCAGCTCCTTATGAGCAGCAACAAGATTTCAAGATTTATAAATAAAAGTGTACATTATAAAATGTAGGCATGGTAGTGATCGATTACAACCTTAAACGGGCTTAAATTTTAATTAATTAGTACTATTATTATTTAATTATCAGTAAAATTTATGTTTTAAATAGATAAAATGTTTTTTTTACTTACGTAGCTAAAACTATAGAGAAACTCGTTCAACAATAAAGTTTCAATTAAATGCCTAAATAGATAACTTGGTCTTAAAACAATAATTGAATTTGATGACGTTGAAATTTCTTCTGTTTTTCATATATATTATTACTTATAAGTAATAATAGCTTTAATTGTGGTGAAATGTCTTAAAAACACACACACACAAAATGTTAAACGCCGATTTCATAGTGAATTTTACTGTACTCAATTTTACCTCTCTAAGAATAAATTTTTTAAACAACTTTCGAAAATAACTTTCTTATATAGGAAAGCCTTCAACGCTATCAGCATTTAAAATTGTTTACTTGAAATGACTTTGCGCTAATTAAATGTGTAGCGTAGTTACAAACAAATAACATTTTACTCTCTGCATTGTAACTTTCAACCGAGTGTTGGGCACGAAGCAATGTTGCAATTATCTGTGTTTATTTATCTTGTTATTATTTTCATAACAACAAGGAAATATTGATGTATTATAAATACCTAAACAGTAAACTACAGTCTAAACCTGCTATCGAATTACGTCTTCATTCAAACGACGAAGCCAAAGATTTCCATAGTGAGGTCACACCAGTGCTGCCATATTTTTGGGAGAGTAGAATGATCCTTCAGACTCAGAAGTCAGTTAGTGCAGAAGTTTCTGGCACTATTTGACAACACCGTATCTCTTCATTTCTCTCGTAGTTTTTAAGTGAAACACACTATAGTCGAGTCAGGTACTAGCTGGTCACTCGCGTGACTTTGAAGGACGAGCACAGGCGGAGGTTAGGATAGAGGAGGAAAACTACGGCTCCACAGACATTATAACACGAAATATAATATTTATATTACAATAACGTAGATTTAATAAGGCCAAAAGCCAGCTATAAATATTATTTTGTTTTATTTGTCATATTAACCAGTTAATTTACATTAGTTTTTGAAAAAAATTACTTACAGCAGTATTTCAAAAGACTGCAACGCCTGCAATTTTTTAGCGGTGGCCTTTGATGCAACACGCACTACAAACACCAATGTTTTTGAGTAGGGCTAGTATTGGTTTTGTATCGACCAATTGCGCGTTTAGCTTACGAGTGACCAGCTGTATTTGTAGCTAGTGTTAGGTGAGGGATGAAGCCGATGACACTGATATAGGAGTATTTGAATTAGCACTCACTTGAGGGTTGTAATTAAACGATGTTAAGTTTAACGAAGTATTCCTTATGTAATTATAATAAATTTGACCCTTTTTGAAAAAAAACTCTCATATGATACTCAACCTTTCCCTAATAGCCTGCTTCGTGTGATAAGGAGCTTAGTGTATGTTGGTACCGTTGAAATATATTATTTGAAACTTGAACGTTTATTAAGACTGTGGAAAGTTTAGGTCGAGTGGTTTTTCATGAAGGTTGGAAGGGGATTGCTAAGGGATGGAATGGAGACGACTAGAAAAAGGGGCAATAAACGCTTTGACATTTCAGTAGCTATAATTACTTCTATTCATTAACAGCTAGTATTTCTCGATCAAGGTGAAATGACTAGAGTATTGTCAACGTAAAGAACTGTCTCCCTCACCGCTGCACAAAACCTTTCTTGTTTTTGTTATTGTAAGCAATCCTTACCATCAGTCCGCCCGGTTATTAATATCTTGGTTTGTTTCTAAAATAAACAGAAATATTCATTTGGCAAAAGTTGTTAATAAGCCCATATCAGGATATTAAATTAAAGATCTTCGCAAATCTGAGTTAGATACCTGGAGGGGGTGTTTTTATAAATTGCATTAGACAAACATTTAGTGTTCATTTTATTTTTAATTCCCTGAAATGTCAAGTCCATCACAAAGTCAGGGCTCAGGCACAATCTTCTCTTCCTCTTAACGTGTCCACAAAGACGTCACTTTTTTCTGGCTTCGAGATAACTTTCTTGCTTGACCAGTTGAACAAACTGAACGAGTTACGTGTGACTGAGAATGTAGATGAGTGAGATATCAAGCAGCTTGGAAAGTCAAAACAGCGCGCACCTGTTCACTACAATCAACTGTTTACCGGAATACTATGAGCGATTGAGTGTTGATGGAGTTTCATAACACTTAATACAATTGCTTGACGCTGAGTTTGACATCAGACATGTCTTAGGAAGAGACAAGGAACTCGTCTTTGGGAATTGATTAATTGCTTGACAGTTCATAATTGCATGGTTTAATGAACTGACTTTAAAGATAATGATCAGCCAACAATTGTTGCAGTTCATAAATTCTTCTATTATTCTTACTTCCGCTTATTATTATTATTACTACTATTGCTATAATTGTCGTTTTATTCTTACTTCCCCGAAATGTCAAACGCATCACAAGGTCAGCGCTCAGGCCTCATTAGAACTGCTGGTGCAAAAATCTTGCTCTTAGCTTGTCCACAAAGACGTTTTTTTCTGGCTTACTTCCCCTTATTATTATTTTTACTATTATTATTATTATTACTATTACTATTATTGTCGTTTTATTCTTACTTCCCCGAAATGTCAAGTGCATTACAAAGTCAGGGCTCAGGCCTTATCTAAACTGCTGGTGCAAAAATCTTGCCTTAGCTTGTTCACAAAGACGTAATTTTTTCTGGCTACCAACCAACAATTGTCGCAGTTCATAGATTCTTCTATTATTCTTACTTCCCCTTATTATTATTACTATAATTGTCGTTTTATTCTTACCTCTCCGAAATGTCAAACGCATCACAAAGTCAGGGTTCAGGCCTCTTTAGAACTGCTGGTGCAAAAATCTTGCTCTTAGCTTGTCCACAAAGACGTTTTTTTTCTGGCTACCAACCAACAATTGTCGCAGTTCATAGATTCTTCTATTATTCTTACTTCCCATTATTATTATTACTATTACTATAATTGTCGTTTTGTTCTTACTTCCCTGAAATGTCAAGTGCATTACAAAGTCAGGGCTCAGGCCTTATCTAAACTGCTGGTGCAAAAACCTTGCTCTTAGCTTGTCCACAAGGACGTTTCTTTTTCTTGCTACTAACCAACAATTGTCGCAGCTCATAGATTCTTCTATTATTCTTACTTCCCCTTATTATTATTATTACTATTATTATTATTATTATTATTATTATTATTACTATTACTATTATTGTCGTTTTATTCTTACTTTCCCGAAATGTCAAGTGCATTACAAAGTCAGGGCTCAGGCCTTATCAAAACTGTTGGTGCAAAATCCTTGCTCTTAGCTTGTCCACAAAGACGTATTTTTTTCTGGCTACCAACCAACAATTGTCACAGTTTATACATTCTTCTATTATTTTTTACTTCCCCTTATTACTATGATTACTATTATTGTCGTTTTATTCTTACTTCCCCAAAATATCAAATGCATAACAAAGTCAGGGCTCAGGCCTCATCTGAACTGCTGGTGCAAAAGGTTTTCTCTTAGCTTGTCTACAAATTCGATACAAAATCGACATTTTTCTGGCTACCAACCAACAGTTGTCTCTGTTCATAAAGTTCTTAGTGTAGAAATGAGGCCGTGGACTCAAACGGAATATATTTTAACCTTTTCATCCATTTGACATAATTATTAATAAAATTTTCTTTCCATCAGTTATCACTGATGATGCCAACTTAGTTGCAGAAACATGTCTGATTTATCATATACATAATTATTTTTAAATTTCAGAAGGAGTAGAGTATTATGTATCGATGTGTTTTCCGAGATTTTGTAGTACCTTTTAAACGAAATCGTCTGAGGGATATATTATGACCCTGTTTTTCGAAAATGCCTTTTATTTACAAACAAGGTTTCAGATATCTTGGCGTGTGATAACGTTTCTGAAAACTCGCTTCTGGCAGGTAGAGAGTGGAGAGAAAGGATGATTTATTGCGTCGGCCGTATCAGCAGTGCGACCTAGACACAATCAAGTAGCTCGTGATAAGGATGTCCGCAGTGCCTGATGTTTGGACGACGCGCAGTATCGACATGGGGAAGTGTTTACGCTGCGATTCCTGTGGCGTATAAATTCAATCGTTTCAAAGGCATTTATAGTTTGCGCTTTCTACTTTCCTCCTGTTTAGAATGCATTTTTGAGTAACATATCAGGAGATACAGGTGTCTCGGTATTTTTCGGCATCACCTTGCAGAAATCTTCTACAGTCTCGAGCGACTCTTCCAAGCCTGGATTTGTAAGTTACGCATAAAGTTTCAAATCAAACTTGTTTAGGGAAAACGTTCCCGTAGTCTGCTTGAAGAAGGGGTATTCCAGTTGATGAAGAAGAAAATGTTTTGTAAACTGTGAAATTGAGTAAGAAAGAAATGTTTTTAAACGTGAAGTTATCCAAGAAACGAGTCAATTCCTACATAGATCAACAAACAAAATTTGTATATTGGATACTTTTTGCTAAATAATTACAATTAAAATGAATAAAGTAACATAAGCTGTGCGTACAAACAGCTGTTCTACCACATAACCTATAATATAAAATCAGCTATTTTATCAAATCTTGTTAACACTTATTTTAAGCCAAACGAGACAAAATAACTGTACGTCTTAATATTTTGAAATATCTTAAAATATCTTGACCCTTTTAAAGTAAAGTAAGGGTTTATCATAATTGTAAAATAAGGAAAAAACTTCACTGTTATAAAATACGGGATACAAATTTCACAGTTGTAAAATAAGAGATAAAAATTTCACAGTTGTAAAATAAGGGGTAACACTTTCACAGTTTGAAATAAGGGATAAAAATTTCATTGTTGTAAAAAGGGATAAAAATGTCACAGTCGTAAAATAAGGAGTAAAAATTTTACAGTTTTAAAATAAGGGATAAAAATTTCACAGTTGTAAAACATTGGATAAATATTTTGCAGTTGTAAAATTGATTATGAAGGAATATTTCCAACCGTGAATATTTCCAACAAGAAGAGAATGCCAATTTAAATAATTATGTCAATTTAAACCATAAAAAATATTTCCCAACGTAACGACAATTCTAATAAAATCCAATTTTGTATCCATAAAATTGACCAAGAAGAAAATGTTCAGCAAATGTACTGCTCAAGTGTCCTAATTTTTTCTTATTATTGTTACGTTTTAAGCAGACGCCAATGGAAATAAAGTACTTTGGAGAGTTGAACCAGTAGTTAGAGGGCTAGAATATATTTAGCTAAACACCGCAAATACAACGAAGAGGAATCAAATCACTAATACAATTCGGTTTGATCGAGTTGGCCGCGATCCATACAGCCGACAGATGAATATGATCAAGAAGTCACTTCGCATAAAATTAGATTTGGCGAAGCAGATGGAGCGGAATTCGATTCACCTGTCAACCCTGTGAATCTGACTGATACCCGTCAACATCCAGCTTTGAAACAGTTCCATAGTGCACTAAATCTGATTGCAAACCAAACACAGGCCGGCCACAATTACACATTGCCAATTCTATTTAGTAACACTGTCAAAATAGCCGGCGCGGCGGTGAGTAACTGGCGATGGAATTGTCCTTTCGTGTATTCATTATTTTACAATTTTCCTTTGCCATTTTGATTCGAGGCGGTTCAAATTAGAGCCGAGTCTGGAAATATAGGCCTACCACGAACTCTCCTTTGATACTTCGATATATTGATTTGGAATTATAAATAAAACCTCCTAACATTTGATTTTTGTCCTGATGTACATTTCTGTTACAAAGCAACCATATTCAGAGAAAATTACTCAGGTGATAGTTAGTCTTGTAGTAATTTCCTCTAAAGATAATTGCTTTGGAATATAAATGTATATGTTCCATAAATAAAAAATGTTTGTGGTTTAAAAGGTTTTATTTATTTATAACTACGAATTACACAACGTAAGGTGTAAGTTATTACGTATTTGTAATTTTTAAAATATTACCCAATGTGAATTATTTGTAGTTATAAACACAAAAAAAACCTCCTTAACCACAAAAACGTCTGGGTGTAAAAGCAATCATCTTCAGAGGAAATTACAACAAAACCTAATCAAAGCAAAAGTTAGGGTAAATAATTTCCTCAGAAGAGTAATTCTTTGGAATCGAAATGTATGTAAAGATATTAATAAATGTTTTAATCGTCTAAACAGCCTTCTTTTCCTTCGTGAAAGGGTCAAACTGTTTTTATGTTGTCTACAAAACCCTATTCTAAAAATGGACATTATTTTATACTTGGGAGGCTTTTAATAACAATATGCGCGTTCAGGTTCAGAGAGCATCATTTATTTTGAAATCTTCATTCAGGAGTACAATGATCGGTGAGGGTGGCGCCAGACAGGCCACACACCCACAAGCCCTTGCAGATCGTATCGCCAGCTCTAGCTCCTGGATTAAGTAGCCTACACCCTCCTGACATTAAACAGATATCATAAAACACGAGCTGCAAGGGGTTGCCCATTAGACTTGGAGACTAGTAGGCCCTATACACGTTTTATCTGTATTTCCATTACCAGCAAGTGTTACACACACACACACACACACACACACACACACACACACACACACACACACACACACACACACACACACACACACACACACACACACACACACACACACACACACACGCACGCACGCACGCACGCACGCACACGCACACACACACACACACACACACGCACGCACGCACATATTTTCAACTTTGCAACACTGTTTTCTTGTATTCACTTATCACTTTCACTATATGTACCTAAACAAGAATCTTACTTGGTATTTATCCGCACTCACGCACGCGCACACAAACACAACACACACACACACTCTCACTGAATATAATATTTCAAAACTATATATGTAATTATAAATGTAACAAATTATGTCTTGTTTGGTACCGTTCTTCTATATTTATACGTACTTTTCAAATATGCGATAAAAATTTGGAAAATATAATAGGGGTAAGAACTTGATTTAGTTAGTAAGGCCGCAAGTGATGAGGCACGTCTGCACTATCCCAGGTAGCCCAGGGGTCTGCGAGACAGGTTACATCATACAGAGTCAACATTAAAAAGTCAAGTGAATGTTAGAATAATGTAAGAGATTCGTCAGCTATGGTCGGGATCGAGCGAGTCAGTAGTGGTCGTAGATTAGCCAACGGTCGGCTTACAGTGAGCGGCAGGCAACCTTGGTCGGAGCGATGTTGACATAGGTCCGTTCAGTGACGCTATTCCGTTACGATACTTCAATAGACTACGTATAAATAACTACAAATGAATTATATGGGCGACCTACTTGGGAAATGTTAATGTGTTTACAGTAGGGTTAATAATCGCTCAACGGTTGGCAATACTGAGTAGCCATAGACTGTTTTCGAGCAATTACGTACCTCGCTTTCCAGCGGGGAAAGAAAAAGATCCAAAATATGTAGAAGTTTATTATGTATGGGCAAGAAGAAATTGGATTTAGTTTAAAAAAGGAATCACGGAGCTTAAATACTCGTATATTTAAATTACAAGGCATTTCATCTGGTATTGTACTAAAGCAATGTTGAGACGTAGTAGGCTGACGCCATACAACTACTCCCATACAAAACGAGGTGTGTGTGTGTGTGTGTGTGTGTGTGTGTGTGTGTATGTGTGTGTGTGTGTGTGTGTGTGTGTGTGTGTGTGCGCGTGTGCGCGTGTGCGTGCGTGCACAAAACATATTTTACGCCTATACAATCCGCTAGAGATCTATAGATCGATATTAAGAAGCTTAAAGCAGAAAGCCAGATTGATAATAGATCTAGAGCTGGTTATTATAAATTGTTTATAGGTTCAAATTGATGGTTTGATCCCTAATAAGCAAACAAGTAATATAGGCCCTAAACAAAGCCAATTCCTACCTAGGCCAACAATAAAAAGTTTTATTTTAGTTATTTTGTATTAAATAATTACAATTATTATAAATAAAGTAACATAACTTATGCATTAAAAATGGTTTTCTACCTCATAACCTATAATATAAAATCAGCTGTTTTATGAAATCATGTGATATCACTTATTTTAAGTTAAATCGGACGAAATAACTATATTGCATACCTTACCCCTCTTGTGAAAGTTTTTCTCCTGTGTGAAACTTAAAGTAATTAATTAAATTTATTTAGTGAACGAATATTTGAAACAACTGTGTTAACATCAATTGTCATCTGCTACAAGTTACAAAAAAATCTATTTGAAATCGATGGATTTTATTAACGATTGATAATTTGAACAAAATATATATATATATATATATATATATATATATATATATATATATATATATATAACAACAGTAAATTTTCAAAAAGTCAACTCTAAATCTCACTACACATTTTTGTTTATTGAAAGGAACAAACACTACACTCACACCAGTTTATTGAAACGAACAAACTAGATCATTAAAACAACCTTGGCTTAAATTAGTTCAGAGTCCTTGGCTACCACTCTGAATGCTTGGCACTGACGAAGGCGACATCGTCGTCGAAACTAGTCTGTTTGTTTTAATAAACTAATATGTTGTGTGATTTAGTGTAAACGGTAAATATTTACCGTTGTGAATTGTTCTCACTAGCTAGGCACTGATTTACTTTTATATATATATATATATATATATATATATATATATATATATATCACTTTCACTTATGTACTTAAACAAGAATCTTACTTGGTATTAATGCGAGTACTTTCAAAGACTGTTTTTGTCTCCATCCTCGGGCACACTGTACAGGGTTTTTGTGGACTGCGAGCTGCGTGGATTTGCCGTTGACCTTGGTGTACCGTTGAGTTCTATTTTTAGATTCACTGCACTGTGCGAGTTTTTAACGTTTGTTTTGGGGTTAATATTGTCAATTAGATTGAATAATTTATCGTTTTTTGATTTTATTTGTATCTGTTCTATTTTTATTTTTAGAAATTTCTAGTTGTTCCCAGATTGTCATTTTGAGGCCTTTTTGTACCTTTTTTACTAGGTGTACGTTTTTTAATGTGGGGAATGTGTATTTGTTTTTGATGGCGTGTGTGGCTAAGTTTGAGTTATAAATTTCAGGTTTGATGTATGCATTGAGGTGTTCTTGGCATCTGTCTTTTAATTTCTTTTCTATGTATATTTTATTACAGTCTGGGCATTCGAAAAAAAAATATATATTTGAAAGTCTTGTCAGGACAAAATAACGTTATAGACACATAAAATAAGGCAAGACATTAGGCCTGCTTATGTTACAGAAGAGTTAGATGCTAATGAAACTCTAAAGGCCATTATTTTGGGTGACGTGGAAAGAAGAGAGAAATTTGAAGATTTTCCGTCTTGACAAACCGTTTAAGCAAGTAAAGAAATAGAGCCTTCGTCATGAACAAATGTATATATAAAACGCTGTATTTAAATAACGTGAGATATCGCCAGATTTTCATGTAAGGCAAAGCAGTAAAGTCTTTTATCGAGATGCATTGGTAACGTTAATAAATGCAACGCCGCGCCACAGAACAGCTTCATTAAATCCAATGCATGGAAATATATGTTAAATAGTGTTTAGTCTGCAGTCGTTATAGTTTCACTACACATGCGAATAGTTGAAGGTGATTTGATCGAACGGTAAGTCAAGAATACGGCGTGGTACAGGTTAATGTGAAAATTATACAATAAACAGTTTTTGTATGCTCTTCTTTGTGGTAGTTTTGTTTGTTCAAAAGAGTTTAGCGACACAGTTAAGAAGCTTATTTTAGGTTTTAGGTAATAAATACATATGATTATAATACTTAATAATATGTAAATAAAAATAACTTTATTTAATTCCTTCTATTACTAGGAACTATAAATATCTTGTTCAAATTTTTAATCGTAAATAACATACCTTCCGCTCAGGTGCAAACAGATTTTTTTAAACTTGTAACGGACGACACTTGATGTTAATATAGCCTTTTCAATTATTAATTCATTAAATAAATGTAATAATTAATTAATTTGAGTTTTATATGAGTGATACACTTTTCATAAAAGGGGCAAAATATGCAATATAGTTATTTCGTATCGCTTTAAATAAGTGATAACATATGATTTCATAAAACAGCTGATTTTATATTATAGGTTATGTAGTATAACAACTGTTTTAACGCAAATTTATATTAATTGTGATTATTTAATAAAAAGTTACTAAAATAAAATTTATCTTTGTTGACCCAAGTAGGAATAGATTATAAAAAATCTTTTTCCTTATTAGTTTTTTTTAAATGTTGATTTTAAGAGTAATTTTTTCTTTAATATAAGGATATCAGCAAACAATTGATTTGAAGATAAACATCGAAAAAAACTAATTGTTTTACAAATTGGTCGCAAATGGTTTCTTGTAATAAACGCTGAAACCAACAAAAACAGCGAGTGTTGCTTTAAATTAAAGAATTGCTGTTGGAGAGAGTGGTTAATGAAACAATAGAAGGTTGACGCTTCGAAATGCAATATCACAAGTCATTTGTTAAACGTGCCGATCAAAGCGTCAACATCATCGTTGACTTGGCAATTTGTCGTGTCTGCTTGGCACCATCATTATTCAAATACTATTCCTTTATTGCAAATTTCAATTACCTTATGTAGTAATTACTTTGGGTAAGGGATTGACGTTGAGATGGCATAAGTCTGTAAAAGCCACGACGTTTCTACGTTTTCCCTTGCATTAATTGTTGACATTTCCCTTTTAATGCTCTTATTAGTTCACATTCTTTTTATACATATCTTGTTATAATTTTCAATCGTCAATAAAATACATTTTATTCATCCACTCCAGTTCAAATTAATTCTTTTTAAACTTGTTGTGGATGACACTTGATGTTAATACAGATTTTGCAAATCTATTTAATTAATTAAATATAGTTTTATATTGGAGGAAACGTTTCACAAAAGGAGAAGCAATATACTTATTTCGTCCCATTTGGGTTAAAGTTAGTGATATCATTTAATTAGATAAAACAGACATTTTTATGTGAAGTTGTGTGGTAGAACAGCTGTTTTAATGCTTACTTTTGTATAATAATTGTAATTAGAGTATTTAAATAAAAATTAAATGAAATAAAAGTTTACTTTGTTGACTTAAGTAGAAATTAACGTACAAAGGCCTATTTTTTTATAGGCCTATTACTTGTTTCGAGCAAAACATTAAACTACTTCCTTCCATTAAATTCCAAAACATCAAATTACTTATATAAATATTTTTTTAGAGTAGAATCTGTATTTCATATTTTTAATAATATAAAAGAAATTGAAATTAAAATCAATAGACCAGATGGTTGAATTTTAATTTTCGATGATGAATGTTTTTTTATTACTTGTGGAGTAGTAATCGAGCTTAATAAAGACCTAAACACCACTAGAGAGATATTTCCTTTGAAATTTTAACAATTTTTTCACTCATACATGTTTTAACAACACAAATTGTCTTACTGAGTAAAGACAAGTATAACCTGATTAGTTGTTACTAAGAAAGACAAATTTTTTGTCGAAACATTAAGAATAAAAATTATATACTTATTATTAGTTCTGGGGCGCTTTATACTTCAAACCTCCAAGCGCTTTAGAAGACTAGGTGACCCTTACACCCTCGCGCTAACTCAGCCCGCCCTAGCACCAATTGATTACTTGGCCTCTGTTATAAAACTAAAACTTTTGAAACAGGTAACATAAAAGTAATTTTTACTGACTTTTTTATTCTAAATATTATTGTTAACAAAGTCGAAGAAAACATGTTTCTCTTAAAGATAACAGAAAAGACATTTCCTATATTTATTTACTATTCATTTAATATCGAGATAATTACGTCACGTTTTACTTCTATTTCCAATAAATAGCATGTAATATCAAAAAATAACACTAAAATAACCCTAAATGTAACAATTTGAAAAATATTAGACTTGTAGACCAATGCCTGGTAGGTGACTCGTGAAAAATCATCGCCACCAGGTAGGCAAGTCAGTGAGTGTGCGTGGAGGAGCGAAGGTACCATTAAACCTCTAGGGCGCTTTGGTATCTATGAGGTAAGTCAGTGAGTGTGCGTGGAGGAGAGAAGGTACCTTTAAACCTCTAGGGTGCTTTGGTGTCTATGAGGCAAGTCAGTGAGTGTGCGTGGAGGAGCGAAGGTACCTTTAAACCTCTAGGGCGCTTTGGTGTCTATGAGCCAAGTCGGTGAGTGTGCGTGGAGGAGCGAATGTACCTTTAAACCTCTAGGGTGCTTTGGTGTCTATGAGGCAAGTCAGTGAGTGTGCGTGGAGGAGCGAATGTACCTTTAAACCTCTAGGGTGCTTTGGTGTCTATAAGGCAAGTCAGTGAGTGTGCGTGGAGGAGCGAAGGTACCTTTAAACCTCTAGGGCGCTTTGGTGTCTATGAGCCAAGTCGGTGAGTGTGCGTGGAGGAGCGAATGTACCTTTAAACCTCTAGGGCGCTTTGGTGTCTAAGAATTAATTCGGAATAGCTGTACTTATAATAGAACATAAACATTGGTTATGTTGCATTTTATTGATATTTTTGTTCATTGATGGTAGTGATTCCATTTTGATCTAGCTCAGAGTAATCAGCTGATTGGTCAGAACAAGCTGCTAGGTTGAGGAGGGGGTGGGTTATTATTTTCTGATGGTGCTATGTGAGTTAGCAGAGTTCCGATTTTGCATCTAATTTATTGTCATTACAGCTATTACTAATTACTGTGTGTTATTGTTATTACCGAACTATTTAATCAAGTTTAAATTATTAATATGTCTTACAACGCGGTCGTTTGTTCTTGTTTTATTCTGTTCCTTTAGTGGAACGTTTTTGATGATTTTCAGTTCATCTTTAAGGTCTAGTTGTAAACAGCAGATGTACGAGATGTTAATATTTCACCGGATATAGACAGCTGAATGAAACCACACGAAAGTTGTCACATTCAATTCCAATTATTACCATGTGTAAATTTATCGCCGCACAATATGAATATATTAGCGCTAATACTGAGCACATGAATAAATTTAGGTACAATTAAAGTAAAGGTAAATGTAGTCGTGGTAATATATTGGTGTAAGAAGAACTGAAGATACGGCTACAGACAGCCGCCCACCTCACAGAAGATTAACAGTGTGTTTTGCTGTTAATGGTCGATTTCAAGGAATGGAATTGTTGGTTGTGTTGTAAAATTTGAATTGTTTAGTTTTACATAAAAATTGTGATTGTTAACAAAGATAAATTATAAATTTTTAAAATTTCAATAATAACAATCTATTTCGATTATATTAATAAAAAAGGTTTACGTGTTAAAAAAAAACTAAAATGAATTTCAATTAGTAAATTTTAATGTCAATAACTACTGTCCAATAATTCATTTTAATATGTAATAATGAACATCTGGTTAAATCGGGAACCGTTATTCATTTCCGATTTTATTATTTAGTCCCTTTTATTAGTTCACACTCTTCTCTCTCTCTCTCTCTCTCTTTCGGTCTGTCTCTCTCTCTCTCTCTCTCTCTCTCTCTCTCTCTCTCTCTCTCTCTCTATATATATATATATATATATATATATATATATATATATATATATATATATATATATATATATTTTTGTTCAAATTTTCAAGCGTTAATTCTTTATTCATCCACTCGAGTTTAAATACTTTTTTTTAATTTGTAGTGGATGTCAGTTGATGTTAATACAGTTTTTTCAAATATAATTCATTACTTAAATTTATGAAATTAATTTTAATTTTATATAGCAGAAAATTTTACACAAAAGGGACAAGGTAGCAATATAGCTATGTCATTTCATTTGGCTTAAAATAACTGTAAACATGGAGTTTCATATAACAGCTGATTTTATAGTAAAGGTTATGTGGTAGAACAGCTGTTTTAACGCATAGGTATCGTTACTTTATTTAAATTATTTGTATTTTCTTAACAATATGTAACTAAAATAAATACTTTCTTCTTTGACCCAAGTAAAAATTGAGTTTAAATAAAAACTTTTGTTTGTATTACTTGTTTGATAAGTTTAATAATAAAATTTGGAGTTTTTGGAGCTCGTTGCTGTTCTTCTAGTTGGAGTAGAGATTATTTCGAAAAGTGATGTCTTTATATATTGTGATTCTAGAAAATATTATAAAAAAGGATCGGAATAAACTGTACTCGACCCGTGTGGCCTGGAATATTCCATAGCCTCCATCACCCTCGACTTATCAAGGCGAAAACTCATCGTGTATTGTGATCTGAGTAAAGAATAAAAAAAGAACTCTGCATACAGTGGAATCGAACGTGTGACCTGGGACAATCTGCAAAGTTCGCCGTTTCCATACTAAGGCAATTACCCACGTCGGCATAGCTGAAGTACAGTAAATTAAACATTACTGTGTACAAGGGTAGGGGAGGGGGATGTCATTAAGGGAGGATAGAAGTGGCGTCTGGGTGATTGATGACACAAGTACTAACTACAATAAGCGATTGTTAGACAGACAGCTTTCTAATAACAGCCTCTATCATCCTTTACAGCACATCAGCTGTATGTTGTTTTTATAACGTCTAAATGTCTAATAGTGCAGCGCATTAGTTTCAATCCGCCCTAAAATAGTTTAAGCCTTTCCAGTGAACAACTCGGAGTGATACTTCTTTTATCAGTCTAGGGACTTTTTATTTCACAATAAGAGTCAAACATTTAACTTCCTATTTGATTCAGTATTGTAAAGGTGTATTGGAATATTCTATATCACTTCTAAAAGTATTCTTTCATTAGTTTCGGCGTGTACAAATTCTCTGTCGTTAATATAATTCCTTATTTACTGTAAATTTATCCCTTACGTGAGAATTCTTTATCCTCTCTCATGGCTCCTTGTTAATTTGAATTCAGTACTACAGTGTTATGCCCTACCGGAAATAGAACTGGTTTTTACTCTAGCGATATATATATATATATATATATATATATATATATATATATATATATATTGTCAATAGTTGATGCTAACAATGATGATACTATTATTCTTCGAAAGTCAACTCGCCTAAATACCAAGTAAGATTCTAGTTTAAGTACATTTAGTGAATATATATATATATATATATATATATATATATATATATATATATATATATATATTATATATACTCATATATATGTGTGCATGAACACACACATATATATATATATACACACACACCACGGTGTCAGCATAATTGTATTGAAAGACATTCTGTAGAATTAATAGATCCTCAAACGTTATTAACCTAAGACGCTACTAACCTCAAATCAGTAAGAGAAAGAGGGCAGTCAACTATCTAACTATGCAACATTTACTGCCTTGGGTGATGTGCTGTCACTAGCGACCCTATGATCTAGTGATTGAACCAGTGTCAGAGCTATTGGCTTTTAATACAGTTGGGCTGACACTATCTTATGTTTTTATTTTGTATTGTCTTATGCTATCTATTAACAGCAGTTTTTCGTTTAAGAGTTAGTTAAATTTTAAATTTACATTAAAAGCGTCTAATTTAACTTTATTCTCTGTTACACATTATATTTCTGTTCGTCTATTTCCCCTTGTTTTTTTTAAATACTAACTCTTAAAGGAGGTAAGTTGTATCAGTGTGTGGTATTAATACTAATTCTGTGTGCACTATCTTGTTCAGGAAGCTGGTGAACGTAATGATAATGTTTACTCTAGGAACACACTGAGTAAATTGAAAGGTCACTTAAAAACTACATCCTTCATAGAAGCTTTCCTCCTTTCCGATTATCCTCTTCCATAAGATCTCGCATTAAATTACTAGGTGAAGAACTTCATGCTTATTATTTCTAGAATGTTGTAAAGATATTCAATGTTATATAATCTTTATACACTTTTCAATTTTTAATCCTTTTACAGTCTACCTAATACTTTCCCAACAGCGCCCTCTGCGCCCAGGATAATTCCCCAACCTTCGTCTGTAACTTCACATCTCAAAAACCTGTAAAACAGTAATCTAAGCTAAAAATTTTTTAACTTTATAGAAATATTTGTTGTTTATTAGGTTCTTTTTTTAAAACAAGTATTTTGATTAGTTTAAATTATTTTTCACAGTAAAACATCATGTTCTCGAATGTTTGTTAGTAGCAGTGTGTTGCCGGAACCAAAAAGAGATCAATTTCCTCATAATCAAATCTCATCTGGGTTCTCGTCAAAATTGTTGTATATACTAACGTTGAATATACGGGGGCTGACAAACTGGCTTCAATTGAGGCTGTTTGAGAAATCACTGCAGCCTTTATTATTGCGTCTGTGAACGTGTGTATTATTCCGGAAATGGTCTTTCCGGAAATGCTTTGACAAGCATTGGAAAAACAAAACCATAGGTTTGAATCAGCTCTGATTGTTCAATCTTCTGTCGGTTCCTTTACCTTGGAATTTTCTATATTTAAAAAGTACTTAACTAAGTGAATACGTAAATGGCTTACTTGCTGACGCGTTCAAAACATTCGTTCCTCTTACGAAGCTCACCCTCTAACTTACTTACTTCTTACTTCTTGCTGCGGACGTCCAGGGTCATGTGACTCCGATGGTCCGATGTCCATAACAAGTTGCTGCAGCCAAGGTCCAAAACTGTTTATCGATCAATATTGTTTTGATATTTCCCTGGCTTCCCAGCACAGACAGCAGAGCTGCTCTTGGTGGAATTGGTGAGTAGCATCGAAGGAGGATATGGTCTAGAGTCTCCTCCTCTTTTCTACAGTTAGGGCAGAGTGGAGATTCACTCAGATTATAGCTGAAGAGATAGGTCTCAGTCACAATGTGTCCGATTCTTACTCTTGCTGCAAAGACGGCTGTAAATCTGGGAACCCCCTTGATACATATCCAAATCATTTGGTTCTTTTTGAATGTCATAGAGGTTTCTACCTTTGGTTTCTTCTCTCCAACGGCGGATCCATTTTCTTCTAACTGATGTTTTCACAGCACTCAGGCATTTCTTTAGAGAGTACTGTGGTAAGAAGACTGGGCCCATTTCCGCTGCTTGTTTGGCGATTGTATCTGCTCTTTCATTACCGTCGATGCCGCAGTGTGAGGGGATCCACTGGAGCTGTATTTGTTTCTCATCTTTGCTGATAGTTGTTATTTCTTCTAGTCTGAATGAGTAGCTTCCTGGTTTCCGGTTCTCTATCAACCCCTCCAACTAATAGGGTTTTATGAATGTGAAGGATATTTTGTGCGAGTTTTTGTTGTGGTAGGTGAGAAATATGTACTTGTTTTTGTGTGGTTTGTCTGCGTGGCCGTTTGATGATATCTATGGTTAATTTTTCTGAGTATGTGGTCTATGATTGTATGTTGGTAGCCGTTTTGTTGAGTGATGTATTTTATGATATTGAGTTCTTCGTCGTAGTCTTTCTGTAGCATTGGTATATTGATTAGTCGTTGTAACATATAATTAAATGCAACGTGTTTGTGTTGCGTGGGGTGATTAGATGTATTATGTATGACAGCATCAGTAATTGCTTTTCTGTATATTTTAAAATTGTGTCTGGTCTTGTGTTTGGTGATGGTAAGGTCTAGAAAGTTTATTTTATTGTTTTCTTCTAATTCGAGAGTAAATGTGAGGTTTTGGTGTATGGTATTAATGTAATTGTGTAGTTGTTTGATTTGCCGTTGTATAATATTAAAATGTCATCTATATGTCTATGGTAATAAATTATTTTATGTGTGTGATTGTTGTTCTGTAGAATGTATTGTTGTTCGATATGATGTAGGAATATTTCTGCTAGGATGCCTGAGATAGGGGAACCCATAGGGAGACCATCTTTCTGTGTGTAGTATTTGTGTTGGTATGTGAAGTAGTTTTGTGATGTGATTCGTAAAAGGAACGAATG
Source organism: Prosapia bicincta (assembly GCA_036971475.1). NCBI lineage: Eukaryota > Metazoa > Arthropoda > Insecta > Hemiptera > Cercopidae > Prosapia > Prosapia bicincta. Next base: position 2,602,206 of record JBAIZL010000004.1, on the reverse strand, counting down.
TTTTGAAACCCGTCAGCAAGTAAGCCATTTTCGTATTCACTTAGTTAAGTACTTTTTAAATATAGTTCAATCAGTGAATTCAAGATGATTACATCAGGCAACTTTGACTTTTGTTAATATTTTAAAAAAACTTTTTTTTATTTTAATGCTTTGATTTTCCGCTGTTATTTCTTTTCCCACCTGTGGAATAGTACTATCGAATATGTCTTTTGTTAGACCTTAGTGTGTCTGGTTCTCAGATTATCTATATATCTTGTTATTGTATTTTCTCTTACTGTTCCTCTTTGCCTTTGTGTTAGCGTTTGTTTCTTAGGGTTCTGCAAACACTTCCGCGATACGTTTGAAGTTCTTAAAGTGTGTTATCATATTGTGACTATCAGCATCTATCGTGCTGATAATTTTAGGTATCAAATTCTATTTATAAAATCAAGCTTGATTTGTTCTTGTGACCTTGAACATAATGTTTGTCAAAGTTACCGCTAATAAACGCATCGACTCATTAGTGAGTTATGTATGTTAGATTAATGGCATTTTAAAACTGATTTTTAATTGGTTAGTCATTATTATCGCACGATGTAAATTTATATTGTTCACTTTAAATGTCTTTTATAAACTCTAATCTAAAAAAAACTTAATTGGTTTGAAATGTGGGAAGCCTAGTGATAACGTTTAGATATCTAAAAAAATCAAATTGTATTTACGAATACTCTACAGAATGGAAACTTTCAAGACTTACAGGTTTTATATACAAATAGAGACTAGAACGCCAAAGAAGCCTCCTACTTAATTGCTACGCATTTTCGCATTTTTGCTCTACAATAATAACAATTTTCCCTTTATTGTGTCAAATTTTCACGCATTTTCTTCTTGAACCTTTTTAAAGCTCAGAACAAAAAGCTACGAGTTTAACATTGATGCTGTGTTGAAATAACAACTTGCTAGTTACGATTTCCTGCTTTTTCTCTTTCAAATAAGCGATTCTTTTCCCATAATATTAACTCTCTAGATTGCTATTCGTAGTGTGTATTAAGGCGGCTGACTGGACTAGTGGGAAGAGAAATTGCCTATAAATTCTAACCTTTAGAAATTACAAGAATGTATCATTGTTAAATATTATAGTTTACCCGTGAGTTGATAACATGTTAGATTTTAAAATTTGCATAGGAAGTTATAATAAAATCTAGCAATTTCCATAGTTAGAAATAATAGTTTATATTTAAACAATAGTTGATTTTGTTGCTTGTTTATAACTTTTGCATAGGCAGTCACAAAGAAATGGTATTGTTAGATATTATCATTTGTTTGAACAAGAGTTTTAAATTTGTTGTTCCATTTTAAGTTTTGCATAAACAGTCACAAATAAATGGCATTCTTAGATATTATCATTTGTTTAAACAAGAGTAGTAAATTTGTTGTTCCATATAAAGTTTTGCATAAACAGTCACAAATAAATGGCATTCTTAGATATTATCATTTGTTTAAACAAGAGTAGTAAATTTGTTGTTCCATATAAAGTTTTGCATAAACAGTCACAAATAAATGGCATTCTTAGATATTATCATTTGTTTAAACAAGAGTAGTAAATTTGTTGTTCCATATAAAGTTTTGCATAAACAGTCACAAATAAATGGCATTCTTAGATATTATCATTTGTTTAAACAAGAGTAGTAAATTTGTTGTTCCATATAAAGTTTTGCATAAACAGTCACAAATAAATGGCATTCTTAGATATTATTTGTTTAAACGAGAGTAGTAAATTTGTTGTTCCATTTTAAGTTTTGCATAAACAGTCACAAATAAATGGCATTCATAGATATTATCATTTGTTTAAACGAGAGTTGTAAATTTGTTGTTCCATATAAAGTTTTGCATAAACAGTCACAAATAAATGGCATTCTTACATATTATTTGTTTAAACGAGAGTTGTAAATTTGTTGTTTCATTTTAAGTTTTGCATAAACAGTCACAAATAAATGGCATTCTTAGATATTATCATTTGTTTAAACAAGAGTTGTAAATTTGTTGTTCCATATAAAGTTTTGCATAAACAGTCACAAATAAATGGCATTCTTAGATATTATTTGTTTAAACGAGAGTTGTAAATTTGTTGTTTCATTTTAAGTTTTGCATAAACAGTCACAAATAAATGGCATTCTTAGATATTATCATTTGTTTAAACAAGAGTTGTAAATTTGTTGTTCCATATAAAGTTTTGCATAAACAGTCACAAATAAATGGCATTCTTAGATATTATTTGTTTAAACGAGAGTAGTAAATTTGTTGTTCCATTTTAAGTTTTGCATAAACAGTCACAAATAAATGGCATTCATAGATATTATCATTTGTTTAAACAAGAGTAGTAAATTTGTTGTTCCATATAAAGTTTTGCATAAACAGTCACAAATAAATGGCATTCTTAGATATTATCATTTGTTTAAACAAGAGTAGTAAATTTGTTGTTCCATATAAAGTTTTGCATAAACAGTCACAAATAAATGGCATTCTTAGATATTATTTGTTTAAACGAGAGTAGTAAATTTGTTGTTCCATTTTAAGTTTTGCATAAACAGTCACAAATAAATGGCATTCATAGATATTATCATTTGTTTAAACGAGAGTTGTAAATTTGTTGTTCCATATAAAGTTTTGCATAAACAGTCACAAATAAATGGCATTCTTACATATTATTTGTTTAAACGAGAGTTGTAAATTTGTTGTTTCATTTTAAGTTTTGCATAAACAGTCACAAATAAATGGCATTCTTAGATATTATCATTTGTTTAAACAAGAGTTGTAAATTTGTTGTTCCATATAAAGTTTTGCATAAACAGTCACAAATAAATGGCATTCTTAGATATTATTTGTTTAAACGAGAGTTGTAAATTTGTTGTTTCATTTTAAGTTTTGCATAAACAGTCACAAATAAATGGCATTCTTAGATATTATCATTTGTTTAAACAAGAGTTGTAAATTTGTTGTTCCATATAAAGTTTTGCATAAACAGTCACAAATAAATGGCATTCTTAGATATTATTTGTTTAAACGAGAGTAGTAAATTTGTTGTTCCATTTTAAGTTTTGCATAAACAGTCACAAATAAATGGCATTCATAGATATTATCATTTGTTTAAACGAGAGTTGTAAATTTGTTGTTCCATTTTAAGTTTTGCATAAACAGTCACAAATAAATGGCATTCCTAGATATTATCATTTGTTTAAACGAGAGTTGTAAATTTGTTGTTCCATTTTAAGTTTTGCATAAACAGTCACAAATAAATGGCATTCTTAGATATTATCATTTGTTTAAACAAGAGTTGTAAATTTTTTGTTTTATTTTACCTTTTGCATAGGTAGCCACAAAGAAATAGCATTGTTAGATGTTATAGTTTATTTAAACAAGAGTTGTAAATTTATTGTTTTATTTTACCTTTTGCATGGGCAACCACAAAGAAATAGCATTGTTAGATATTATCATTCGTTTAAACAAGAGTTGATAATTTGTTGTTTAATTTTAACGTTTTGCATAACTAACAAGAAAATATCATTGTTAAACATTATACTTTTTTAAACAATAATTTATGTCTTGATGTTTGATTATTACTTTTGCATTAGCAAACATAATGTAATATCATAGTTAGATATTGTCATTTCTTTAAACAACAGTAGTAAATTTTTGTTTCATATTAACTTTTGCATAGGCAATCATATGTAAATACCATTGTTAGAGATTATAGGTTGTTTACTTTCTTATTACGAATATTATTTTGTTCAAGCATTAAGTTACGATTCCTTTAATAGCCTAATTTTTTATAAGGGTCGATGTATATTGTTCTTTTTTAACACTATTGATGTAACTTTTCTGTTGATTGAATACTGTTTAAAAATCTCACCACATTAAATTTCCGCTAGACATTCCATAATGTGAAGATAGTAACAAAATCCCTTGATGGGAGATCGCTCGGATCCCATTTATCAACAAAACATGGCTCAGGTCTGCGCATCTTTCCACATTTACCCCACTTCCGTCTAGTCGGGACGATATTCATTAATTACAAAAAGTTAGACGCGTAGGCTTTATAGATTTCATCGAAATCATTTAGCCCCCTCCGCTTTACTAGAAAGTCTATGGCACGCATCCATCACGAGACGAATAGGTGAGATAAGCTTAGTAAGATTAAAATGTGATGTATAGCAGAATACAGGTAGTTGGATAGTTCAAATGTAGTCTATAAACTCCACGGTAGATTTCAAACAATTAATTTTAAAACATTTTTTTTTGTTTTTAAAAATATTTGATAGGAAAATATTTATGAGATAAAACGCATTATTAGTTTCAGGAATGATTTAATAAAAACGTATAGAAATTCAACGAAGCTAAATTAAAGAGAGATAAAACTTAATAATGGTAAAACACAGACGTAAATAATTAATGAAGCAAACTATTAAAGAACAAAACATTTGAGCAGTGCACAATGTTAGATTCAAATATAATAAAAATTGTTGGCAAATTGAAAACCTTCTTATTTAAATATGTTGAGAATTTGTACATTTAAAAAATATATATAAATTGTATTAATTAAAATAATTGAACATCTAGGTTCATCAGTTATCGTTTTCAGGAATTTTTGAATTAAAAACATATAGAAATTAAACGAACCTTAATTAAAGACAGATAAAACTTAATAAAGATAAAGCACAGACGTAAATAATTAACGAAAACAAACTATTAAAGAACAAAACATTTGAGCAGTGCACAACGTCAGATTCAATTATAATAAAAATTGTTGGCAAATTGAAAACGTTCTTCTTTAAATTTGTTGGGCAATTTTACATTGAAAATGTCTTATATAAATCGTATTGTTTAAAATAATTGAACATCTAAAGCCGTTAGTTATCGTTTTCAGGAATGATTTAAATAAAATCGTATAGAAATTGAACGAATCTGAATTTAAGAAGGAAAAAATATAAAAAAGATAAAGCACAGACGTAAATAATTATCGAAGACAAACTGCTAAAGAACAAAAAATTTGAGCAGTGCACAACGTCAGATTCAATTATAATAAAAAATGTTGTCAAATTGAAAACGTTCGTATTAAAATATGTTGGGCAATTTTACATTAAAAATGCCTTATAAATCGTAATTATTAAAATAATTGAACATCTAAATGATATTCTGGAATGACATCAGGAATGATTTAATTAAAAACGTATAGAAATTGAACGAACTAAGGAGGGGTAAAAAAGATAAAGCACAGACGTAAATAATTAATAAAGACAAACTATTAAAGAACAAAACATTTGAGCAGTGCACAATGTGAGATTCAATTATAATAAAAATTGTTACCAAACTGAAAACGTTTCTTTCTAAAATATCTGATATAAATTGTATTATTTAAAATAATTGAACATCTAAATTCGTCAGAGAACATTTGTGCTGCGAGCCCGTCGGCAAAGTCATTATAATTATACTAATCGGCGATGTATGTGTGGGCGCGCGCGCTTACCTCTGACATTATAAATTACTTGTATGATATATTATCGGATTCGAACACTCGATAATATTAATCCTGTCCAGTTCTCCGTCTTCGATTTGATTTGCCAGTTCCTCATTTTTCAACAGAGGACGGGTCCATGCATCTGATTGAATCCAATTATCACAGCATATGAATTTATTATGTAGGAACGATAAATCCAGACGTTTGTCTTCAACGGGCCTAACGATCGGTTGAGGATTACAGAGGAAGGGTGATGAAACATCTTTTGTTTCGGTGATGGAATTTTCTTGAAATTATTCTTTAGTTTTCACTATTAGTTCACACTCTCGCCTATATATACGTATTTATAAATTTTTTTCAAAATTTCAATCTTTAATAAAAAACTTATAATTCATCCACTTTAGTTCACAATTTTTTAAAAATTTAGTGATAGAGGTTTGATGTCAAAGAACTTTTTTCAAGTATTAACTAATTGATTAATGTAATTAATTAATTTCGCTTTCTATTTTGTGACTTAATATTGTGATTGTATCTATGTATGTACATGATTATAATACTCGTGTTAAATATTTAGCCATGTAACGGCATAGTTTTCCGGAGTATGATTAAATACTCAATAAATGAAAAAAGTTAACAGATATCGCACTTACTTCACTGGGCGAAGTACCACCACCACTTGTCCTTCCTGTCGAATGACGGACAGTTGTTCGGGTGCACCCTTTCACGCACTTATCACTTACCTAACTAACTTAAAAGAAATCACATATAATTCAAAATAGTCTCTATTAATGCTAATAGTATTTTCGCCACACGACGGGAGAAACAAAGAAAGAAATATCTACGTCACGTAGAGCGTAACGGGAAATATGTGTGATCTAAACCGAGCCTTTCTTAGAACTCCCGAGAAACTACGTCACGTAGAGCGTGACGCGAGGGATGTCGTCTGATCGACGTCTTGAAAGGAACTGTCTGAAACTACGTCACGTCGAGAGTGACGGAGGGATGTCGTTTAACCGACGTCTTGAAAGGAACTGTCTCGTACCGAACCTTGCAAGGGACAAAGGTTGGCCGATAAGGAGTCCCTCTCTGAAGCATTTACACTTTTTTAAAATTATATTTAATTTGAAGAAAAGTACGTAACAACTAGTAATTGAGTTATTTATTTTAAAATGCCTAAAATAATACTTTCTTTGATGAGCTAAGTAGGAATTTACTTAATCTTTTAAATAATAACTGTTTAAATGAGTGATGACGAATACAATAATAGTGACTATCCCACTGACAATAAAAAACATGTAATTAGTTATAAATCAGCACCTAACCTACATTTCGGTCACCTAGTACAGTATTTTCGACCAGTACCTTCTGGTAGAGACAGGTCTGGTACCTAAAGGTTACTGTAAGGTAGCTGTAACCTCTATAGCTTGATTTAAAACGGAATAGGATTCTGCGTAGGTGAAATCGACCGGAGGGAGTGGGGATTACAGCCGTCTGAGTTAATAGGAAATTCACATCTTACTGCGTGGGTGAGCCTTGTTGCCAAATGTGACGTTAAGCTCCGTCGCTCAGTTTCATCGTAGCTGTGGTGAAGTGACTTCCTAGTGCTGTAGCTTGTTTCGTTCTGCCGCTGGCGATGACGGGTTGAGAGTCACTGAGTTTAAATTGACAACAACGCATCCCTACCCTGCCACAGACCCATTCCTATTCGACTTTAAATTAAAGTATAGCTACCTTTGAAACGCGTTTTGAAAATATTAGTGCTGTAAAGGCATCTAAATATTACCTTGAATATTTGTATTATTAATTCTGCTTAGGATCCCTGAAACAAGAGTTAGTTAAATAGGCCTACAATAACCGAACGAATTTAATTAATTACAAATCAATATCAGTTACCTTCAGTTACCAGGGAAACAATCTTCAAGCAATAGGCTCCCTCTGGAGAGAGGTGTCCTGGCAATTGAAATGCACATAAGGTGCTGATAAACTGTTTATAGACCTATATAAACACAAAAAATATATATAACTCACAATTTTATAACTTTAACCTCAAACGCGTTTCAACGACACGTCATCATCATCAGTAATTCTATAAACATATAACTTGAATTTAAAAAAAAAATGGAACATAACCTGTTCATATGATCTATGTTTATTAAAATAAAGTTATATGCGTGTGATGGAATCACTGATGATGATGATGACATACTGTCATTAAGACGCGTTTGAGATTAAAGTTTTGTTATTGTGAGTTGTATATATTTCTTGCTTTTATAACCTTAACTCACAAGCCAGTTCGAATATTGTTTATATTTATATACTTATAGAACTATTTATATAAACTATTAATTATTTATTAGTGATAATTGAGTTTTAATTGGTATTAATTAAATTCTTTTGATTTAATAAAAGTTTTGAACAGAGCTTCAACTGACGCCCGTGTACAATAACCACGTTCGGTGAAGCCAGTAAATTTTCCCGACACAAAACAAGAATACTAAAACAGCACCACTCCAAGCTAATATTGTGAGTGGAGTCTATACGGCTACTAATCCTATCAGCGAGATAGTTTACTTAACACACCCCTATAAATTCTTCAGCCCCTATTGATCCGATGACAAATGTTTGTTACCCTCCTGAAGTCGCCTTTTATCTGACAAACACCTTTTATATCAATCCAGAAATGATCCCGGCGCCTGTACAGTCTCGACACCCCTCCCTTCCACTCTTTTAGAACGTTATTGGAAATTTTTTCTTAATCGCTTAAGGTTGGCAGACCTGTTGAATTCCTTTTAGTTGTAGATGTTTCAAATGATAAGCTTACAATGTTGTTTATAACGAGGTTAATAGAATTGTTTGATGTAGGCTCTCGTTGAACTGATGAAATGAGAAACAAGTTTACAACTGTGATTCTGCGAAATCGATATTTTCAATAACGTTGCTACAAAGTGGTTTTAAAATTAATGTTAAATTATTTCCTTTTCACGTAAATGTGAATTTTGTGAAACCAACAGATTTGCAACACTAACCGAATTTGCGTAATTTTGCGTGTCGCAGTCGGATAATTTTAAGAATGTTTATTTAAAAAAAAAAAAAAAGTATAGAGGAATCCAAATTATTTTTAATGCTAAAAATTTTGTTTTTCGTATAAGGATAAAAATCATCCTATTTTTCAATTCCTTCTATTAGTTCACACTGTCCCTTTGTATATTTACATATCTTGTTCAAATTTTCAATCGTTAAAAAATACTTTTTATTCATCTACTCAAGTTCAAATACATTTTTTTTAAATTGAATGAATTTTAGTTTTATACAGGAGAAACATTTTTACAAAAGGGGCAATGTATCCAATTTACTTATTGCGTCCCATTTGGCTTAAATAGTGGTGACACGATTTTTCATAAAAGAACTAATTTTATGTTATAGGTTATGTAGTAGAACAGCTGTTTAACGCATAAGTTATGTTACTTCATTTAAAGTAACTCTAATTATTTAATAAAACGTAACTAAATGTTTTTTTTAACTGTTGACCTGAATAGGTATTGACTTTAATAAGTATTTGTTCATTATATAACCTAACAATTTAGGTTATTTTAACATTACTAAGTTAGGTATTAAATTAATGTTTTTACTATTTAAGTTTTACGTGAAATTTAAAAAAATAACATTAATTTATCCCCCTGGTAAAAAAAACCTACTGGGTTTTTTTGAGATTTACATTTTGAGGTTTTCTAGTGTTATTTACTTATTGAATACACTTTTCAGAAGACATGTTTTGCACTTGGTCAGTGCATTGTTCAATGCTGTGAGTTATAGCCAGTATACATTTTACTATTTTTATTTTTTTGCACTTAAAAACCAGTAACAAGGGCATAACAGATATCTGAGCATCAATTTATTCGTCATCTCTTTTACTTATTATTTGTAGATTTTTTGTCATCGTTTTGTTCGTTAAAGCAATAAAATAAATAAAAACCCATTAAAGAAGTTCAAAGGGCATGAAGAAAGTTATATAGCATGTAAAAAATAAATTTTATTAAAAACGTCCGGTTTTACCTACTTTTAACAGTTTCGTTATCTAACTGCGAAAAGACAGAATAATATTTATGTGTCAAACTATTACACACAACCTATCTTTACTAATTCTGTTTAGGACGAAATTATACCTAAATCTGTTCTCTAATATGGAGTGGTAAGGATTTTGTGACGCTGTCGGCTTTCGCCAGTAATTTCTGAAAACGGAATTCACCATATGAAAGCTCAGATCAAAATGAAGAAATTAATCCTTGCCGGGAATTTTTATAACGATATTAGCGTCAACACAGGAAAATAAACAGCTCCACTTCCTTCCATGCGAAATTGAAAGACCTAGGTGCATAAATAAATAAGGGCAGGTAATGGGTGAAGAGGGGGTCACATAGGGGCGCTATGGATACTATCTAAGCCACTGCCTATGAGCTATTTCTGCCTCCTTATTCCTCTTAAACGAATCATTTTATTTGTTTCCATTTAGGTTCCTTTTGAATTATATTTTTCTTTTTTTTCATTTCCTTTTTCTAAATTTTCGTAGTTGCTTTTCTTTTTACCTTCTGTTTAGTCTTCTTTATTTGCGTTTTGATTTCATTTCAATATTTTTGTCCAAGCCCAATATGTTAAATTTTTTTTTAAATTCAGTTTGCCCTTATTAATATGCCCATTTTTATATTGATTTTGCAAACTTTCGACTTTTTTCTAAGGGTGTCTTTATAAATTTCTACTTATTAGTATAAACGTGGAATAGGTGACACAAATTTTAAAAAATATTTTTGGAAGTGTAATATATGAGTTATTAATTCAATATGAAGATATGCTGTTTGTTAGGAGTAAAACAATTATTTTTACTGTTAGGAGTTTTTCTGAGTGTCCCTTTACCCCAGTACGTAGCCTATTAGGTGTAACCACTAACTCCCTCCACACTCTGTTCGAACAAATACAATATGTTCTGAAAACATTAATAAAAATGTTAAAAATTCATTTTAGGTAATCGATTGTTTTAAAGCATAACCGTGAGCTACGTAATTGGATTTTGGTATAAATTAGTTTATATCCGCTGTGAATTGTATTTGAGAGAAAGAAACGAGTTTTGCATTGTAATAAGTGAAACCAGTTTCAACAGATTGTAGTAAACGTAAATAATTCAGTTATTTCAGAATTATATACTTTGGTGCTTAAAGAAATAAATTATTAGAAAAATCTAACAGAGGATGTTTAGAGAAAGGTGGGTTTGAGCTGTGTCATACTACCATACGCGCCAAAATAAGCAGTACTGAAAGAGATATAAGATTTTATAAACATAGTTCTCTTCAGTAGTACCACCATTTCAGCAAAAATCTAACCTCAAATGTAATACGTCAACACGATAACGCAGTAACAAACAAAGGAAGCCACAGCAGATCGAGAAGGTCGCCACAGCTGATCGAGAAGGCAACTACAGCTGATTCAGTTTCAGTACTGTTTATTTTGGCGCTTACATTCTAAACTAAGTGAGCGTGGACACTTAAATTAATTATTAATTATGAAAATTGTATTAATAATAAAGCAGTGATTTAAAAAGAAAACTTTGGTACAACTTTGGACAGCAACAATGCAGCTATGCCTAAAATACATATATCTAGGACGAAAACAAAAATAAAGAAAACGTCCGAGAACAACACATTGTAGTGAAAACCGGCGACGGTGGAACAAAAAATCTGCATAAAAGGCGTGCCCGCGTTTTGTAACGCTCAAGTATTTATTTATACATGTGTTTTCCATAGATCGGACGGCTAGCCGCGTCGCATGTTGTTTGCCTGTTCTAATTAAAATGTTGATGTATGCATTAATAAGACTCGTGATAGCGCGACGGCTGTAAACGTCAAAGATAATCAGAGTCTGGCCTAATTAAACAAATAGAACAACCTGCATCGTTTATTCATATCAGGGCGAATGGATTGTTAACAATCAAGCTGTTAATTTCATTTCACAGACGATGAGTGTCCGGATTTCATACCACGCTACTCCCCAGCATAGTGTTTACATTCCACACACGTCACTGCAGTGATTCTAAAATCTCTACAAAAATATTTTTATAAATATTTCATTTCCATTGGCTTCTTATTATTTTCGTTGAAGCTTTGCACTTGTCCGCCTATTTTGCCTGTAATTTGATATTGTTCAATTTCGTATTGTAATGTTTTTCCTAGTTTTAATGTTTCACCCTCGTTACAGTTTTTCAGTGATTGCTTTGACCTGGTCTTTTTGTTTCTCTTCATAACGTTTTAAAAGATTTATATGTTTATATAGGCTAATGACAGATCACAGACAATTTTGCTTTTTTAAAACACTCAACGTTTCCAATTTCTTTCCGATACAATTACAATAAAACGTATTAAACTCAACAAATATAAAACTCTTAATAATTATCCATTTACAAATCAAAGTTTTCTTCTAATATATATATCATATTATGTATTATTGTGTATTAATGAAGAACTAAGTCAAAATACAAATACAAGAATTATAATTGAATTTACAATTCAAACCTTTTCGTTGGCTAACAGTACCAACATCATCAGGAATATTAAACAATTCAGAATTGTAATATTCCTGATGATGTTGGTACTGTTAGCCAACGTAAATTCAATTATAATTCTTGTATTTTTATTTTGACTTAGTTCTTTATATATATATATATATATATATATATATATATATATATATATATATACAAATTAGATATATTCTTACTTTTTTATATGTTATGTATTTTATAAATAGTAGGTTATGTATTGCAATTGTTTAATTAAAATTTGAGCCATTGAAAAGGAATTTCGGAAAGAAATTCGAAACGTTGAGTGTTTTAAAAAAGCAAAATTGTCTGTGATCTGTCATTAGGCTATATAAAAAATTTAATAGCTATTAACAGACATTAAATAAATATATTAGATTTATTTTATAACCTGCAGTATTGTGTAACATTTATTACAAGTATTATACGATTTAGGTTATATGTCCTGAACTTATTAGTTTATCGTATTTACAGTTTATAGACGGTTGCTTTGTTCAGGACATACTGTTTTACTTTCATTACATTTCATGGACGCTTTCTTTGTGCTGTTTATCTGTTTTCAATTAATTTCAGGGCTCTTTTCTAATTCTGTACTCGGTTTCGTAGGTCTTCTATCCTGATTTTATTGTTTTATCTCCATTACAGTTTTTAAACGAATGTTTTGTCTTGGTTTTATTGTTTGTCTTCATTACAATTTTTAATATATCTTTTAACGTATTTTTTTACTGTCGTTGCATTTTTTAAGCGATTACTTTGGTCTGGCCTTATGGTTTTTCGTTATTATAGTTTCTAAACTATTCTAAAACGTAATTTTTACAGTGTTTGAATTATTTCTCTGTCCGTATTACTTAATTTCGTTTATTACCCTTCATCCCACTTTTCGTGTCCTGCTTTTTTGTTTTTGTTTTACAGTTTTTATTATTTGTTAAACGATTCATTTACACTGTTCTTGTCATCTTACCTTTATTATAGGTATTAAACGATTCATTTACACTGTTCTTGTCATCTTACCTTTATTATAGGTATTAAACGATTCATTTACACTGTTCTTATCGTCTTACCTTTATTATAGCTATTAAACGATTCATTTGCACTGTTCTTATCATCTTACCTTTATTATAGGTATTAAACGATTCATTTGCACTGTTCTTATCGTCTTACCTTTATTATAGGTATTAAACGATTCATTTGCACTGTTTTTATCGTCTTACCGTTATTATAGGTATTAAACGATTCATTTGCACTGTTCTTATCGTCTTACCTTTATTATAGGTATTAAACGATTCATTTGCACTGTTCTTGTCGTCTGACTTTTATTATAGGTATTAAACGATTCATTTCCTCTGGTCTGACTGTCTTAACTTCATTATAGCTGTTATACGATTCTCATTTGCTATTACTTTATTGTTTACCTTCATTTTAGCTGTTAAACATTTGATTAGCTATTTCTTTATTGTTTTACCATCATTATATGTGTTAAACGTTTCATGTGCTATTGCTTTATTGTTTTACCATCATTATATGTGTTAAACGATTCATTAGCTATTTCTTTATTGTTTTACCATCATTATATGTGTTAAACGTTTCATGTGCTATTGCTTTATTGATTTACCTTCATTTTAACCGTTAAATTATTAATTTTCCATGAATTTATTGTGTTTTACTTAGTTTTTAAACAATTTCTGTGACGCATTTGATTGTTTCAACTAAATTACAGTATTTAAGGATTTCATTCTGCTACCGGGGCTCCTTCGTTACAACTTTTAACTATAACTTTGTCATGGTTATGTTGTGCTTCCTTCATTAAACGATCACTTTGGCATGTAATAGTTGTACTTTCATTACAATTATTAATCTTAAGTTTCGTACAGATCCTACTGTTTTTCCATCCTTACTATTTTATGGGTTTTATGTGCGTAAGCCTGATAGTTTAAATGATCTACATATCGGTAGCAATGTTACGAGAAGCTGACGTAGAAACGAATTTGAACTTGACGTAAAATGTTAAAAGAACCTGACGTAATTTTAATTTGTATTGTGACGTAGAAACAAGTTACTTTATGTTAAAGGATTATTGATACTATCAAATTCTTTGAAAGGGCCTAAAGAACCAACGATGACTTCTGGAAGAAATACAGATGAGCAAACCAAAGGCTTAAAACCCAAGTCACACCACTGGCAAAAGCCGCAGAAATAAGAAGAAGACATGGATTGGAAGAATCAGAGCGACAACCTTTCAAGAAAACGAAATATATAAAGGAAAGGACCGAAATACCATCGTGCACATCAATACCTAACTCGTGACATCCAAATCTGTGAACTCAAAGCACTAACAGAAGCTATGATCAACGAGAGGTATCCGGCCGACGAATGGCTGCGTGTGTACACAGATGGATCGGCAATGCATGACGCATGCGGACCCGGATTTCTTCTCAATTGGGCAAAAATCAATAGCAGTGGGGAAAAACGGAACCAACTTCGAAGGAGAAGTGACTGCCATCGGCGAAGCGGCCAGAGAGATTCTTCTGTCGGCCAACACCAAGAAGGTAGTTTTCCTCTCGGACTCAACTTCCGCGATTCAGGCGATCACCTCCCCAAAGCCAGAAGAAGGGAAGGAAATAAACAACTGCCAGAAAACACTCAGCATGTTAGAAAAAACAACACAGATCGCAGTACAATGTGTGTCGGGGCACTGTGACATCAGAGGAAACGAAAAAGCAGATAGTTTGGCCAAGCATGGCTGATCCATGGCGCAGCCGATCCTCCCCCTGTCATACCGCAGTGTCTGTCGGAGTATAAACAGCACTATCAGCGACTCCGTGAAACGGGACAGGAAACCAGCTGCTACAGAAAAGCAATGGGAAAAGATCATCCAGTCAAGCATACCACTGGATCTTCCGAGAGGCGTAGCAGTGGTGGCTTTGTTTAGGATGACCACTGGCCATGAGTACCTGCAGAGATACCTGCATCGCATGAAAGTGGTAGACACACCAATCTGCCCACTCTGCTCCGACAACGAAGGGACGGCAGAGCATCTTACCACTTGTGACGGCCTGAAGGATATCTTTCACGAGGAGTCCAAGGAAGGGCTCGCTACATTAGACTGGGAGGCACGACGTCGGATGGCTGAGAGGCCAAGGACGGGCGTTGGCTGAAGTAAGAAGTAAGGATTATTGAGGTACGCCTAGCGGGCAAGCCAGTAAATTATTTAGTAGGGAATATCTGTACTCAGATGACATACCAACTCCTACAGTTGAATGTTACAGTTCCGCCAACATCGCCGTTTCATCGCTTAATATGATAATGTTGATTTCTGCAAGTCCCCTACTTTAAGGAAATTCCGAATTCCCAGGATAACCCTTTTCCCTAGCGCTTATAAACAATACTCATCCACACGAGGGTAAATAACACTCAACATATACTACCTAGCAGTGTGGCTACTTCAAATGACCAAAATTCAACTAATCAAAATTTAAGCACACAATTTACGCAACCTTCAACTAACCAAAATACGCGACATTCAAATAATCGTAAGTGCACGGACTTCAACTAACCGAAGTACACGGACTTCAACTGAAAGAAAGGTTGCGGGTTATAGTTTTGCCGTTCCGCAGACGTTCATCGCACAGCTTGAAGTTAATAAGTGATAAGTAATATTTCTGTAAATATCTAAACTTGGTATTTTTTATTACTTCACTTTAAATTATCTCTCATACTACGGTCTAACTTTATCGTTGTTAAAGCGAATGTAGCAATATTACTCGGTTTGACTAGACCATAGATCGTGAAGTATCTTACTATAATTGTAAATAGTCGGAACGGCAATACGATAACCTGCAACATTTCTTTCAGTTGAAGTCCGTGCACGTTGGCTAGTTGAAGTCTGTGCATTTTAGTCAGTTGAAGTTCGTGCAGTTTCGTTTGGTTGAATGTCACGTATTTTGGTTAGTTGAAAATTGCCAATGTTTTGGTTAGTTGAATTTAGGACTACCCAATGGAATATCTCTTCTGGGACGTTGTAAGATCTTCCCTGCCCATACTGGCATTGCTCCTTCTCCAAGTAACTGATTTAACCATACTTCTTATTTTCCTCATAAATGCCCATATTATAATGGGGAATTGCTTTACTAGCAAATACTATAAACAATCTTTCACACATCATATGGCAAACATATTTGCGTTACATTTAATCACAACTCATAGTAAATATTACACCAAAGTGTTTGCTTTGTATCGCTACGAACATAGAGACCCATATTCGGTGGCAAGGGGTTTCACGGCTTCTAGCTTACCCCCAGGTTAAAAAAAAAAATATAATAAGTGTCCGTGCTTCATAAGTATACAAGTGAATTTTTTCCAGAGTATTTTAAAAATTGGTGAATTGTACGACATGACTTAGGACCAAAATATTTATGTACAAAATAATGTGTTTAATAGGTTAAACCAGGTTAAATCTTGAATTTTCTAGCTGCCTAATTTTTTAGAATTCAATGCCTTCACACCCCTCCGACAAACGTTTTTATGGGCGGCCATTCGTTTAAAATAGGCCATGATAAAGCAAAAACAAGGAACAAAAATTTTAATACACTACATTGAAAATTCAATGGCGCTGGACGTGGTGAACATACAAAAATGTAGAGGGTCACACACGGCCAATGCCTACGAACCACTTCATAATCGTTATGCGAAATAAAAAACTAGTAAAGTTTGAAATTAATAACGCAGACCTTTCTGAACGTTTCAAATGTTTATTCGACTGGCATAAATATATTATTTTACGAGCGAACGCATATTCTGAGATCGTTTCGGCTTTGCCTTACTAACGCACGTTCTACTAAAACGGCGAATACATAATGGACCTCTGTGTTAAAGCCTGCACTAATCACTCGCGAAGTGACTAATGATTAATTTAATTTAGTTCGTGTAAGACATGGACGCGGAATGCGCGCGGAGGAGCTGGTCAGCTGTTTGGCGCCATACGCCCTGCGGTGGGAATACCTTGACGTTCACCAACATCTCTTGATGGCGATGAATAATCTCTTGCAATAAACAATTCCTGTAAGTATTTGGAAATGAAAACCATTTAATGACGAATGTTGCTGTGATGATATTTTGCACTTCAAAAATTGAACCAGTTCAATACAAGAGAAGAAGATAGAACTTAATTCAGATGAAGATTAAAAATAGTCACAGACCGAACATCCACAACAGAAAAACATCAGTGATTCGACAATGGTCAACGACCGAAAGGTGCCTCATCACTCAAGGTAAAATTATTGCACTTAATGGTGGATAAAATTACTTACATAGTAATATATTAACTTCATATATATATATATATATATATATATATATATATATATATATATATATATATTGTTAGCCTATGTAGGATTGACTTTATAGAATTGTTTTAAAAATTACTTTTTTTTGTTAGAATTGTCCTTTACAAGGACCGTTCTTGAAATTGAAAAAGCTCGTGATTGTTAAGGGCCGCAACATGAGTATTAGTTATAATTTGGAAAATGTGAAACCTGACTTCAATGTACTAACAACATAACACAGTATAGAGTATATTGGTTGTATCCACAAATTACTACATTATAATACAAGTACATTACATTATACCTATAAAATATAATGTCTGAATACATTTTGTTCTTAAAAAATATTACTGAACTAACGGTAGAACTTAAATGCGTAAAAAGTTCAGTTCGTTTAGAGCGATATACATTTTCGCACAATACGGTTACGAACGTAACGCATTAGTGTGTTTTACAATTCTCAGTATATCCGTTAAATGTATCTTTGGGGTATTTATCGTTGAATGTTGTGCCTGAGGAGTAACTCACGTTGCTAGTTATAAAGGATAAAAAGTAAAAGATTTTGAATAACGATATGTTCAAGGTAAAGGTAGAAGACCTGAAAAAGAAGGCATATGGTGCGAACTACGTAACCGAACCTTAGGTGTTCTACGACTTCTGAAAACTTACATATTCAGAATGTTCTATATATCAAGAGCGTTTGCATCCGATATGTCTACACATATTTCAAGTTTGTTTGTTACTTCATACCGAAGCTAATTTATCATCGAATTTATCTAATATAGGCGTCTCGTGCAAGTCATTGTTTTGACAGTCCTTATGTTTGTAGGAAAGTATTTATACTGACCCTCTACTTCGCGTCTCGCCTACTGCGATCTCTCAAGGGCAAGTGCACGGTTACGTGCTACGCACTTTACTTGTCAGTCAACCTGAGTACCTGAAAAATGTCAGTCGCCCAATTCCTGTGTTGATATAAAATCAGTCACTCGGCCTAAGGTCACCTTCTTGATACTTTATAGGTATATTTTAATAATAATATACCGGTAATAATATACCGGTATATAGGGGAAGATCGGGTGGTATCGGCCAAATTAGTTTTTTTCCATATAACGTTATATCTATGAACTTCGAATAATTGACTTATTTGCCATTCTAACCTTTATACTTTTACCCAAGTACCATTGATAGTTTCATTTCAAAATATAAAAGAAATATTAATTTTTCGCAAATTTGAAAACCTTTGCGTTTTTGGTATTGCAGATTATGGAGGATGGTATCGGACAGTCATGTTGTGCTCAATTAAGACACTATTTAACCTATTTTAAATATACAGCCACCCATAAAATATTCATAAAAAATTAGTCTTTTTAAAAATCAAGTTTAAAACAACATTTTTTTCATTTTTAAAGATTTAGTAATGTTTTTGAGAAGTAGAATACATATTAACAAATATTTTAGACTAGGTTGAACATTAAAAACGCTTAGGCTATTGTAATTGTATGGTTTTTTTCATTTGAACATCGGACTGTTAATAAAAAGTACTTCCTTCTAAGTCGGCACAATTTTTCGTGAGCCCAGTCCTTACACATTCGACACTGTATTGTCTTCTTCAAAACTCTCGCCAAAAATGATGTATTGAGTGACATTGTTAGCCTTGTTTTGGGATAATTTCGTCGTTGTTATTTAAACCTTTCTTAAACTTGTACTTTTGTAATATTTCCTCAGTTTGTTTTCCACAACTTTCATTTTTACTCAGTGTTCCACAAATTCCCTTTAGATATAGCTCCGAGTCTGTCCCCTAATGAGCTTCTTGGAACACTGAATTTTTTCACTTGCTTCCCTTATTGTCATTTTTTAACTTTATACTTGTTCTCTTCGTACACTCTTCACTCAATTTCTCTCTTATCTTGTAAACAAATCCTTTGAGTAAAGTTTTAAGTGTAAATCCTTTCAAATTCCTTCTTGTCCGACACCACCCGAAAATACTTTGTCCGATACCACCAGAATGGCAATTGACATGGATCCAACTGTAGAGAACTTATTAGTTTGTGTAGGAATTCATTTCACCTATAACGTATAGAGGAACATAGTAGGGCTTATGATGGTAAACCAAATACATATAAATACTCACATTTACTGAAGTTATAATCTCCCAAACCTAACTTTGTACTGCAACAAATCCTAATAAACAGCAAAACATGATCGTACAACAAACGGCGCGGCATTATCAGCCAATATGGTGGCAACTTCTCCGTTTTCCTTGCAGAAACAATATGATGGCACGCCAGTTGCTGCCGTTAGTCCGTTTGGTGGTTAAACATGATTTGACCGATACCACCCTTCTGTCCGATACTAGACGGCTTTCCCTTAGTAATGTGTATAACATTACAACTAAATCTACCCTATTTAGATACTTTATTGGTATATTTTAATATAGGTGTTAAGTAATGTTGTATAAAATGGTGTAATAATGTCCTACAATCCCTATAGGTGTGTGGTGTCGGTATAATACCAAAATACCTTAATTAGCTGCAAACTTTGAAGAAAATCATTTCTACTAATGTAGACTTGTGAAGTTTTATGAACTAAATTTAATTGTTCTCTAATTGTGTGAAATAATAGTTCTATAAGAACTTCATGTTTCCTTCATTTATACAAGAACGGTTGCGACGGGCAGGGTTCTTGCGACGGCAGTAAAAACACGTTCACAACTTACAACTTGTCACAAAGTGAATGCACAATAATAAAATGATGACGTAGTTAATGTTAGAGTATTCGATTATAGAGCTATAAATATAGGAACTGTCAAGCGAGCGAGAAGACGCAGACGGCCGTGGCTGACACATCTCTACATAAATAGTCGGTCAATCGAGCTGCGCACCTGGCCACCGCCTCGCCTCGCCTACACTGCCTGCTTGTTATTGTTTGTTTGCAACACTTGTGTATCAAACATCGATACTGCCGCCAGTTAGAATATCACTGCTTACATATATAGGTCAGATGAATTATATTCACACAGTTCAATTATTTTATAAACTGGCAAGAAATCGAGAAATTTGCAGATTTTTAAACGCTACGAACGTGTTGACAATCGCCTGTAACTACACAAGGCTATTAAAACGGATCGACTTTAGCGTTTTAATGCGAACACTACTGAATGACGTCATAAGTTACAAGTAATTATAAGTAGTCATAAGTTTTAAGTAGTTAAATTTACGTGAGTCGCATAATGGGGTTGATGGTGTGTGTGTGTGTGTGTGTGTGTGTGTGTGTGTGTGTGTGTGTGTGTGCGTGTGTGTGCGGGGAGGTGCGTAACAAACATTCTTGTTACTCCTACATTGCTCATAAGACTATTTTATTAAAACAATTTACTATACAATAATTAATTAAAATATTCTACTTTCGCTGTCCTGCTGTATGAAGAATATCACAATTTTATTAACAATATTTAGGGGCTTCGTTAATGACATACTAATATTTCACTTATTGTTTAATTTACTTATGTATTCATGTAATTAGTAGTTAAGTAATTTACTTAAATTTTTCGTTTATCGATATAGCTAGTAGAAAGACATTTCGTGAACAGAAGTGGTTGTTAGCTCATTTTGTACAATTATAATTCGTCCAATGTCAACATTGCTTGGTTTTGCAATGGTAACATTGCTCGTAAAGTAAGCAGAATTTAGATTGAGGGCGAATTTTTAAAAACAAGTTAGAGACAAAAGTAACTGTTACTTTATAGTTCTGTGTGTTGTGGTTCTTTCCTAGTAAATTGCCTTTCTCACCATGGTATTATTGTAATACTTAGATAAATTGATCAAGAAATACCAAGCTGTAAAATATTTAGATAACTGTTAAAATTAACATTGCAAAATCTAATATAAACCTACTGGTTGCAGAGAAGGGAAACATTAAACTTAGGAGAAGTGAAACTATGGTGGACATGCATAAACCTAATTACTTACTGCCAATCAGAAACCTCAGATTTATGGTAATGTTAATATATTAGTCACGCAAACTGGATATTTAGTACAATATATGATTCGACGACTCTGTCATATTTTATTTTGTTAAAATATAAACAAGTGTCTGTAGAATGTCTGTTAAATACGACAATTCTTTTGGTCCCTCCTTAGATTCCTGGTATAAAGTCTTGCGTTACCAAATAACTAGAACTCAGATTTCATAGTAATGATGAACGAAACTGTGTATTACCAGAGACATTGACACAGGGCCATTTTATATCTGGATTCTTTCTTACTATACAGTGTATGAGAGAACACGAGGCTTGGTAGATTAAAGAGAAGATCTGAGGGGACATTTGATTGGTAGATAATATTGTTGTTTTTTCCTAGATGGCGATTTAAGGTCACTCTTATCAGTAAGATTATTTTGTAGTGGAAATTGCCATAAAGTCAGTGGAAGAATATCTGAATCAGAAAATATATGGCGCGAGTCGGACACAATATCGATAGACGGTGTGTTAATTGGAGGTGACATTAGGCGAATAAAAATGCGCATTTTCTTTAAAAAGCCGCTTGAAAGAGACAAAGGCGAAAACAAGGTGTGAGTAATTAAAGCACAACTACGGGTAGATCGCAGGTTTATAAACGCAAGCACGATCAGTGATAATATGCCTAGATAAGTTATGTTCATGAAGTCTTAAGTGGGGAGAAGCCGTCAAACACTTGGATTCCAGACATTGCCTGCTTTAGCTTGCGCACCTGCAAAAACCTCCACTTACTGTAGACAACTATTTTGGGGTAGTAAAATTTAATCGATCATTATTAAAAGGGCAAATGTCCATTTTTCGAATACTACGTTCCTATAGAAATAATTTTAGAACGGGTGAATTGCTGTCTCTGCTCAATAGTCTGGTAACGAGGGTCTCAATATCTCGTTTATTTGAGAAGGGTCCCATGTCCAGGACATTTTCTCTAACATTACTCCTATTTATTTTTAAAAGGGCAAATGTCCAGCAACAATTATTATTTTTTTTAGCTAAGCACATATCAAACATATCAACGTAAGTTGGACTATTTCCTACTTTGGGAAATATATTTGTATATCTTGTACATTAAATATAGGTTTTTAACACTTGTTGAATTGTATTTCTTTTCTAAAATTACCCCTATTTATTTTTAAAAGGGCAAATGTCCAGCAACCAAAATTTTGTCATCCAAGCTTATAGCAAACTTATATGATTGAAATTTGTGTAGAATGTGCTTTGATGTCACATATAGGCCTAAGTATAATTTTGAAGAAACATGATAGTTATATTTATTAATCTGAAATAGGTTTCTTTTGTCTCCTGAAAAATTAAAAAGTGGACAAAAGGATTATTGAAAAAGATACGATTCAATTTGATTGTGTGGCACATGAAACAAAAGCCTAGATTTCTTCCGGGAATGAGCGAAACTGTTGCAATATAAAACCAAATACGTTGTTAAGATACTATTATATTGTATCAATCGATAATAAAAGCGAACAGGTCATGCAGCCGTAGAACTCAATTGGAATATGTTAACGTTACATCAGGATAATTATCAGGAAACAACTAGAAAGGATTTGTGTCAGACGGGTAGGAATCGAGTATAACGGGCAGGACTTACCGAGCACAGTGGAACCAGCTTTGGGGGAAGCAGTTACGTTGAGTGAAAAACCTGGGACTAAAGTGGAAATTTGTAACCGGCAGCGGGAAATACTATTTTAGAAAATTTGATGAGTAGACCTAATGAAAATTAGTAAGATTTTTAACTTCCCTAGAATTTATTTTACATATGAATACTATCTCAGGAAAGACTTTTACGGTTCAAGACTATAGCTACCTTTTTACTGCACATGTTCAGACTTCACCGCCAGGCTTCAGCTCGTTCCGCATGTTCCATACACCAAGTGAAAATATCCAGGTCTGGTCAAATATATATTGAACCTTGGAACTATAAGCCATGGAGTTGGATCTGAATTGTATTTTTTTTTTTAATGTCAAAAGTAGTCGACTCTTGTTATAAAGTTTTACTACATTCATTATAATATATATTCTTTACGGGTGTCAAACTTAATTCTTTTTAAATCTGTTTTTTCTTACTCAGGAACAAATATTTAGGAAACCGGGTGCGTTAGTATTTCTATACATTTAGTCAATGTATATAATAGATATTGCCGACGCCCCGAAGTGGTGTTACGAGGCGTCATCGTGGTGACTGGGAACAGACGAAATTGATAAAGTGACTTGTTATTTTGACCTTGACTCAAGCTAGGCGACTGCGCGTTCTACGCTACTACGATTGAGGTAGGTTACTGATTTAAGGGCAAACATGACTAGATGGCGCTTTATCGTAGTGCGTAGTGTTTATACTTTTTTCACGTTTGAATAACTAATAGTCAACCTAATGACGAATAGAATATTTGACCAAATTGGATATTTTATTTACCATCAACACATTCTGCGTTAAGCTTTTCGCAACCTTATAATTACAGGCGTAGCAAACCCGACCTATCATAGCTGGATCTATATCATTTTAAAAATGTGTAATTCTTCTTGAAGTTGAGGAAAACGTACTTATTTTGGGGTAGGCATTGTCCTATAGCCAAGGAAATTTATAAATGTTTCTGAAGTAATATTTGACTTTCTCGTGTATATTATTTTAATCACCGCATAATATTCGATTATCTCTGTCTATCAATGCCACAATGTAGCTAGTAGAAACTTATAATATAGGTTACTATATTATTATATGTAACAATATAATATTAACAATAGGCCTATATATTATATATTGTTAATAATAGCATCTATTAATATTTGACCTCTTCCCATCTATCAATATCATAATATGATTCTATATTTATGATTATTAAAATAGCTTCTGATAATATTTGCTTTTCTAATGTCTTAATGACATAATCTGCAATAGTCCATAATATTAATAATAGAATCTAATAATATTGGATCTTTGAGACATGTACACTTCCTCTAATACTGTACTATATTCATAAATAATAATATCTAATAATATTTGACTTTCGTGCCTATTAATATCATATTGTACTTTATTAATGATAACATAATTTAATAGCATTAGACTTTCTTGCTTTTGACAATATTTTAATACTGTACTATAATAATAATAATAATAATAGAATCTGATACTTTGTGTCTTTTCGTGTCCTAATATCGTAATGAACAATATTGATTACAATAAGACATTATTAATAATGTCTTTCGTGTTATCACTTCATAATTTACTACAATAATAATAATATAATCTAATAATATTTAATTTTTTCACATTTATCAATACTATATTGTACTATATTGATAACAACTATATCTAATATCTGACTTTTAGCGTTTATCATTTAAAAAATGTACTACATTGATGATAATAATGCCAAATACAGTATTTGACATTCTATCAATATCAATAATATTTGTCTTATCAATATCATATTGCACTGTATCGATAATAATAAAGACTAATATTTAACTCTCTCGTGCCTATGAATATCATAATGTTCTACGTTCATAATAATACTTTTCACGTTCATGGTTTTATCAATACAATACCGTACTATTTTGATAATAAAAGTATCTCCAATATTGACACTTACTTGGCTATCAGTAACATAATCTATAATTGTTGTTTTTATGTTGTTAGTAACATTATAATGCACCCGATGCAACATTTGTAGCGAAACTATAGTGTAATAGAAGCATCTCACAATAAAATTCCTATAAGTGCTAAACGTGCCGTTTGACCCCCCCCCCCATAATGAAATTTGATAATTCTTGTTCTTTGTGTAATTAAAATTATATGTTGTTTCTCCTTTGATTAGGCCACATTTACAAGGTCTTATTTGGTGTGCGATATCGTTGTTTAGCCATGAAGTGACTTACACTATTGACTTTTCACCATTTAAGGGATTTATTTCTCAACTAAATATAATAGATATAAACGTTTTAATAAAAACATTGTAAAGAACCAGCAGTAGTTGCATATATGACATAATTCTGGTTAGTAATTGTCGGTACGTTGCAGGAGTCTAAACTTTCTTTCTTTATCCTCATGGGTTTTTTGACAGATTTGGTTAATGCTTAGGTTTAAGTAGACAACTTTGATTTTAGTCACATATTCTAAATGTTTCGATTTATATTTACGCCAGTATCTAATAAAAGTAGAATTATTGTGGTTTTTTTACAGCTGTTTAGGCTGTTTGAGTGTGATCGTTTATGAAGAAAACAGATGAATCAAGAGGAATCTTTATGGTCTGTAATGTAAGAAAGTCGTGTCCCCCAATATGTCTACCCTAATAGGAGAACATAAAAAAAAACATGATAATTTTCTGGTACTGTAATGGTACTGTGGGATAATTATGTAATGTCGGTAGAGTCATTTGTGTTTTTAAAGTTTATGAAGCATTAAGTCATACAAAATTAAGTTGAGGATAGTTTTCCTCCCTACGTTTCTCTCGTGATCCTTCGTTTCGCTTCGTCCTTAAATATTTCCCTTGGGGTAGAATTACCCACATGTATGGCTTGGCTATGCGCGTCAGATGAAAGTCCTAGAGCTAGCCATCAAAAGGACTGAGGAGGTTTCGCCTGACACCCGGGTCGAAAATACATTTACCTAAGTGTTACTGAAAAGTCTAAGAGTGTTGAATGGCTTCTCTCCACTATTACAGGCGGGTGACTGTGCAGGTGGATGCGGCAGTGCGTTGTGAAAAGGTGAAGAAGAAGAAAAAGAGAAGAGTATGGTGAAGACTGCTTGCCTTCTGACTCCACCTCTTTGCCAAAGTACACGAAGATAGATTCTTCATGTTTGAATTATCTCCAGTCTAGCGTATGAAACCTCTAACCTGAAACACGTGACTCCCGTCCAGGCAACTAGCTTTAGGCAGGAGACAGGGGGCTTGGTGCCATGCTGTAAGGCCTAGACTCGTCACCGGCCCGTCACTGGGACGTGACCAGGGATAGCAACATAACCTCTCCAGGACCACTCGGGGCCAATAGAATCTTCCAAACGCCCAGGTCTCCGTACCTCTATAGCCCGTCTGATGAGTTTTTTCAGGTAGTGCAATCGGACCTTTATCTACTCCTGGGTCGCCTTACCTAAGCGCTAGACCCCCAGACTAGGGACTATCTCCCACCCACCCGATAGACCTTAAGAAGCTGTGCAGGTGGATGCTGATGGCTGCATTTTTATACGATAACTGACTTTTATATAGTAAGAACGCCAAAGTTAACCTTGTGCCTTATTCATAAAAGTCGTCATTCGAATGGTCACACGCTTTGGAAACGTTGCTCCTTATAGCCAAGGACAAACGTTCTCAATCATCCCTGACTTCTCTGTCAGTATAACATGTAATAGTTGCTCTATATCGTCTGCTACGTAAGACGTATATCCTTGTTAGACTCACCCTTAGTCGCACTCTTCAGCATCCAGTTTCCCTAAAAAGTACCTCTCTATTAGTTTAAGTAGTCGTCATACTCTACTTTGCCCCTACCACAACGTTATTTCCAATAGTACTTCATCCTCTCGTAAAGTATATTAGATCATTTTCAAAAATGCTTTCCTACGTCAGCACCCTCACATCTCGATTTGTTTAAAGCATAGAATCATTTCAACCATAAAAAGTGATAATTTTATTACGTCATGTTGATACTTGAAGTAAAAAAATTGCTTAATATTTAGGAAAATGGCTTAACGTGTAACTAAATCAATAAAGCATCGAAATAAATATTTTGTAATTATTTCTTTTTGTGAATTAATAATGACGTATATAATTAGTATGATGTAATTTTTTAATTAAATTTTAAAATTAAAGTTTGTTTTTAATTTTAAGGTCTTTCTTTCAACTAATATAGTAGAACAAGTAATATAAAATTTGTTATATAGGTTACTTTTTATTGATTTATTACAATTAAAATTAAATAAAGTAAGATAACATATGCGTTAAGTTAGCTGTTCTGCCACATAACCTATAACATAAAATCAGCTGTTTTATGAAATCCTATATAACCACTCATTTTAAGCCAATTGGGACGAAATAACTATATTGCATACCTTGCCCCTTTTGTGAAATGTTTTTCTCCCATATAAAACTGATATTAATTAATTAAATTTAATTAGTGTATTAATATTTGTAAAAAGTGTAACATTACAAAAAAAAAGGATTTGAACTAGATTGGATGGGTAAAAAATATTTTTTGATTGTCAATTTTAACAAAATATTTAAGGGAGAGTGAGAACTAACAGCAGAATTTGAATAAAAAGCTTTTTAAACACTTGACTGAATCGAGAAAAGACGTCGAAGAACTTTTTAAACTATGAAACATCTGCGTACCCAGCGTACGAAATTATTAATTCAACAATGAACTTCCTCACGGAAAGTAAACGGATATTTTGATATTCCCATGTTATAGGTTGGTAGCAATTACTCGCTTCTCACGGAATAAATAGGAGTGACTGTCTGACATGCTACCAGATAATTGTTGAAATTGGTCCTCTTCTCTTGGTTTTTTATAATAAATTTAATTTCTTTTTATATCCAAGTTAATATAAATATCGGAATCGTGATTGCCGCGAGGCATCCGTGACTACACCAGGTCACGAAGGCCGCTCCGCACTGGCTACTGGAATTACCATGTCCGTTTCTTCGAAAACCTTTGCCTTTACCTTTAATTGCTGCTAATGTTTGATTTGTCCTATCTTAATAACATAGAATGCAAGTGGTGGGAGCATAGGCTCGAATGGTGTTTTATAAAACAACATCAGTACTGTAATAAAAGGCCACAGGTGTATTTTTTGTGACTTAAATCTGGGTCCTCTCTAAGTGTGTGTGTGTGTGTGTGTGTGTGTGTGTGTGTGTGTGTGTGTGTGTGTGTGTGTGTGTGTGTGTGTGTGTGTGTGTGTGTGTGTGTGTGTGTGTGTGTGTGTGTGTGTGTGTGTGTGTGTGTGTGTGTGTGTGTGTGTGTGTGTGTGTGTGTGTGTGTGTGTGTGTGTGTGTGTGTGTGTGTGTGTGTGTGTGTGTGTGTGTGTGTGTGTGTGTGTGTGTGTGTGTGTGTGTGTGTGTGTGTGTGTGTGTGTGTGTGTGTGTGTGTGTGTGTGTGTGTGTGTGTGTGTGTGTGTGTGTGTGTGTGTGTGTGTGTGTGTGTGTGTGTGTGTGTGTGTGTGTGTGTGTGTGTGTGTGTGTGTGTGTGTGTGTGTGTGTGTGTGTGTGTGTGTGTGTGTGTGTGTGTGTGTGTGTGTGTGTGTGTGTGTGTGTGTGTGTGTGTGTGTGTGTGTGTGTGTGTGTGTGTGTGTGTGTGTGTGCGCGCGCGCGCGGGTGTGTGTGTGTGTGCGCGCGCGCGGGGGTGTGTGTGTGTGTGTGTGTGTGTGTGTGTGTGCGCGCGCGGGGGTGTGCGTGTGTGTGTGTGCGCGCGTGCGTGCGGGTGCGTGCGTGTGTGTGTGTGTGTTGAAAAACAACTGAATAAGATTTTTCAGTTTGTACTGAAAGAATATCACAAGGGTTTTGAATAAGGTAAAGAAATAAGATAAGTCCTGGTGTTAGGTTCAGGCGCTCAGTTGTGCGGATTAACACAACTAAAAACACCCACAGTACATGCTGACTTTCATGACTTTCCATGATACACATACTAATCAACATACCCATGAACAAGGCAAAATTAACGAACGAAACACAATAAAACGCATAGCCTATAAAACGGATGCAAACACACATTGATAGACAACATAATGCGCAAAAACGCACACATAACACATCATAAAAACAATAACACAAACAAAAATAAAATAACACTTACATATCACGACAACAAATCACAAAAAATAGCTTCATCGTTCCGCAAACTTAAATACAAAGTAGGATTCACAACATCCAACACAATTGTAATACACCTACACGGTACAAAAACACACCAGAACAAATACGATTTGGCAGGAGTATACAAGATCACATGTAACGTTTACCCCGGCTTCTATATAGATCGAACAAGGTGAAGCCCCACCACACGATATAAGGGACACATAAAATACACAATCTAAATCAAACTTTGCAATACACATACACCAATAAAGATACTAATCTAAAAGGCCTGCATTATATAAAAAAAGCAACAAACTAAACAACAGAAAACTACGAGATATACAAACACCACAAAAACTATACACAATGCCTTCTACACAACACAACACACTCACAAGAAAATACTATATTAGAACACATTTAACAACTACTCCATGTACAGTAACACACCACAGAACACCAACATACCACAGACTCACATTAATACAGCACACCTGAGCAACAGTCTTGTTCACGAATCGCAGCACAGAACAATGCACTGATCTATTGCGAAACGCGTGTGCTGAAAAATATCAGTAAGTAGTGGTTTTTCCCCAAGTAATACAAAAAACAGTAATAAATAGGCTGCTAAATATAATCTTACCACTAAACTACCCTGTTTGAATAGAGTCCGCATGTTTGTCAAGTTAAATATAAATAACTCTAGCTTTTGAATAAAACGTATTCAGCTTAATTGGAGAACTATATGGGGTGAAATAAATTCAAAATTTCCGCGATGCATCACGAGCTTTAATGACAAATATTTATCTTCAGAGAGGAAGCGTAATTTAATTTCACTGCCGCTTTTTGGAAAACAAATAGACAGTAAATTTAGCTGTTGTAGTTAATCACCCACCCAGATGCTCTTAATTTGAAGAAACTTATTTCTCGTAATTGTATTTTGGGGAAATCGTCTCATGAATATTTAGACGCGTTATTAACGTGTAATTACAAAGCTGGGGTATTTTCAGACATTGGTAACGAGTGCGCATTACTAATGGGGCAGAATGTCTTTGGGGAAGGGGAAAATTAAATAGGCCATGTTATTAATGCGCCTATTTGAATTTAAAAACTATGTCTACTAAAACATTCATAGTGCTTTAGGTATGTTAATGGTTCAGGGGGTATCTGTTATATCCTTCTTGCAGCCCAATAAAAAAATTACTAATTCTAGAATGTCGACCTTGGGAAATATTGACCTTCTCAAAACGAAACTATAAAATATATACTTTCCTAACAAAAGACTGGGGCAAGAAACACTGTAGAGCATATTCATTAGTTGTAAAATGTTTAAGAAAATGTTGAAATTTTCAAATAAATAGAAAAAACTAAGATTAACAGAAGAGATGAAAGAATTTTTTTTGTATACAAAGAAAAATACTTAGTTGTCTTAAAAATACTGGGTTGACTTACAAACACCAAAGTACCTCCGTTGAAACAGACACATTAAAATGTATCGTAATATAATTTTATTATTAACATTGAAGAACTACTTTTTTAAAAAAGTGTGTGTGTGTGTGTGTGTATTTACATAACTATCATTTAATCTTTAATGCTCTTAAACAAGAATCTTACTTGGTATAGACTCTTTGAGAATCGACTTTCGACAATTATTAATTAGGTGGTCTCATTTTCAAGCTTATTTAGAAGATGTATACAGATATAAATAAGCTTATGAGTGTTGTAAATAATCTAGAAATTGAGAGCACGTAATTTATAGTTCTCGAAAGTCGTCAGTCAAATATACCAAATAAGATTCTTGTTTAAGTGCATTAAAGTGAAGGGATGAGGAAATACAAAAAAACAGGGCTGATAAGTTATATATATGTAAAATATCAAATAGGTTTTCCTGTTAGAATTATTTTCAAGAATTAATAATATACACTAATTACAGGAATTAATTTATTGAATAATACACTCAAAGCTTTTCGTTGGTTGGCATTACCAACATCCTCAGGAATTACTAATAATGACAAAAGAACTGTCTAACAAATATGAAGTTACTAGATAAAGCATTACACAGTTGCCAAATCTATTACAATATTGCCAAACCTATTCCACTGCTACCACAACACTATATACATTGAATATAGTATGGAATTTATAACGTATTTGAATTTGTTCATCTATCAATTTGTTATCAATATTATGCTTATATATTTCAAATGCTTCACATACGTTCATTTTTAATCCTTTATTTATTTCTTTTATAATTTTCATATTATTTATATTAGGAAACATATGATTATTATTAATACAATGGGTAGCGAAATTAGACTTTTAAATATTTGGTTTTTTAAAAAAGCATTAAAATTTTCTTTATACCTTTCTTTCAATTTTTTCTTTGTTTGTCCTATATAAACTTTATTACAAAATTCACATTCTAATTTATAAACTCCATTTTTCTCATGTATAGGCCTTCTATTTATATTATTATTATGGTTAATTATATTTATTATACTATTATTAGTTATCTATGAAATTTTTATGTTTTTATTAGTAAATAATTTGGAAATATTTTTTATTTCAAAACCAGTGTATGTAAAAGTACTCCATACAGTATTATTATTATTACTACTATTGTAATGAATATTATTTTTTATTTGTTTTTGTAATACATTATAATTTAATTTATCTACTGTTTTCTTTTTGTAACCATTTTCTACGGCTATCTGGTATATTATGTTTTTCCCCTCATTTTATTTTAATTCCTATGAGCAATGAAAATAACAATACAATAACAGTACAATAATTATCTCAAAAGGTGTAGGATATATATTTTACTATAGCCCACGTTTTAAAATACGCCTTACGTTTGTTACACATTTTAATAAATTGTTGGTAAATTATAAATATGTGATAATAACATTTATTTTCCTGAAACATTACAAATAGTATTCTACTATTCTACACAATAACATTCTACTGTTGTAAACAATTCGTGTGCTCTGAAGATTTGAATATAGTAAAGTATTTTAAACAATTTGACCACGTTAATAGTTACACAAACGTTTGGTGTAAAATTACAGAAGTATTTCTGTCTTTGGCTTATTCTCTACACCTTTCCTTTTCTTTTTATTCGTTGTCGTATTATTCCACTTCTTCAACAGATGTGTCTTTTTGTTTATAGCGTCTTAAAACTCCCTTTTAAGGCAATCTAGTGTAGTAACATAACTGCAGTGGATCTACCTCTGACGTCTCTTCAGGGGTTCAATCTCCTTGCAATCTCGACAAGTCGACATAATTACATAATAGAATATTATTTCAGAGAATGTAGTTTTGTCATAAGATGTACTGTTGTGTTCTATCATAAACATTCTTTATAACATCTTAAAAATTCCCACCAATTTGAAAAAAGATCGAACCTTTTCTCTTTGTATGGATCGATTGCGTAATGAACATCATTACCTATAATCGATTGTATCAACAAATAGCATTGTGTTATTTATTTTCTTATAGCCTCCTTTCTATGGTATAATATTTAATTGTGCTTATTCTGTTTGCAGTCAAATGTAGAACTAAGCGAACCGGAAATTGGTGATGAAGAAAGCGGCGACGAAACCGCCTCCAGAAGGCCGTCCACTGACGCAAACGCCGAACAAACAGCAGTTCTAAACAAATTGAAAAGACAGGTTAGTAAGTTGCGTCCGTCTCACGTAATATGTCTGTTCAGTTTAAGTTAAACCCATTTGTAGAAATCAGTTTTCTCTTTTGTATTATTTTTTTGTTGTTCTACGGTTATTTCAACTCTAAACCCTGAAAAAGAGGTAAAACAGGACAAAGAGAAAACCCTCTGTTCTTACCAGGTCTGTTAAAGGATACTGAACAGGGCAGGTAAACATAAGTAGAAGTATAAACGTAACTTACAACAGAAGTTAATTTCTTTATTATACTAACAGTTGGTATCTCTTTATTTTTGATTCATTTCAACAGTTCACTATTTTATAATTTAAATATTTGACTAAAATAATTTATTTCTCAACACACGTCTATAGTACTATTGTGCGTTCTCAATTTAGTTGGCACTAAATGGCATGCAATGCTAGTTTATTTAACGTGGATTTTTCGCTCTACTAGCCGTTCTACTAACATTGTTTCCATATAATTTCACTCCGTCTTTCAAAACCACTGGTTTGTTCATATACTCATTTACTGATAAACATAATACATTTGCAAATAAAAGTAAACTTTTAATTAGAGGGAATATCCACAGTTTTACTGTGTCGCCTTTCAAGCACTTTTAATAACTAAAACTAATTCAAGTTGAAGCAATTAATTACAACGTTAATTTAACGTCGCTTTGGCATAATAATTGGTTTATTTTTAGTAATTTAAGTGCGTTTACAGAATATAAGCTTTAAAATGGTTTACTCATTTAAAAAATTCTGGAACTGTTATTTCTAATTGGTCTAAAATCTAGATAAGTCGTGCCGAGTTATCGCAGAAATTCATTATAAATTATACGCGCAATAAAGTATCTCTAGAAGTTATTCTAGAGGAGGCTACACAAAATTGACCTTGAGAAAATGGCTTTGTGTTAAACAGTTCCCTTCAAATTTTAAAAAGCTGTCCTTGAGGCTTATTAATTGTTATATCAAACATACTTTATACGTAAATTGCTAACTCAAACTGTTATTGGTATACGAGGAGGGAAACAGAATATTGTTTCCCATTAGCAGTAATAATTTTAGCTAAAATTATATATATATAATTTGTTTATTTGTTTGAATAAACACCACAAGTAGTCGAAAAACATTGTATATTTTAGCGTGAACTTATTTCTTATATATATATATATATATATATATATATATATATATATATATATATATAAACTTCACTGTTTTCTTGTATTCACTTATTACTTACACTATAGTGTACTAGAACAAGAATCTTACTTGCTATATATGCAAGTTAACTTTCGAAGACTTTAATTTCTTGTCTTTACTTCGACCATTAACGTAGTTTCAGTTGATGCAAAATGAAGACACGTAATTAAAGTCTTCGAAAGTTAACTCGAAGTATAAGTGATATATATATATATATATATAAACTTCACTGTTTTCTTGTATTCACTTATTACTTACACTATAGTGTACTAGAACAAGAATCTTACTTGCTATATATGCAAGTTAACTTTCGAAGACTTTAATTTCTTGTCTTTACTTCGACCATTAACGTAGTTTCAGTTGATGCAAAATGAAGACACGTAATTAAAGTCTTCGAAAGTTAACTCGAAGTATAAGTGATATATATATATATATATATATATATATATATATATATATATATATATATATATATATTTCTAGGTTTTGAAACACTGTTTTCTTGTATTCACTTATCACTTTCATTATAAGTACTTAAACAAGAATCTTACTTGGTATTTATGCGAGTTAACTTTCAAAGATTGGTAGTATCTCCATCATCAGGCATCACTGACCGGGGGTTGTAGTAGACCGTGAGTCTACTACAACCATCGATCAGTGAGGCCCGATAATGGAGATAACAATCAATCTTTAAATGTTAACTCGCATAAATACCAAGTAAGATTCTTGTTTAAGTACATATAGTGAAAGTGATATATATATTCTTAACAGTTACATTTAGCTTGAAAAGATTTGTTTGTAACATAATTAGTTGCGTTACATTTGAAATCTATGAAGTAACGAAGGATCTAGTCTGTTCAAGAACTCTTCAGTTTTATCCTATATGTTGATACTGTCTTAATTAAAGGACATTTCGAAACATAGGTAAACATAGGGCTATACTTTAGGCTCTGAAGTGGTGACTAGCCAGGACCAGTTTTTTTCATGAATGGGGAATTAGTGTACAAAGTAGTTTAGTAATTTAAATATAGTCTTGTGCGTCTTCTTTGTACGATGTTAAAACTTTTACAGCAACTATGATATTGCAATAATTAAAGGTTTCGCACACTCTTTCAATGGCTGAATGTTCTGTGAGCTAATTATTCTATCCTGTAACAGTTATAAATTATTTTCCAAAACTATCGTCGATTAAAGTCTGGCGATACTTGTGTCAAGTATTTATGTAACTCTGTAATATAGTTACTTTAATATTTTAAAGGTATTAAAAGGCATGTAAAATTTTTTAGTAAAATATTACGATAAAAATAACATTTTCTGTGAGAATTCGATGTTTAAAGCCCTTTCGAAAGTTGTAAAATGCATAAGTTTAGGATACAATTTTGAAGAAAAGTAAATATTTGAACATTGTTTTTATCATAACAGGGCAGGGTTTCAATATGTGGTGCTTATTTGTTCTCATTGTTTTCGTTCATATTCAAACAATAACTCATTAAAATACGTTATTTTGATTATCATGAATGCGTTCTATCGTTTCAGATAAACCCTATTTGGCAAAGATGTTTTATCAGTTCTGAATCACCAGAGTTTATCGAACATACCCGTGTCAGAATAACAAGTTTTAAATACAGCCTTGTTTTGCATTCTTATTTTACTCGTATAAAACGGTACATTGTTCATAACAGTTAAAAGGCTAAGATCATACATTTCCGTTTCAGAGGGAGGAAGACGAAGAAGAGCAGAGAGATATAAAACCACCCTTACCGCCTATAGTTAGCGCCCCATCCCCTTTGGTGCCACCCCCTGCGTTTTCCCTCCCCATGCCTTTCCCTTTTCCACATCCCGGTGCCGCCTTCTTACCACCCGCCCCCGCGTATCCCATTCCTCAACACCCTCCGGCCCCGACACATCTCAATGCCTCTTCCGGTTCTTCACATTCCTCCGAGTCGTCTACGTCATCGCAGTCACAGCAGACCTGGTCATTCGAAGAGCAGTTCAAACAGGTGCGTCAGGCAAGTACCGTTCCAAATATATTTGCATACTTCATTTAATTTTATATTATATCGCATGCTAATTTTAATTTCTTTATCTTCTTCTTTAAATCATTCATTTCATTAAATTCTTTTATTGTGCAAAATGTCCAACGTCTCTTCAGTTCCATGGGCTATGGAAACCTATTAGGGGATATAGGGCGTATGAAAAAGTACTTTATATATTTGAAATTTCATATAGATTTACTACATTGATCTACAGACTGGCTTTCTTGCAATTTTGTAGATAAACAACACATTTTTACCATATACCTGATGACGAAGTTTTTATGGCATAAATCCCATTTGAAGTATATTTTTTGCTCAGATTTCATTTAAAACATCACCAGATAGGATGACTTGCCAATCAAATGACACAGTGATAAAGAACGGTGTAATTTGGGGCGTTGAAATACCATATCAAATTTAGGTATATCCGTGTTTATTTGAGCACTTGAGATAATTATTGAATAAATGACGAGCCGAATGAATATCTAGTCAAAAGTTTATTCATTTATTGCGACGTTTCGGCAACTAATGTGTTGCCCTTATCAAGCCGGTAGTGCTATGAAACATAAATAATCCTAACTTGGTAAAGTGTTAGAGGTTTGATGTTTTGCCTCCTCGCATTACTCACTTAAACATTAAGTGTGAGAACTTTGTGTTTCATAGCACTACAGGCTTGATAACGGCAACATATCAGCTGCCGAAACTATGCGATAAATAAATAAACTAGATGTGATATTCAACCAGCTTGCCATTTATTCAAATTTAGGTATATGTTCAGAATAGCCCAAATGAACAATGAAATGTACATTGAGCAACAAGAAAGTTAGGCCTCTTTCGTTTTTCCAAGAGAAACATCAACGCGAAATGATGAGAGAGGACTTGCTGGAAAATGATTACATACCTCCTCAGATCAATTATTCAACTGCAATTGCATACAAGATTGTGCTCACTCTACTAGCTCCACTACCTTCCGGTGTTTTCTGGATTAGTGCTATCCAGGAGTATGGATTAGACAAGATGTGCCGATTCGTTGGCCAATCCATTTTTACTGGACCTTAAACATCTTGATGTTTTTTCTTAGGGATGCATCGTGTTCTTACCAAGACTGTCTTCGCAGCTGAGCTTAGGGCAATTGACCAAGCTACACCTGAAATGCTGGAGTGAGTTTGTCGAGATATCTACTTCACGTGTGGCGCATAACTTGCGGGAGTTACATTGAACCTGTTTAGCTACATAAAAATAAACCTGATATATTTTTCCTTAACGTAACAGCTGTTAACTGGTGTAACACCAATTTTATAAATAAATGTTAACCATCAAGTTCTTTTGATATACCTTATAGGCTATTGTTCTTCAGCCAATCAAGAGTTTGGCTTTAGAATTTAAATTTCATCTTATATATTGTGAACTATTCAAGAGTTGGAAATTTAAACGCTCGTTAGAAATGTGAATGGATTAGTTTGCAAGAAATCTGTCCAGCAAATATGAATATAAAGTTTTTATAGTGGATTAAAACGATAATTATTTGGACGCTAGTAAGATTTTTTTGGAGAAATGGCGTTTGAGTACATTTAGGCTTCTAGTTTCTTTACAGAACTGAGGAATACAGTAATACAACTGCGAATGATAGAAGCTGTGACGCTGTTAGAAAAAATATAGCTTTAAAATCTCTCCTTAATTGCTGCAATTTCTCTTTGTGGCATTCGAAATATGTTTTATCAATTATTTGGTCACGTTTATATTTATATTAATATGTTTAATCGTTTTTGGCACACGTCTAATAAAATTATTGTCTTGTGAGAGAAATATTGGCGATTATATGTTTTAATATTCAAGAAAAACCCTTAAAGCTTTTGAGTCTTCATGAATTTGGAATAAATACAACCTACATTATCCCTTTAAATTCAGAATTACGGTAATATGTGTTTTATTTCTTGAATCTAGTCGTATATTTTCACTGCGCGACGGTTAGACTTTAATAAATACTGAATATTTTATAGAGGCTTTTATTTTATATATAAAATTTGTACTGGCTAATACTATACGTTTTTGTAAATAATAATAAAAAATTGTAAACATTAATTTCCATTTGTAAAACAGAGTCGATTATTTCACCAGACCAGATATGTTTAGAGTCGAGTGTTTTATTTGTTTTCATAACGAAATTTCCTAGAAAAAACTATACTAATGTATTTTTATGATGGAAAATTACCCTATTATTAGATGTTGTTCCCCCGCCCATTTGTTCAGGCTAGTTCGTGTTTTTGTCACGTCTAGCGCTAGTCACCCCAACTGCCTACAATTATAGGCTTTATTAATTATTACAGTGTTGCCGATTCGCATTTTACGTTCGATGGTGTTATTGGGTGTGCCATTCGCGTTTGTTGTTTTTTCTCTAACGTATTGTATTGTTTTCTTCGCTTTGTTTCGTTAAATAGACATTTAATGACCGCCGGAGAAAACTTAATGCTAGCATTAATTACGACTCAGGTCGTCCACGCGGGGGAAAAAGGCTTTACTTTGTGTCTGTCTAACGGGCTTTTAGAGTAATTGAAACATTCATGTTGTAAATAAACAAGTCTCGTATTCCGGTTTTATCCCAGTGCTAGTGAAAAGTATTGTCACGACGCGCGGGTTTTGTTTTTAACGATCCGAAACTATTGGTGCTTTTAAACGAAAGAAGCTAGTTTGTGTGCGTATCCAACCAATATATAGCGTTGCTCATCAG
This sequence comes from Prosapia bicincta, assembly GCA_036971475.1. Lineage (NCBI taxonomy): Eukaryota > Metazoa > Arthropoda > Insecta > Hemiptera > Cercopidae > Prosapia > Prosapia bicincta. Next base: position 2,563,365 of record JBAIZL010000004.1, on the reverse strand, counting down.
TAGTGCGAAAGAATAGGAAGTTGGAGATAATTTCTGAAAAGAGAGTGGTCAGTCGCGAAGTAACCGCGTTACGATGGTACCTGATGAGGTAAGTATTGTGACACCTGTGACTTAGAATATCACCCAGTACGAGAACATTAGGTTAGCCATTTTGTATAACATACAGGAGACCAAAGTCTGTCATTTCTTGTCGGAAATTAAATTCATGAAAATTCTTCGAACGTTTCCAATGTTATTTGGTCCAAATGTCAAGTCTCATGTGGTTAGGCTTCATAATGTGTTCTATGCCTAGTCTTCTTGTCCTTCCATTAATTCTTCACGACTTTCTTGAAAGAATCTCCTGTTTTCTTTATTATTATTACTATTAAAACTAGTCTTATGAGACCAACCATTAACTTTTCTTACATTATCTTAGCCTAGATGCTCATATAAATAAAATGCTCATTAACTCTTTAGTTCTTGTCTTGACATTGTATTTTACATATACTGTAGTTGATTAGATCTAACACAAGACAACACTACACTACACTAACTCAAATGGTTTGGTTCTCTGCAATCTTCTGGCTATCGAGAAGTTGAAGAGCCACTGGACTTGGATGAAGATGAAATCTCTTTTCATGTTATTTGACCATCTTCTTTATTCCTTCTGATATTCATATATATGTGGATATCTTTGGTTTTACATACCAAGGGGTATTAACCATATTTCTCAGTACCTTATTTTGAAACATCTGAAGCATACTAGATCAAATTTCTTTGCACATCCACATAGTTGGCTGCCATAGAGCCAAACTGTTGTAGATTTTTATTACATAATGTAAGAGGTTTGCTTTCTACCCAAGAGCCAATAGTGCTTACGTTATTTGTTATTTTATTCCTCCTTCTTTTTCTTCATGATGTGTTGCCATCTTTGTTTAGCTACTAGGTTCATACCTAGATATTTAGCTTTATTTTCATAAGGATTGATAATTCCGTTAACATCCAATAGCGAAGGATTTGTCAATAGGCCTACCTTATTATCATAGATATGTTGCAAAACAATATCGATTCGTAGTTCTTATTCCGTTAGTTTCGATTATTCGATCAACAATATTTGCTATGTCAACAATAATGTTACAAAACTTTGTTTTAAAAAAATTATTGTTTTTGTTATAAGAAAATCACACAATATAAATCATCGATTTTAATTTTATAAGAAAAATAAGTCATGGAAATTATATTCTTGGTAAAAATGATCAATAATACCAAGGTCATACAAATACAATAATCAAATACATTCCTGTAGTTGTGGGATCTTATAATATTGAATATAATTTGAAGCCTATACAATAAATCATAAAAATTTGTATATTAATATTTAAATTTATTATAGCCTATATTAAAATAAACAGAGTCTCTAAAATAAATAAAAATTTTAATTATATTTCTGCTTGGGTCAGAATTACCTCTACTACAAAGTAGTTTCATATCCCTATACCCCACGCTTGCTCTATTTCACGTCAATGATTATAGCTGTCTCTCTTTCTCTCTCTCTCTCTCTCTCTCTCTCTCTCTTTCTCTCTCTCTCCCCCCCCCTTTTCTCCAGGTGATGGTAACAAAAATATATTGTTCGCTTTAAAACACAAGTCAACATATTTTAAACTAGGAATCTACCAGCTACCTACTGTAGCCAGGCACGAGTGATATATCAGGCTACCTAAGGTAATTCCGTTTTCTCCACGCAAGCCTAGGCCGGTTATTGACGGCCAGTCTATACTTTAAATCAAAACAAACACAAATAGTTTGTATTAAATAAGGGCGTTCATAGCGCCGACAATACGGCAGCCATTTTGAATATTGATGATGAAATGCAAATGGCGACAAAGAGCCGTAATTACACGATACTTTGGCTGGTATCGCGTGCACAGTAAATCACTGCACAATTAGGCTCACACACTGCCTACCGACTTGTTGCATTAGTTTGTAGTGAGTACTTAGAAAGTTGGGTAATTGTCCGCTTTACGGCCGTTCCTTTTAGTTAACGCGTTCCACGACGCCTGTTACTGAACACCTATGTACTTTGTGCGTTTCATGTGTTTTAATTAGACCATATATATTCGAATGTCATATAGGCGCCACCTTGCTTAAGGTACGCCAGTAGCTACTACTAAGTAGCAGGCTGCAGTTCTGTTAGGAACTAGTATAGGCCTATAAGGTACGCCAGTAGCTACTACTAAGTAGCAAGCTCTGCAGTTCTGTTAGGAACTAGTACAGGCCTATTCAAGGATTGATATAAAATTATTAGATCATTTCCTTAAAAATCTGTTAATATTGTAATTTCCTAACAGTATTCTTATTATGGACTGAAAGTACTAATACATACTAACCACGCCCATTTGGCTGTTGAGCCATTTCGTGCTGACCTGTATAGACGTACTTCCTTAAGTGGGTCATCATCACCTCCGGAATGGTCCAGTGCATTGCATCTCGGCAGATGATCCGCATCCATCGTATCGTGTCCACAGAGAGGGCATTATTATGGAATGAGAGTATTTTTTAATTGAACAGTACAAGGTTCTTTTAAAGGAACTAATTATACCTCCAAAACAAAATTGACTGGGACCTGGGAACTAATTTACGGATAAACAAAATTTACGGGTAACTTGGAACTAATTATACCTCCAAAACAAAACTTACGGGGAACTGGGAACTAATTATACCTCCAAAACAAAATTTACCGGGAACTGGAAATTAATTATACCTCCAAAAG